>SJYX01002804.1:104081-125438 GCA_006410675.1 Oreotragus oreotragus | reverse complement strand
CAATTCTTTGACACTCGGCTTTCTTCACAGTCCAACTCTCACATCCATACATGACCACGGGAAAAACCATAGCCTTGACTAGATGGACCTTTGTTGGCAAAGTAATGTCTCTGCTTTTTAATATGCTGTCTAGGTTGGTCATAACTTTCCTTCCAAGGAGTAAGCGTCTTTTAATTTCATGGCTGCAATCACCGTCTGCAGTGATTTTGGAGCCCCCCAAATAAAACCCAAAACAATGCCATTAGCAGCAAAATGGACAGACCTGGAGATGATCACATCAACTGAGGTAAGTTAGACAAAGACAAATATCATATCACTTAGATGGGAAAACTAATAAAAACGATACAAATGAGCTTAGTTTCAAAGCAGCCTCACAGATCTCAAAATCACACTTAAGATTAACAAAGAGGAAACTTGGGGGAAAGTGATAAATTAGGAGATTTGGATTAACATGTACACACTATTGTATATCAAATAGATAACTAACAAGGACTCACTGTATAGCACAAAGCACTCAGTGTTCTGTAATGATACACATATAAAGTATATATATAAATAAATATATATAACTGAGTCATGTTGCTGTTCACATGAAACTGATACAGCATTGTAAATCAACTATACTCCAATGGAAATCTTTTTAAGAAAGTGAAAGGACAACCAGAGAATAAAAGTATTTACAAATCAAGTGTCTGGTAAGGGCCTAGTACCCAGAATGTATCAATAATCCCAACTCCACAGCAAAAAGACAGACAAACCAAACCAAAAACGGGCAAAGGATTTGGATACATTATCCGAAGAAGAAACACCATGGTCAATGAGCACAAGAGAAGATACTCAACATCACTAGTCATTAGGGAAATGCAAATCAGGACCACAAAGAAATAGCACCTAGCATCTACTAAGAAAAATGAGAACAAATAATGACAAGTCTTGGAGAGGATGTGGTGAGATTAGAACCTTAGCACATTACTGGTGGGCCTGTAAAATGGTGCCGCCATGGTTCTTCAGGAACTTCAATGTGGAACTACTATCTCACCTAGCCGTTCCACTCCCGGGTTACGTAACAGCCCAAAGAACTGAAAATGGACTCAGACCCTTGTACACCAATGTCTGCAGCAGCGTTATTCATAATAACAGTCCAGATAGATACCTGTCAATTGCTGTGTGGATAAACCACGTGTGGTCTAGCCATATGGTAGAATATTATTCAGCCACAAAAAGGAGCAAAGTACTGACACGGGCACAACATGGAAGAACCTTGAACACCTTATGGCGAGTGAAAGGCGCCATCCCAGTAGGCCACGTCTCAGCTGGTTTCATTTACATGAAGTGTCTGGAACAGGCAACTATACACGGAGACAGAAGAGTGGGCGGGGACTGCAGCGGGCAGCTGGGGGGAGCTGGGGAGGGGAGCGGAGCGGGGAGCGTCCGCGCAAAGCATCTGAGGTTTCCATCTGGGGAGATGAAAATGTTCTGGAACTAAACAGGGGTGATGGCTGCACAGCAGGTGAATTTACTAAATGCCACCAAACTGTACACTTAGAATGATAACTCTTATATACAGAGTAAACTGTATATTCAGTATCCTGTGATAAACCATAATGGAAAAGAATATGAAAAAATACATATGTATATCTGACTCATTTTGCTGTACAGCAGAAATTAATACAACATTGTAAACCAACTCTANCGAACTGTACACTTAGAATGATAACTCTTATATACAGAGTAAACTGTATATTCAGTATCCTGTGATAAACCATAATGGAAAAGAATATGAAAAAATACATATGTATATCTGACTCATTTTGCTGTACAGCAGAAATTAATACAACATTGTAAACCAACTCTACTTCAATAACATTAAAAAAAAAAACCTAAATTTAAAAGGACAGGGACTGGCTTCCGAATGGAGCAAAATTCCGTCTCCTCACCTGAAGGGTTGGTAATGATGTCCTCTTTATGGTTCATCTTCCCCACTGGGGTTGGGAGGGGGAATGGAGGTGAGTGCTTGTTTGACCTTTGTCCATTGCAGCATAGGCAGAGATACTGCCTGAGCTCTATCCCCGCTGTGGAAGGTGCAGGAAAACACCAGTGACGGTGGTGAAAGCCTGTCTCAGGCCACCCCTCAGGCAGACTGCTGCGAAGCCAGCACATCCCAGGGGAGGTGGTGGTGCGCTCCAGTCTCAAAGAGCAGCAGCAGGATAGAGCAGAGAGCTGGCAAGTGTTATTCAGGGGATAATAAACCTGTACCCACGTGTCTGCCGGGAAGCTGCTCCTGCTAGAACCACACATGCATCAGTGGTACAGAGCAGAGCGTGGAGAGTACAGCAAGAACCACGAATCTGCTTTAGATCTTGTCGAAAGTTGACACTTTCCAACTGTGGGGCTGGAGAAGCAAGGAGATCAAACCAGCCCATCCTAAAGGAAATCAACCCTGAATATTCATTGGAAGGAATGATGCTGAAGCTGAAGCTCCAGTACTTTGGCCACCTGATGGCAAAGAGCCAACTCACTGGAAAAGACCCTGATGCTGGGAAAGACAGAAGGCAGGAGGAGAAGGGGATGACAGAGGATGAGATGGTTGGGTGGCATCACTGATTCAACGGATATGAGTTTAAGCATGCTCCAGGAGTTAGTGATGGACAGGGAAGCCTGGCACGCTGCAGTCCATGGGGTTGCAAAGAGTTGAACACAACCAAGTGATTGAACAACAACAGAAGTTACAGCTGGTAGGAATCACAGCTGACACCACAAAGCAGCCAAAAAAGCAGGTATTTTTAGAAACTTATTTTTAAATGACTGCTGGACTCTCTTCAAAACATAAATCTCATGGGTTCCTCAAGATAAAAGCTAATCCGAAGTCCCCTTACCTTCAGGTAGGGCCAAGCATCTACCCAGTTAGCTGTTGAAATTTGAACCCACTTTAAAAAATCCCCAGGGAACGAAACTTCATGGCCTCAATTGGTAACTTATTTGGCTCATTATAATCTCAACATTAGGAAATGAGAAACTTTGGGCTCAATCATATTCCAGACTTACCCAGGCCTTTGTAGGATTAAAAAGTAAAAACCCTACCAAAACAAGGACAACGAAAAAAACCCTCACCATAGTTAAACACACTTATGTAATGTGGGAAAATAGCAAGAATAAAACACAGCAGTATTTCCAGCCCAAGATTCTGTTAAGACAGGTGTTCTACGCTGGAGGTACGAGCCCTTCATAAACCCTGTGGTGGTGGTGATGCCTTAAGTCGCTCAGTCGTGTCCGACTCTTTGTGACACCATGAACTATGGCCCACCAGGCTCCTCTGTCCATGGAATTCTCCAGGCCAGGATACTGGAGTGGGTTGCCATTTCCTTCTCCAGGGCACTTTCCTGACCCAGGGATCGAACCCAGGTCTTCTGCATTGGCAGGTGGATTCTTTACCCACTGAGCCACCAGGGAAGCCCTCATAAACTCTATTAGATGGTGGCAAATTATTGTCCCCCTGGGTTGCCTTTGAGGCACTGGGGGTGGAAGGCCATATCAGAGAGGCTCTCCTGGCCCCTATCCTACAGGAACCACAGAGAGCAGGCGGGGCTGGGGGCCTTGTGAGCAGAGACTCAGGAACACCAGTGCAGCTCTGCGTGTTCCCCCGGAGGGCTCACCCTCAGGCAGGGACCAGGTCCTCTGTCTTCTTTGCATTTTCACAGCACCCACCCTGGCTGAGAACAGGGGACACAGTTACACACACAAAGCCACACTTGCGCTTGGCACTACCCTGGGTGTCTGCCTGTGTCTCCATCACTGGACCTTGCATCCTGAGGCTCTGCATCTGTCCACACTGGCCACCACTGACCTCAGGACAGCGGGTGTCCCAACGCTAGCTGTGCAAATTCCTCTTTAATAAATTCTTCTTTTAAAATGCCAGAATAGAGAGCCTTCCCAGGGGGCTCAGTGGTAAGGAATCCGCCTGGCAGTGCAGGAGACATGGGTTCGATCCCTGGTCTGGGAAGATCCCACATGACTCATAAACTCTATTAGATGGTGGCAAATTATTGTCCCCCTGGGTTGCCTTTGAGGCACTGGGGGTGGAGGGCCATATCAGAGAGGCTCTCCTGGCCCCTATCCTACAGGAACCACAGAGAGCAGGCGGGGCTGGAGGCCTTGTGAGCAGAGACTCAGGAACACCAGTGCAGCTCTGCGTGTTCCCCCGGAGGGCTCGCCCTCAGGCAGGGACCAGGTCCTCTGTCTTCTTTGCATTTTCACAGCGCCCACCCTGGCTGAGAACAGGGGACACAGTTACACACACAAAGCCACACTTGTGCTTGGCACTACCCTGGGTGTCTGCCTGTGTCTCCATCACTGGACCTTGCGTCCTGAAGCTCTGCATCTGTCCACACTGGCCACCGCTGACCTCAGGACAGCGGGTGTCCCAACGCTAGCTGTGAAGATTCCTCTTTAATAAATTCTTCTTTTAAAATGCCAGAATAGAGAGCCTTCCCGGGGGGCTCGGTGGTAAGGAATCCGCCTGGCAGTGCAGGAGACATGGGTTCGATCCCTGGTCTGGGAAGATCCCACATGCCAAGGGACAGCTGAGCTCATGCACCGCAACTACGGAGCCTGTGCTCTAGAGCCCCGGAGCTACTGAGTCCACGTGGCACAGTTATTGCAGCCCTGGCACCCTCGGGACTGCCCCCAAAGAGAGAAGCTGCCCCAGTGAGAAGCCCGAGAGCCACAACTAGAGAGCAGCCCATGCAGCAGTCGAGGCCCGGCACGCACAAAGACACACAGAGTTTAAAGAGATGACGGAGCAGGGACATCATCCCACCGCTCTCTGAGGAAAGCACCCTCGACAGCACCGGGAGCGAGAATTAAAACAGGTCCGTGGCCTTTACAGAGACAGGATGCTGCGTTTTGTCAAGAAAAGAATTAGATGCAAGCAACAGCTGGGGGACAGTCTGGCTGAGGACAGGATAGAGTGCAAGGTTAACTAACGTAATACAAATTCCACTCCCCAAATAAAAAGATTCCTCTCGTCCTCCCAGGTCTCAAGTCTCCTCTGACCATCAAAACTGGGGAGTGGAGGGAAGGAAGGCTTGTCTCAGCAGCGTCTGTTTCCTTCTCTTCTGCACAAGGCTTCGGATAGTGCGGGTAAAGGGCGCATTCTGGGTGTCAGAAGACATCTCAGCCTTCTATAGTGTGGATTGGGTGATTTCTTTTCAAAAAGAAGAGTGTGACCACGGAGTGGTAGTACCAAATTGTGTGGCGAACTTGACAGGGGAAACAGTGGATATGAAAACTCAAAAAAAAGGGGGTTCTGACAGTGAACAGACCGTGGACACAGTGGGAGAGGGCGGGGCGAGTTGAGAGAGTAGCACTGAAACATACACGTCACATGTGCAAAATAGCTGGCGGGAAGCTGCTGCATCACACAGGGGCTCAGCTCGGCTCCGTGATGATCTAGAGGGGTGGGAAGGAAGTTTAACTGGAGGGTACATATGTTCACTATGGCTGATTCACGTCATTGTACAGCAGCAACCAACACATGGTCAAGCAATTATTCTCCAATTAAAAGTAAATTTTAAAAGCTATTATACAATACCTCCTTGAAGTCAAACAAGACAAGCTAGGTCTGTCTGTTGACAACCAGCCTGGCTCAGGACACAGGTGGTGTGCATGAGGTGACGGACAGGGTGATGGATAGGGCTGTCTGGGAAACTTTTAACAAAGGGAGGGGCAGGAGACATTGAAAAGATCCCAGAGCAAAGACAGATACCTGTAAATCCTCTTCCACCATGCCTGCTCATGGGGTGGGAATCTAAGTAAACCAGTGAGGTTAGGAGGAAAGCCAAAAAGAGATAGAAACGGGCAGCCAGCAGCTACACTGTCCTTTACCTGAAACAGCAAATTAGGTAAAACTGGCAAAAATGCTTCTCCTGAAAATCAGTATTATCATATTCTGTCTACTTTTAAAACATTTAAAAGGCTGTTAAAAACAAAATTCCCAGAGAAACTTCTGCCTCCAAGAGGATGGAATAGGTGCATTTTTCTCTATTCTTCCTGTAAACTACAACTGACAACCCTGGACATCACATGTCAAGCAAATACATGAAGACACTGAAAAAGTGGAGAGAAGGTGGAAGACCGGCTGGGAACCTTGGGGCACGAGAAACCCGAGTCTCCTTTTGGCTCGTAGATTCCAGACTTGGAGTGAAAGAGCCTGGGAATCCAGAAATGCCCAGGGGTGCAGCCAGAAACACCCAGGAAGAAAGCCCTCTTGTCTTCTGCCAGAAGCAGGAAGGCTGCAGCCTCACAAGCCAGAACACTCTTAGACTCTAATCACTCTAACCACACACTGCAGAAGCTGGGACTCTGCTCTCATCTGTGTCGGCAAAGACCAAGTGAGGCCTGGACTCCACCCTCAAGGGGCTGTGACAAGGTGTCCTAAAACCCTACTAGGTACGTGATGGAGGAGGCAAGGTAGGCACCTGTGGTTTTCATCCCTGCCAGCATCTGGCCCCTGTGGTCTCAGCAGAGATGTTGGGAGATACACAGGGGAGAAGGGACTTCTGTCCTTCCTCTCCTCACTGGGGGTGGTATCAGAAAAGGCCTAATGGAGAATCAGGACTTTCATCCTTACCCAGTAGTGATGAGGACGTACCTACCTCTGACCCCTCCCCACCTGCCCTGCAGCGTCACTGGAGACCAAGCAGAGAGCAGCAACTCTCACCTGCTCTTTGCTGGCATCAGCACAGACCAAGCTGGGGTCCGGGAGAACCTCTGCCTGGCTGGGGGGAGCCTGCCAGAAATCCAGAGTCACATGACACAACACCCAAATGTCCAGGTTTTATTTGAAAGGTTCTATACTGAGAACCAGGAAGGTCTGAAATTGAATGTAAAGAGATCAACAGATACCAATATTCAAGATGACAGAGATGGTAGAATAACCTGGCTAAGATTTTAAAGCAGCCACGATAAAAATGCTTCGGTGAGCAACTACGAACATGCTAAAAGCAAATGGAAAAAAAAAGAAGACAGCCTCAGCAAAGATATAGAAGATAGAAGAAGAACCAATTGGAAATTTTAGAAGCTCAAAAACACAATCACTGAAATAAAAAGCATGGCGGATGGGCTGTCTTGATGCCAGGGCAGAGGGGACGGAGGAAACAATCTGTAAGCCGGAAGACAGGGCAGCAAGCAATGATCTGAGCTCAGTAACAGAGACAAACAGTCTGAAGGAAAAATTAGCAGAGTCCTGGGGACCTGCGGGAAGATAACTGGCAACAGAACCATTCATGTCTTTAGAACTCTGGAAGGAGAGGTGACCGAGGATGGGGCTGAAAAAGCATTCCAAGAAATAAAGGCTGAAAACTCCCCAAATCTGGTGAGAGACATCATCCTCGAGATTCAAGAAGCTCCATGAATCTTAGCTGGGATAAACCCAAAGAAAGCCAGGCCAAGGCAGATTATAATTAAACTTTTGGAAATTAAAGACAAAGAAAAGATCTTAAAAAAGCAGCCAAAGAGAAATGACACTCTATCTATAGTGGAAAACCAATTCAAATGACAAAGGATTTCTCATCAGAAATGATTGAGGCCAGACATGGCATAATATTTTTCAAGTGCTGAAAGAAAAGAACTGTCAACTCCGTGAAAATACCTTTCAGAAATGAGGAAGAAATTGGAACATTCTTCGATGGAAAGAAAACTAAGAGAATCTGTCACCACTAAAACTGCCCTGTGAGAATTGCTAAACGAAGGTCTAAAAACAAGAAGGGAATAATAAAAGAAGGAATTTCAGCACATCAGGGGAGAACATGGTAAGCAAATATATGGGTAAAACAATGAACCTTCTCTTTCCTCCCGAATTCTCCAAATTACGTCTGACAAGTTAAAGCAAAAATTACATACCGTCTGATGTGGTTCTGAATGTATGTAGAGAAAATATTTAAGAATATTATAAATATGGGTGGGTAAAGAGCTAAAAGGAGGCAAGATTTCTGTACTTCATTCAGACTGGTAAAACGACGCCCACCAGTAGACTGAGATTAGTTTTGTATTTATAACATAATGCATAGAACAACCGGTGGAAAGGAACCATACTGTAGAGACATTAGAAAACACAACAGATAAATAAAAATGGAATTCTAGAAAATGTTCACGCAACACATGAGAAAGAAAAACAGAACAGATAGAAAACAAAGGAAATGATGGTAAATGAAGCCCAAACATACTAATAACACATAAAATATAAATGCTTTAAACATGCCAATTAAAAGACATGGGGCGGCAGAATGGATCACAGAGCTGGACCCAATGATATGATATGCTGTTTACAAGAAACTTACACTTTAAATATACTGCTATAGAAAGACAGAAAATGAAAGGATGGAAAAAATACATCATATGAATATTAACCAAAGGAAAGGAGGAGTAACTATAGTAACATAAGATAAAGTAGATTTGAGAACAAAGAAAAAGTACCAGACAGTGAAAGACATTATATAACGACAAAAAGGTCAGTGTACCCAAAACACACAGCGATCCTAAATGAATGTCTGTGCTCCAGGCAACAGAGATGGAAAGGGTTGAAACCCAAACGAATACATTGAAAAGAAAAGTAGATTCACAATTACAGTTGAATCTGTCAGTATGCCTCTCCCAACATTTGATAGTACAGACAAAATAAGCAAGGAAAAGTCACATAATCGTATCAGTTGATACACATTAAAACGACAGTGAGTTATTATTACACAGCTTTCACAGTGGTTACCATTATAGGGACCACACCAAATGCTAGCAAGGATCTGGAAAAACTGGATTCCTCACACATTACTGGTAGGGATGTTATGTGGTCTGACCACTAGTTCCTTAAAAACACCAAACATACCACATTGTTTTGAATATACCAAAACCACTGAATTTACACTTTAAAATGACGAAGTTTATGTATTTAAACTGTATCTCCAAAAAAAAAAACGATCAGATAAGCCTGGACTAACATACAGCCCAAGCTGCCAATCCACAGAACTTTGAGCTAAATAAATGGCTGATTTTTTTCAAAGGGTGGAGGGACACCTAAACCTGCAAGTAGCGTAAACCCAACAGTTGTTGTCCTCCTGGACTTTCATCCCAGAAAAATGAACTCGTGTTCACGCAAAAACCTGTACACACATGCCTGCAAGAGCTTTATTCTTAATAGCCCCGATCTAGAAACCCGGGTATCTTTCAACAGGTGAATGGTTTAACAAAGCTTGGTAGAGCCATACCATGACGTACTACTCAGCAATTAAGAGGAAGGAAGTACTGATACACGAAACAACACACACAGATCTCCAGAGAACCGTGCTGTGTGAGCAAAGCTCACTGCCAGAAGGTTGCATGGTTCATTCATGTGACTTTCTTGAAATGACCAAATTATAGAAAGAGAGAACAGAGAGACGGAGCTAAGCAGAAGACAGAGAGAAGATTCAATTACAAAAAGGTGACGCGAGAAGCCCTGTGGCGATGGAAACATTCTATATGCTGACCACGTCCGTGTTAGGTAGAGATGACTGAATCTATTCCTCGTTGTGAGACTGTTTCTTCAGTTTTGCAGGATGTTACTATCAGGGGAGGGCTTCCCTGGTGGCTGAGCCGGTAAAGAGTCTCCCTGCAATGCAGGAGACCCGGGTTCAATTCCTGGGTCGGGAAGATCCCCTGCTGAAGAAAATGGCAACCTGCCTCAATATGCTTGCCTGGAGAATCCCATGGACAGAGGAGCCTGGCGGGCTACGGTCCTTGGGGTTGCAAGAGTCAGACACGACTTAGCAACTAAACCACCACCACCACCACTATCAGGGGAGCTAAGAGTACGTGGGATGTCTCTGTATTATTTCTTCCAACTGCAGGTGAGGCTGCAATTTTCTCCAAATAAAAAGTTTTAATAAAAATCTCTCTCAGTTTTACGCATTCCCTCCTGTGTTGTGTTTGTCTGCAGTTGCCCTTTCGAAGCAGTCGGGAGAACGCTACATCCCACAGCTATGTTAGAGTGGGATGCGGGGGGGATCCTCCTCCACCCCCCACCAGCCCTGCCCCAGGGAGCACCGTCCACCTCCGCGGAGCCGTCTGACCTCATTAGAGCAGGAGAAGTGGAGTTGGATCAACAGCCCCGCACATATGGAATCCATTCCCACCCCAGGACTTGCAGTGAGGGGGGAGGCTCCCCTCGAACAGAGTTGAGCTTCGTGGGTCAGTCGGAGAGCCCACGGTGAGGTTAGGTCAGAGTCCTGGGGCTGTGAGGAACAGATGAATTAGCAGGGGCACCTGGCTGACCCAGAGGGGCCTCGGGGAATGGCGGCTCAGTGGGTTGAGGAGCCCCAGATGTAATGGAGCGAGGCAGGAATGGTCCAGACTCCGAGCGTTTCCTGATGGGCGTCTGGGGGAAGGACGAGCCTCAACTGGACGGCGGCGGTACAGCAGCACGTGGGTCAGCAAGAGGCAGCTTTACTGGCAGGAAGTTCTGTTAAAGCTCTGTTTCCACCCATTGGACCTGCTCAGAAGCACTGGCTAAAGGACCCTGGCTTCCTCTCCAACCCAGCATCCTACCCGCCCACCCCGCTCTCCCTGTGCTCCAGCCACAGGGCCTTCTGGCCTTTCCTGGAACACCCCAGACAGCTTCCCACCCCAGGGTCTCTGCCTCCCAGGCAGCCCCTTCCCCGAGCTCCCTCAGAGCAGCCCCAGGACCACTCACGTGAGAATGCCCTCCTCTCTCTACCCCCGTGTCTCCTGCTTTATCTTCATCCTACTTCCACTGCAGACTTTGTGTTTATGTCTGTGGTCCGTGCTGGATGTCAGCTCCAGAGGGCTGGAATTTGGGTTTTGTTCACAGTTCTGCACCCAGAACAGTGCATTAGCCCATGGCAGATGCTTAGGATCTATCTGTTGCAGGATTGAAGGAGTCAAGAGAGTCTGGTCTCTGGTTCTGAGCACTGAGCAGAGACAAAGACAGACATGGCAAGGCCACAGAGCCCGGTCTTTTCTTCTCCCCAGGAGCTCTCCTCTTCCAGAGGGGTGAGGGGGTAGCTGGCATGACCTCACAAGATCTTGTCACAGGAGCTTCTTTCTATAAAAGGGGATTTCCAGGCCCACAGGACTCCCAAGTCTCCTTTGTAACTTGGCCAAAGAAGAGCAGGCACTTCTCCGCAGATCCGCAGTCTGCTGAAGAGTCAGGAAACCACACCCTGCGGTCCCAGTCTTCAGATGACACACAGACTCACTGAAGGCCGCTAAATTAATAAATGAGGAGGTCCCGGGCCAAATGAAGGTTCAGTTCAGTTCAGTCGCTCAGTCGTGTCCGACTCTTTGTGACCTCATGAATCGCAGCACGCCAGGCCTCCCTGTCCATCACCATCTCCCGGAGTTCACTCAGACTCACGTCCATCGAGTCCGTGATGCCATCCAGCCATCTCATCCTCTGTCGTCCCCTTCTCCTCCTGCCCCCAATCCCTCCCAGCATCAGAGTCTTTTCCAATAAGTTAACTCTTTGCATGAGGTGGCCAAAGTACTGGAGTTTCAGCTTCAGCATCAGTCCTTCCAAAGAAATCCCAGGGTTGATCTCCTTCAGAATGGACTGGTTGGATCTCCTTGCAGTCCAAGGGACTCTCAGGAGTCTTCTCCAACACCACAGTTCAAAAGCATCAATTCTTCGGCGCTCAGCTTTCTTCACAGTCCAACTCTCACATCCATACATGACCACAGGAAAAATCATAGCCTTGACTAGACGGACCTTAGTCGACAAAGTAATGTCTCTGCTTTTGAACATACTATCCAGGTTGGTCATAACTTTTCTTCCAAGGAGTAAGCGTCTTCTAATTTCATGGCTGCAGTCACCATCTGCAGTGATTTTGGAGCCCCAAAACATAAAGTCTGACACTGTTTCCACTGTTTCCCCATCTAGTTCCCATGAAGTGATGGGACCGGATGCCATGATCTTCGTTTCCTGAATATAATGTCTCTGCTTTTGAATAGACTATCCAGGTTGGTCATAACTTTTCTTCCAAGGAGTAAGCGTCTTCAGATGTACAGAGGTGGTATCTGCCTCGCAGAATTTATGTCAGATTGCTTTAAAAGGGGAGGCTTTACTTAACTGATAGATTTCTTGGTCTTGGTTTAAACGAATTGTCTCAAGTGTCTGTTGCTCCAAATAATCGCATACTTGCTATGGTCCATTGTTCAGCTGCTCAGTCGTGTCCAGCTCTTGCAGCCCCACGGGCTGCAGCACACCAGGCCTCCCTGTCCATCACCAACTCCCGGAGTTTACGCAAACCCACGTCTGTTGAGTCGGTGATCCATCCATCTCATCCTCTGTCATCCCCTTCTCCTCCCGCCCTCCATCTTTCCCAGCATCAGGGTCTTTTTAAATGAGTTGGTTCTTCACATCAGGTGGACAGAGTGTCCGATCTTCAGCATCAGTTTTTCTTCGGAATATTCAGGACCAATTTCCCTTAGGGCGGACCGGTTGGATCTCCTTGCAGTCCAAGGGACTCTCAAGAGTCTTCTTCAGCACCACGGTTCAAAAGCATCCAAAAAAATAAAGTCTAGTTTGGTGCTTTTCCCACTAATGGTGCTGCACTCACCTTTAACCAATGCTTTCCCTCTACCCCTACCACTTTTCTGACTCAAAACAGTGAAACGTAAACTCTTTTTAAACATTGTGGACTTTTTTGACTGTTGTTTAAAATTCTGGGCAGGAATGAGGGGACCTGATGGTTCTACATCTTTGTGGCACATAGTTAAGACATATCATCAGATATGGGGAAAGGCTGCCACCAGAGGCTTGAGTGGAGCACGCTCAGCTGGTCTCTCCCAGCATCAACCACCAAACATCAGTCAGTTGGCAAGGGCAGAACTGGTAAGGGAGTCTTGGGCTTCCTTGCCCTTAGTCCTCTCCATTCACCAGTGACTTGCATCACTTCGCGTCACTGAGGAAGGGAGGAGTCAGGAAGGAGGGCTGGACGCCTTGAACAGGGCTCAGGGTAGATGTCTCTGAAGTGGTTCTCACTGCTGGCCGGCTGCCACCACATCAGTGGCACCCCCTAAGCTTATATTAGAGTGTGGTGCTCAGAATTGGATGATTTAAATCTCCAACAAAGAGCATACCTGAGGACAAACCCTTCAGAAGATGTTTTCTGAGGTCCATATCTTTATTCTGCAATCCAGCATCTTCTGGGGAGAACATCTGTGGACTGGGTAGAAATAGTTACTTAGGCGTTCTTGGATAAGACGGCATATGAAAATCTTAGAAGGCCAGGTGTCATCCCCTTTCCCTGCTGGGAGGGTGTACTCTGGGTTTCTCTTCAGAACTCTGCTTAGTGGAGCACAGACAGGGAGAACACCATTCAAGGTCCCTGCCTTCAGGCAATTTATAAATGATTTGAAAAAGTAACAGCATAGAAAGTAAGTGAGACAACAGAATGAGGCAGGTCCGCTACACGGGTGACACCAAGGCTAAGAATGTCTCTTTTTGAGTCCTATCTCTAGATTTTGGAGGTCATTCACTAATTCACTCTTCCAAAAACTAAAATTTCTGTTCCACATTTCCAAACTTCCTTGAAAAAGCAACACTGTTACTGTTATGTGTTTTGATCTTTCTGGGGAAAAGGGAGGGTGGTGTGTTGTGTCAGTTCAATTATTGGAATGTGGAACTTGGCTTTCCAAGTTTAGATGACGTTTTCCAGAAGGGTAGAGGTTGTTATCGGAGAAGGCAATGGCACCCCACCCCAGTACTCTTGCCTGGAAAATCCAATGGACGGAGTAGCCTGGTGGGCTGCAGTCCATGGGGTCGCTAACAGTCGGACAGACTGAGCGACTTCACTTTCACTTTTCTCTTTCGTGCATTGGAGAAGGAAATGGCAACCCACTCCAGTATTCTTGCCTGGAGAATCCCAGGGAAGGGGGAGCCTGGTGGGCTGCCGTCTATGGGGTCACACAGAGTCGGACACGACTGAAGTGACTTAGCAGCAGCAGCAGCAGCACCACATAATGTATTGATACTTGAAAGATGTGGGCTCTGGCAATGGAGAGAACAGAGTTCATATTCTGGCTCTGCCACTTCCTTACTTGGTGAATTTGGGTACCTCCTCTGAGCCTTAGTTCCCTCATCTGTAAAATATGAATAAGTAGCCTTAATTTTCAAGGTGGTTGTGAGGAATAAAGCAATGAACTGAGAAAAACACAGTTCAGTGTCTGTCTGCCAAATGGGTGTTTCATAATAGTGATAATTTAATGGCTAACAGTATGCTCTGTGCTTCGTGTATATCACTGTATTGAATCCGTAGTACACTCATGAGGTGGCACCAGTGGCAAAGAACCCACCTGCCAATGCAGGAGACACAAGAGACATGGGTTCGATCCTGGGGTCGGGAAGATCCCCTGGAGGAGGGCAAGGCAACCCACTCCAGGATTCTTGCCTGGAGAATCCCATGGACAGAGGAACCTGGTTGGGGGGCTACTGTTCCTGGGGTCTCAAAAGAGTTGGAGATGACTGAGTGACTAAACAACAAAAACGTAATAATAATAGAGATAAAGCACACAATAGATGTAATAGACTTGAATCATCCCCAAACTATTCCCCCACCCCCACCCCACCACGTCTGGTCCATGGAAAAATCATCCTCTGGGAAACTGGTCCCTGGTGCCAAAAAGGCTGGGGACCACTGCTTTGACCTTTCTGCTGGTGGTTTCCACTAGGCTCCCTGAGGTCTCATTGTGAGCACCTGTAGTCTGGTAGTCAGCCAACAATTTGAGGAGAATTTGTGCACAGACAGGGGGCACCCCATCTGCCTCCCTGTATTCTGGAACATCTCCCCTTAATTCCAGAAATTCTGGCAATGCCACACTCTGACCTCTGAATCCTTAATCCAGTCTGTCAGCCTCTTCCTGAGCTCTCTTCCTCAACTACATTACAAAATAAGGCATGTCCTCAAGGAAAAAGCTGTCCAGTGTGGATCTCACCTAGCTCGTTTCTCTTACTGCAATAATCATGTATCTGCTAGTATCTGCCTATTTCCAGTCATTCCCCAGGAGCTTCAGTTATTTTAATTCAGATCTTATAATTGTTTATGCTGGGTTTTTTGAAAATTCAAAATTGTGATGAGCAGATGGTCATTCAATAAATGCTACTCTGCTATTGTCAGAAATGAACTCCCCTTATTACTAGAAACACAAAATTCTGGTCTTTTTAGACAGAACTGAACTTTCCTGGAAGGTGTGTATAATAATATAAGAATGTGATAATGGTAATGATAGTAAGAGATCACTGTTTTTGAGTATTCAGTATCTGCTAGACCACTGATTTTGGTGCTTATCTGTCCCCAGTTGATAGATTAGCAAACAGTTTAGAAAGTTTAAGAAACTTGCCCAAGTTCATAAGGATGGTAAATAGGGAAACCAAGACTTTAACTCACATGACCTGATGTATTGGTTCACAGCGAGGTTATGATGCTACTTAAGTGGGTGCTGGTTGTTCCTTGATGGAGACATTTCAAAGGCGATTAAGCTTAGATAATTCAACTGAATAATCTTTATAATTCTTTTAAACCTATGAATCCACTAGTCTAAAAAAATTATAACCCTCATTCAGCAAAAAGTTAACTTTTTATGTAAGAAAAATTATTTCCCTTCAATCCAGAAAAAGCACACAAAATAAGAGTATTTGCATGTCTACCCAGCTCTTGCAAAAGTCAATTCTCTTTTCTCTGTTTTAGAATTTGACTTACAGCACCTCATGCAGAACAATATATTTGTGGTTGCCTGATGGCTGCAGTGCTGGTTGCTTCCTGTGTTCATTCCAAATGTAGTGTCAAGACTGATAAACCAACTTACTTCAAGTAATTCAGAGCATCATTCTTTGAAGTTTTGAAAAATAACCATTTGGGTGTTTTTCCATGCCATCCCAAATATATTCGGAAAATATTTTTAACCAGTGAAATTGCTCTAAGGGGGAAAAAAAACACATTAAAGTATTTTTCCTCAGACAAAAATGAAACTGTTCTTAAGACCAATAAAAATATCCCTTCCTTGACATCCGTCCCTANTTGCTTCTATCACCAGTCACATGCACAACTGGGTATTGTTTTTGCTTTGGCTCCATCCCTTCATTCTTTCTGGAGTTATTTCTCCACTGATCTCCAGGAGCATATTGGGCACCTAACAACCTGGGGAGATTCTCTTTTGATATCCTATCATTTTGCCTTTTCATACTGTTCATGGGG
The DNA here is from genome assembly GCA_006410675.1 of Oreotragus oreotragus. Lineage (NCBI taxonomy): Eukaryota > Metazoa > Chordata > Mammalia > Artiodactyla > Bovidae > Oreotragus > Oreotragus oreotragus. The sequence continues at coordinate 109,197 of SJYX01002804.1, read as the reverse complement.
TTCTCAAGGCAAGAATACTGAAGTGGCTTGCCATTCCCTTCTCCAGTGGACCACGTTCTGTCAGACCTCTCCACCATGACCCGCCCATCTTGGGTTGCCCTGCAGGCATGGCTTGGTTTCATTGAGTTAGACAAGGCCGTGGTCCTAGTGTGATTAGACTGACTAGTTTTCTGCGAGTATGGTTTCAGTGTGTCTGCCCTCTGATGCCCTCTTGTAACATCTACCATCTTACTTGGGTTTCTCTTACCTTGGGCACGGGTTGTCTCTTCATGGCTGCTCCAGCAAAGCACAGCCGCTGCTCCTTACCTTGAATGAGGGGTATCTCCTTACCGCCGCAGTTAGGAATCAAAATCTCAGGACACCTGATCCACCAGCAGCCGAGAGGGCTTGAAGCGATGGCCTGTCAACAACCACCTTGCCTTTCTCCCCCTCCTCTGAGTACACGCCTCTCCCCAGCTCCACTCTGCTCTCTTGCTGCCTGACTTGGACTGGGTTTGGTTTTTTTTTTTTTTGGCTTAAACTCTTGATTTTTAAAAAGATGCCTCAGTTTTCCCTTTTTGTAGGAAAAGCATGTAAATGTGATGAAGGAGGGAAAAGAACTTTGGGAAAACATTTATAAAAAGGCAACAGTGGAAGCAGCTTAAATGTCCATTAACAGAGAAATGGATAAAGAAGATGTACATATATACACGGGACACTCTTCAGCCACGAAAAGGAGTGAGACTGCGCCATTCGCAGAGACGTGGGTGTAGAGACTGTCATGTGGGTAAAGTAAGTCAGAGGAGAAAAACAAATACCGTATATTAATGCATATATGTTGAATCTATAAAAATGGTATGGATCTTATTTGCAAAACAGATACAGAGACACAGATATAGAGAACAAATGTATGGATATATGACAGGGGCAGGATGAACTGGAAGATTAGGATTGACATACATACACTACTGATACGTGTAAGAAAGTGAAAGTCACTCAGGAGTGTCCGACTCTTTGTGACCCCCATGGACTATACAGTCCATTGAATTCTCCAGGCCAGAATACTGGAGTGGGTAGCCTTTCCTTTCTCCAGGGAATCTTCCCAACCCAGGGATTGAACCCAGGTCTCCCGCACTGCAGGAGGATTCTTACCAGCTGAGCCACAAGGGAAGCCCAAGAATACTGGTGTGGATAGCCTATCCCTTCTCCAGTGGATCTTCATGACCCAGGAATCGAACCTGGTCTCCTGCATTGCAGGTGGACTCCTTACCAGCTGAGCTACCAGGGAAGCCCTCCAAGAGTAAAATAGGTAACGAGAGAACCTACTATATAGCACAGGGAACTCGATTCAGTGCTCTCTGGCGACCTTCAGTTCAGTTCAGTCGCTCAGTCATGTCCGACTCTTTGCGACCCCATGAATTGCAGCACGCCAAGAAGGAAATCCAAAAAGAGAGAATAGATGTACACGTAGAGCTGATTCACTTTGCTGTACAGCAGAAACTGACACAGCAAGGTAAAGCAACTGTACTCCAATAAAATTTTTGTAAGAAGGCAGCAGTGAGTGATTTTTGATGGTTACAGGTAACAGCTGGAAGAGGGGCTGACGTAACACAGGGTTCTGGAGAAAAGCCGGGGGCGTGGAAACCACATAATAAAGGTGGGTTTGAACAATGAAGGCTGTTGGGCTGCAGTCTAATTTCCCGAGGGTAAGGCTAGCAGCCCAGGCACGTAAAAATACTGGAAAGTCAACCTGACTGGACAAAGGAGCCAGTCTGTGAAGGTTAAGGCATGAGGACAGGGCCTTCATCATATTTTTTTAAATCAGTTAAATTCCCTGAATGTGAACTTGCCCTTAAATGAAAAATAAAATTTGCCTATTAGAACCTGAGCAGATTTGAATCAAGTATGAAACCACTGATATCTCTCATGATGGTGATTTTGTTTCAAGGTAGCCAACTTCCCAGGAGGCCCATGAAGCTGCAAATTAATTATAATAAAATAACTCCCCCCACCCCCGCCACCATCACACCACTTTCATTCCCACCAATACACAAGAGGGTCTGGGCAATGAACACCTGACTTCACAGACTCAAAGCAGCATGCAGACAGAAAAATTCAGAAGGGGCCACAGGGTCCGCCGACTCAACTGTGGAAGTAATTAAAGAAAGATGAGCTTCTCTCCCGATTAACCTCCTAAACGCTAATTAAAGATAATGGTGGATGGAGGTGCAGCCTGCCCTGCTCTCTGGTGGCTACGGGCAGGTGCCCCCAGGGAGGTGAGGGTGGAGTGGGCACTGCCTCCCTGCCAATCAGTAGGGAAGACAATAACCTCACCCGATAAGAATGACCGGGGAGGCCCTGCAGCCTCAGACCATTCTGTTTCTTTACAGACGTCAGACCACATACGAGTCACTGCTCGTTCAGCGCAGCCCACGGGAGAGCTGGAAGACTTCAAGAAACTGGTTTTTAAACCAGAGCACTTGAGTCACGGTCTTGAGCTGCCTACAGCCTGTTTGGGAACCAGGTGGGTTTGTAATGTAAGTAAGACTTTACAAAGGGGGATGCACTCATGGTCCTGAGTCCCCAGAGTCCAGTCGGCCACTCCCAGCATGTGGGGGAAGCTCCCCGCCCCGTCCTTCCCCGCTGCATCCCCAGTGGGGGAGGGGACCGTGACAACAAGTCCTGGGGAGACTTGGGAAAAGCCACCAGCTGCCCTCCCTTTCGGATGACTGTGTTCCACGTGGGCTGCGGCGCTGGGCTGCAGCGCCTGGGGACAAGGTGAGCGGGGTGACTGCGGGGTGAGCCTAGGCCTGTCCCCAGCCCCGTGCCATGGCCCAGCATCTCCACACTTGGGCACAGGGGGCGTCTGAGCTGTGTGACCCAGAGGGACAGGCCTGTCCACTGGCTGAGGCTGACGGCACTGCTTCGTGTCTTGGCGGGGCCCCTTCATCACTCCCGGGGGATAGGTCTCCGCTACCAGGCAGGGCCACTTTGGAGCTTTCCCAGATTTTTGGAGATTTCCCAGAATCCTCTCTGGAGACTAACAACTCTATTTCCCATGGCCAAGCCGCCGGCCTGGCTGAACCCCTGACTTGAACTGCTTTTTACCTAAATAAACTCTTTTTTTAAAAAAAATTTTAATTGGAGGCTAATTACTTTACAGTATTGTATTGGTTTTGCCATACATTGACATGAATCTGCCACAGGTGTACACGTGTTCCCCATCCTGAACCCCCCCTCCCACCTCCCTCCCTGTACCATCCCTCTGGGTCATCCCAGTGGACCAGCCCCAAGCATCCTGGATCCTGCATCGAACCTAGATTGGCGATTCGTTTCTTATACGATATTATACGTTTCAATGCCAATCTCCCAAATCATCCCACCCTCTCCCTCTCCCACAGAGGCCAAAAGACTGTTCTATACATCTGTGCTGTCTCGCATACAGGGTTATCGTTACCATCTTTCTAAATTCCATATATATGTGTTAGTATTCTGTATTGGTGTTTTTCTTTCTGGCTTACTTCACTCTGTATAATAAACTCTTACTTTTTAAAAATATGCTTTCAGTTTTCTCTTTTTGTGGGATAGTATGAAGACAGCAGTGATGTTTCTCTGATGTTGCTATTAGTTGCTATTTCATAATCTTTATGGGTGACCTAGAGAAAGTCTCTTTGGAAGAGGCCCTGTCTTCTTCCAGGTAGGAGAGCTGCTAAACCTGCCAGTATTTCTGGCAGACCATCACTTTCAAAATTTCAAAATAAGATTACTGTCTGCATCACTGTTGGCTCGTCACAGTCTGAAGAGGAGCCCTTGTTGAGAGGACTTACCTGTATCCACCAGGGTGAGGCTGTCCAGGCAGGTCTGCTGGATCACCTTGGTCTGGGTGCCCAGCAGTCTGTGGGAAAGTCCTGGCAGCTGATGCTGGGACAGTGTGTGAAGGACGTGATGACGAGAAGGAGAGAAAACAGCTTTCCCTTTTCCTTTCCAATGAATAAAAAGACCCTCTGGATTATGAACTTTTTAAAGGGTGTATTAAATGTTTAAAGTTAACTCTTCATGTATTAGCTGGCCTCTCTCTGGGTCATCCATAAAGATGATGAAATAGCAACTAAAAACCATAGTCTATCTCCAGTGTTTGAACCCTGTCTTTCAGGAATGCATAAACTGCATGGGAGAATGCTGAAACCTCAGAATATGACACATCTCTGCCTCTGGGAAGCGATGCTGTTTTGCTGTTTTTCTAAGATAAAGAATAATATCCATCAAGAGAGGAATGGCTATGGAAGATGTGGTACATAGATTCAATGGAATACTACTCAGCAGTAAAAAGAATGAAATAATGCCATTTGCAACAACATGGATGGACCTAAAGGTTATCACACTTAGTGAAGTAAGACAGAGAAAGACAAATACCAAATGTTATCACTTATATGTGGAATCTAAAAAAAAAAAAGGATACAAATGAACTTATTTACAAAACAAAAGCAGCTTCAAAGATTTAGAAAACAGCTTGTGGTTGCCAGAGGAAAGGTGAGGGGCGAGGAGTTTGAGGTTAACAGACACAGGCGGAGTGCTGAGTGAGTGTTCGGTCGCTTAGTCGTGTCTGACTCTGTGTGACCCCATGGACTATAAGCCCACCAGACTCCTTTGCCCATGGAATTCTCTAGGCAAGAATTCTGGAGTGGGTTGCCATTTCCTTCTCCAGGGGATCTTCCCCATCCAGGGACTGATCTCGGGTCTCCTGCACTGCAGGCGGATCTTTATTGTCTGAGTTACCAGGGAAGACCAAGATACACACTCAGTTCAGTTCAGTTGCTCAGTCGTGTCCAACTCTTTGCGACCCCATGAATCACAGCACACCAGGCCTCCATGTCCATCACCAACTCCCGGAGTTCACTCAGACTCGCATCCATCGAGTCAGTGATGCCATTCAGCCATCTCATCCTCGGTCATCCCCTTCTCCTCCTGTCCCCAATCCCTCCCAGCATCAGAGTCTTTTCCAATGAGTCAACTCTTCGTGTGAGGTGGCCAAAGTACTGGAGTTTCAGCTTTAGCATCATTGCCTCCAAAGAAATCCCAGGGCTGATCTCCTTCAGAATGGACTGGTTGGATCTCCTTGCAGTCCAAGGGACTCTCA
>SJYX01002804.1:0-102506 GCA_006410675.1 Oreotragus oreotragus | reverse complement strand
TTGATCTCTGGTTCCTCTGCCTTTTCTAAAACCAGCTTGAACATCAGGAAGTGCACGGTTCACGTATTGCTGAAGCCTGGCTTGGAGAATTTTCAGCATTACTTTACTAGCAAGTGAGATGAGTGCAATTGTGCGGTAGTTTGAGCATTCTTTGGCATTGCCTTTCTTTGGGACTGGAATGAAAACTGACCTTTTCCAGTCCTGTGGCCACTGCTGAATTTTCCAAATTTGCTGGCATATTGAGTGCAGCACTTTCACAATATCATGTTTCAGGATTTGAAATAGTTCAACTGGAATTCCATCACCTCCACTAGCTTTGTTCATAGTGATGCTTTCTAAGGCCCACTTAACTTCACTTTCCAGGATGTCTGGCTCTAGATGAGTGATCACACCATCCTGATTATCCGGGTCATGAAGATCTTTTTTGTACAGTTCCTCTGTGTATTCTTGCCACCTCTTCTTAATATCTTCTGCTTCTGTTAGGTCCATATAATTTCTGTCCTTTATCGAGTCCATCTTTGCATGAAATGTTCCCTTGGTATCTCTAATTTTCTTGAAGAGATCTCTAGTCTTTCCCATTCTGTTCTTTTCCTCTATTTCTTTGCATTGACACTACTATATAAAATAATCAACAACGAGCTACTGTATAGCATAGGGAACTTACACCTAGTGGTTACTATTACAAATCATCTGGGTTTTAACCCCTTCTCCATTCCTGTAAACAACCAGCGCCTGTTCTTTCTCCTGGCTGAGTAGACCCATCAGTTCCTGCCTGGGTGACAACATGCCCACAAAAGTGGTGCCGTGACTTCAGGACGGAGGCCAGTTCCCGGTCACCTCTGGAGACAGCGTTCTAAGTGTGCTCAGTGCTTCTTTTCAAGGCAGTCACTCACCTGCACGTTTTCTTTTCTCAAAAACGGCATGAGGCCACTGTGAGAAAACCTTCCTCTGTTATAAGCTGTTCTAGGGTGGGGTTGAGGGTGACCTTGGAATACTCCTGGATGAAACATGCGCGTCCCAAGACAGCCCCGGTGGGGAGGACTCCTGGGGACATCTGAACTTTGTTTCTGCATGGACACACTGCGCAGAGCAGGGTGCAAAAGGCCAGTATCCTCTCCACAGAGGATCTCACTCCATGGCTGTTTCTCATAAGTGAGGCTGTCGACGGCTCCCTGCGGCTTATAGAATAAAGCCCCACAGGTCATATGATCTGGCCCTCCACCTACTCATGAGACTGAACTCCTCAGCCCTTGTTCTGCATTGCTCACTGTGCCTGGATAACTCTTCACATCTGCCCTATGGCCAGATGCCTCCCCTGCTTCACTCTCCAGGGGCGGATCCTAATTCACACCGTGCTCTCTGGGCAGTCTCTCCATCACTGTTACAGCACTTTCCCACCGTATTCCCATGCTTATCTGCCATCCCTCCCTGAATTTCTATACCACCCACAATGATCTCTGGCAAAACACAAGGACTCAGTATAGGGTTTTGCCTGGTTTAGCATCACCACGAGGGACAACATCATCAGCATCTCTGGGTGAGCAAACAGATACCAGCAGCCCCATGTGGCAAACTCTCGGGAGCTCCACTTTTATCCAAGCTGACCCTTAGCGATTAGGAGGAAATCGCACCAAGGCTCTGTCAGAGAAACCTCTTTTCATAACATGACCTTCAACAACAGGATATGCCTATTCACAGGCATTTAAAAACAGTGGGATTCTACTTGCTTATCAGGTGTTCTGTGCAAAACATTTGTAAGAGTTTGGACGTAAACGGTAATGGTTTATAGAAGAAAAAAAATTAAGGGAGTATTATGTCCTGTACTGCTCACTGATGGTTGAGCAGAGTTTTGAGAGGACAAAATGTCCCTGAAAACTCTAGAGTTGTTTTTGTTACTTCATTTTTCTTTTGTTGTTCCTATAAATAGTAGAAATAGTCTTTGCACCGCAAAGAAAGCCATTGATAAAATGAAAGGACAACCTCCTGAGTGGGAGAAAATATTTGCAAATGATATGAATGACAAGGGATTCATATATAAAATATATAAACAATATATACAACTCAGTATAAAAATAACCCCACTAAAAAATGGACAGAAGACCTGAAAAGACAGTTTTTCCAAACAGGTATGTAGATGGTCAACAGACACAGGGAAAACTGCTCAATACGGTTACTCATCAGGGAAACGCAAATCAAAACCACAGCGAACTATCAGCGCACACCTGTTAGAATGGCTGTTATCACAAAGACAACAAACAACAAGCGCTGGGGAAGACACAGAGAACGTGGAGCCCTTGTGTGCTGTTGGTGGGAACGTACAGAATAAACTGGTGCAGCCACGATGGAAAACAGTGTGGAGGTTCCCGAAAAAATTAAAAAAGAACTACCATCTGATCCAGCAACTCCACTCCTGGGCATATATCCAAAGAAAATGAAAAGACTAATTCAAAAAGGTAAACGCACCCCAATGTTCAAGGGTGCATTATTCGTCATAGCTAAGATATGGAGACAGTCTTAGTACCCATCAACAGATAACTGGATTAACACACACACACACAATGACATGCTGCTCAGCCATAAAAAGAATGAATTTCTGCCATATGAAGCAATGTGGATGGACCCGGGGAATATTATGCTAAGTGAAATGAGTGAGACAGACAAAGAGAAACACTGTATGATATCACTTACATGTGGAGTCTAAAACATAATACAAATGAATGTATATTGCAAAACAGCGACAGACTCACAGATACAGAAAACAAGCTAGTGGTTACCAGTCGGCAGAGGGGAGAGAAAGGGGCATGAGATTAAGAGACACAAACTACTAGATACAAAATAAATGAGCAACAGGGAATTATAACCATCATCTATAATAGCTTTAAATGGAGTACAGCCTAGAACAATACTGAATCACTATGTTTTAACACCTGAAACTAACATTACAAATTGACTATATTTCAATAAAAATAGAAATAGATGTTCTTCCGTCATTCTTGTAAATGGCAGAGGTGGATGAGAAATGTTGGCTGAATATATGTGTGTGTGTATACCTAAAAAACATCAATCAGTGGTTAGGTATGTGAAAACACTTGCTGCTGACATGAACATGAAAGCAACAAGGAAAATCCAAGTGGATTCCCAGCAGGTGCGTCTCCCGGCCTCCACGCTACGTCTACTGATGTCATGAGCTGGCCGTGCTCCAGCAGGGCTATAAAAGAACAAAAGTCAGAACCACGAAACCTCTGCTGAGTATGAGCTGCTGCCTTCGAGAAAGAAATGAAGGCAGGGAACACAGCCGTGACACAGCTATGAAGTAACCCTGATGGAATGATGTGGTTATGTCCTTTGAGAATACTACACAAAAAGGAAGAAGAAGAAGTCGATCATAAGGATCAAAGGAGGAAGGAGGACGTCTGCTGGGCTGAGAGGCAAATTCCCTCATGATGCTCAAGACGAACCTTTATCTGGAATCAGACGGTGCGCTCTGCCCATAGACATTCCTTACAAAACAGCACAGACACATACCGATTGTTTCTGAGGATGAAAGGGTATTCTCATTTCCCAGCACTGAAGAAACTCAAGCGAAAACCTCTGAGGGATGGCAGAAATGGTCCTCAGCCGTTAGATCAGTGTGTCACAATATCCAGATGCAAGAAGCAGGGGCCAGATGGAGCAGACATGCAGGTGCAGCATTTCCCTGGGTTATCAAATGAGCAGCTCCCTTGGATTTTAATTTGGAAAGCTGCTGGGGAATCTCAGAGGCTCCAGGACACATTATTTGTGATGCTGGTCAAAGAACCCAGCACCGCGGCCATCAGGCCTGCACATAGCCCAGCCCAACACCACTGCCTTTGAGGGCCTTAGCATCTTTCATCTGCTTTGAGAAAGGCGGAATGAAAGATGCTGCCTGGATGGAGCAGGCAGAGGCCTTGGTCTCCAGCCTCAACAGTTCTCCTGCTTTCTACATATTTGTGAGGATAGTGAAAAAAATGCTACCAAGACAAGAAGCCGAAAGTTCACGTGACCAAAGTGCCTCCACCGAGTTCCTGTCCTATGTGCTTTTCAAAAAAGACAAGTGCTTTCTGAATAAGTAGCACAGAGTCAGGACGATACAGGGTGTCTGGGTGGTAAGTCAAGTGTTTAATAAACAAAACTATTGTTCTACAGATATCTTGAATGTCTAACAATTGTGACTATTTTGGATGAGCGGGTAAAAAGAAATCTATGAGAGAATTTAAATTTTAAAAATTGCATAAATAATGAAAAGTTATATTTGTCAGTAAATTAAATAAGTGCATAAAAATTTAATCACATGTTCAAGAAAATCGGGTCCTACAGTCCCCTTGCTGAGACCCATCCCCGGCTCTGGTGACTGAAACCCCGGTCCCCTGAGCTGGCTCACAATCCCCCAAGAGACCCAGCTGCCCGCAAGAAGATTCTGCCTTCAAGAAGACTCAGCCTGCACTGCGGAGGCCCCGGTTCGACCAGACAGTCCCCTTGGCTTTCCCACCAGCCTCTCTGCAGCCAGCAGGGCTCTTTCCTCAGATCTCTGTCTGGTTGGCCGTGTGTATTGATTTATTCGGGTCTCTGATGAGTGTCACCTGGAGAGGCTCTGCTGCCACTCCAGCCCCACCAGTCTCACCCCAGAGCTCTGCTTCATTTTCCTCCTTTTCTCCTGTTCATTTTTCTGTTTGTCCTCTGTCACCTGCACTGGAATGTGAACCCCAGCACAGCAGAAATCTGTCTCGCCCTACGCCACACCCTGGTCTGGCTGGTCCTCACTTCGGACTTGTCTCCTAGTAAGCCAATCACTGGTTCTATTTGTTTGGAAGCCAATGTGGTGACTTATTAGCAAGTGTGTGAACTCCCAATTATCCCACCCATGGTGCCCTGAGTAGATCCTAATTGCATGAGAGAGAATACATGCTGAAGATCCATGTTATCACTGTCTTGTTAGGAAGCAAAGACTTTGCTGAGGTCCCTGGGCAGCTGAAAACCGAGGTACCATGATTAGCAGTCATGCCTGTGTCCTGCGTCCTGGCTCAGAGAAGGATTTACTCTCTAGAGACACAACTCAGTCCATCACTAAATGCAGATTCTCCGACAATGACCATCTCCTAGTTCTTGTGTCTTGGAAATTTATTCTCCAAGTTCTTCTCAACCTCAGGGTCAATGATGTCATATTTACCTGTGACCAAATGGGCAAATAGATGGGGAAAGCTGGAAACAGTGACAGACTTTATTTTCCTGGGCTCCAAAATCACTGGGGATGGTGACTGCCGCCATGAAATTAAAAGACATTTGCTCCTTGGTAGAAAAACTATGACAAACCTAGACAGTGTATTAAAAAGCAGAGACATTACTTTACTGACAAAAGTCTGTATAGTCAAAAGTATCATTTTCCCAGTAGTCAGGTATGGATGTGAGTGTTGGACCATAAAGAAAGCTGAGTGCCAAAGAATTGATGCTTCTGAATTGTGATACTGGAAAAGACTCTTGAGAGTCCCTTGGACTGCAAAGAGATTAAACCAATCAATTCTAAAGTAAATCAACCCTGAATGTTCATTGGAAGGACTGAAGCTGAAGCTTCAATCCTTTGGCCCTCTGATGTGAAGAGCCGACTCATTGAAAAAGACCCTGATGCTGGGAAAGATTGAAAGCAAGAAGGGGCGAGAGAAGATGAGATGGTTGGATGGAATCATCAACTCAATGGACATTACTTTCTAGCAAACTCCGGGAAACAGTGAAGGACAAGGAAGCACGGTGTGCTTCAGGCCGTGGGCTCACTAAGAGTTGGACATGACTGAGCGACTGAGAAACACCAAATGGGCCTCGACTGGCCTTCCAAGTGCCAGGTACAGATGGGGCCGCCTCATCTGACGCAAACAACCATGCCTGGGACCTGGGCAATATGTTCAGAGCAGTGTCAGTGCAGAAGCAGATATGGGACATCAACGAAAAATGTCCAGCAGCCCATCTCAACTTTCTCCCCCAACAGTTCAGTATGACCAGGGGATTCAATTATCTCGTGACTGCACCACAAAACCCACTGGCAGGGCACCGGAAACTCCACACTTCTTTCTTCGGCCTCCCCAAGAACTGAGGAGCGAGGCAGGCGGCAGCACTGGGTCCTTCCTGGACAGCATCTCACTGTGGCTCCGTTTCAGAGCAGGTATCCTGGGCCATCTGGTTTCTGGCTAGGATGTTTTGCTCCCATCTCAGCTAGAGGCAGGGGAGATGGCGGGGGGCGGGGGGAGGCGGGCAAATGGAAAAGCAAACAGTTCACTGATAATCAAAGGAAAGCAATTAGCAGAGATCTCCTAAGGCAGGGAAGAACTAATCCCTGCCTGGAATGTGAAGCGCCACCATTCAAATGATATGACCTGTACAAGCAAAACAGAAGTCTTACGTCCACCCTTGATCGCTTCTCTTGCTGCTCAGATGGCTTAAATATTAATAAAGTCAACTTTCAAAAAAGAGGATTAAAATAGTTTGTGTTAGTTTTAAAAGGATGCAATAAGCTGTCAATCCTGGGTCGTTACTGACATTAACTTCATGGGTGAAAAATTTTTGAAAAGGGGTCTTGTTGGCAGATAAAAGTTGACACTGAGCTAACTTAAGTCATAATCCAAAAAATTAAGCATATTTAAGTCATTTGACTAATAGGATGAGGACTGCTCCCAGAAAACCACTGATCAACACTGAATCTGCCTAAGACATTTGCTCCTTGGTAGAAAAACTATGACAAACCTAGACAGTGTATTAAAAAGCAGAGACATTACTTTACTGACAAAAGTCTGTATAGTCAAAAGTATCATTTTCCCAGTAGTCAGGTATGGATGTGAGTGTTGGACCATAAAGAAAGCTGAGTGCCAAAGAATTGATGCTTCTGAATTGTGATACTGGAAAAGACTCTTGAGAGTCCCTTGGACTGCAAAGAGATTAAACCAATCAATTCTAAAGTAAATCAACCCTGAATGTTCATTGGAAGGACTGAAGCTGAAGCTTCAATCCTTTGGCCCTCTGATGTGAAGAGCCGACTCATTGAAAAAGACCCTGATGCTGGGAAAGATTGAAAGCAAGAAGGGGCGAGAGAAGATGAGATGGTTGGATGGAATCATCAACTCAATGGACATTACTTTCTAGCAAACTCCGGGAAACAGTGAAGGACAAGGAAGCACGGTGTGCTTCAGGCCGTGGGCTCACTAAGAGTTGGACATGACTGAGCGACTGAGAAACACCAAATGGGCCTCGACTGGCCTTCCAAGTGCCAGGTACAGATGGGGCCGCCTCATCTGACGCAAACAACCATGCCTGGGACCTGGGCAATATGTTCAGAGCAGTGTCAGTGCAGAAGCAGATATGGGACATCAACGAAAAATGTCCAGCAGCCCATCTCAACTTTCTCCCCCAACAGTTCAGTATGACCAGGGGATTCAATTATCTCGTGACTGCACCACAAAACCCACTGGCAGGGCACCGGAAACTCCACACTTCTTTCTTCGGCCTCCCCAAGAACTGAGGAGCGAGGCAGGCGGCAGCACTGGGTCCTTCCTGGACAGCATCTCACTGTGGCTCCGTTTCAGAGCAGGTATCCTGGGCCATCTGGTTTCTGGCTAGGATGTTTTGCTCCCATCTCAGCTAGAGGCAGGGGAGATGGCGGGGGGCGGGGGGAGGCGGGCAAATGGAAAAGCAAACAGTTCACTGATAATCAAAGGAAAGCAATTAGCAGAGATCTCCTAAGGCAGGGAAGAACTAATCCCTGCCTGGAATGTGAAGCGCCACCATTCAAATGATATGACCTGTACAAGCAAAACAGAAGTCTTACGTCCACCCTTGATCGCTTCTCTTGCTGCTCAGATGGCTTAAATATTAATAAAGTCAACTTTCAAAAAAGAGGATTAAAATAGTTTGTGTTAGTTTTAAAAGGATGCAATAAGCTGTCAATCCTGGGTCGTTACTGACATTAACTTCATGGGTGAAAAATTTTTGAAAAGGGGTCTTGTTGGCAGATAAAAGTTGACACTGAGCTAACTTAAGTCATAATCCAAAAAATTAAGCATATTTAAGTCATTTGACTAATAGGATGAGGACTGCTCCCAGAAAACCACTGATCAACACTGAATCTGCCTTCACCCATTATCCCGTCTCCCTACATCACAAGGAAACAGTGCTCCTGCCTGGCCCTCTCCAGGCGTCCTGTAAAGATGCCATCATCTTTCATCAAGCTATGGCCAGTGGCTAGATTCTGGGCACATCTCAGCACAGCTAACCTGCCTCTCAAGGTGGACGAGAAGTCTATTGCTCGCTTCAAAACAAATGACAAATGGTGTTCAGAAAAGTTGTTCTTAATTGTCAAACATCAGGCCATAACAACAGGGCCCTTTATGGGATGGAGCATCATAAAATATTAATAACAGAGCCGATTAATTCTAGTTGACACGGGCTGCTTAGGTGTTCATTAACCACATGCTAGTCAGGTCTCTCACCTCCTTAAGAGTTCATTCCCTCATCCCCTCCTTCCTGGGCCCAGGATGCAAAACAGTCCCCAGAAATCCCTATCTAGGTCACCCCATCAGCCCTCCTGTTGTTTTCTGGGTCATTTACTCTCCCTGTCCCCTAAATGCATTTCCTCGCCTGCTCTGACATCTCCCTGGTCTCACCTGGAGTGTTGCTGCCTCTCTTGCTGGTTGTTGCCCTGAGAAGGCTCCTTGGTGTCTAAACTGAAAGACCTGCCAGTGCTCAGCCTGCCCCAGGCTCTTCCCCACGCTCAGGGTCTAGGCACACGCTGGTCCCCTGGAAGGCGATGCTGGCCGGGCGCCATCTTTCTCCATACGGCTGCTCCTCTCTGAGCCCGTGGAAGCAGAGCAGTCTTCATCAGCTCCCTGACCTTCTCTCCTTTGCAGTGGTCAGCTGCTTGGCTTCTGCGTTCCTTTAAGGAAGGGTATGGTTCTCCGTTTGCTCCATGTTCTTTCTGCGCTTCGGGACCTAACGCTACCACACCCTGGCTCCCCAGCTCCTGCAGAGCCTTGCTCATGATGTCAGACCCTGGTCTGCAGCCTCTGATGGGGCTCCCGCTCTAGGACCGGCCTCCCTCCTGTTCTCTGGAGCTCCAAGGCTCTCCAGGAACTCTGAGGAGGGTCAACTCAGAAACTGAAGCACTCAGTGACTCTCACAATCTTGGCTTCCTAGAAAGAGCCCTGGACTTGGAAGACGGGGTCCAGCCCCTGCTTAGTTGGACGACGAGGGTGTGAGCCCACCTCCCAGAGGCCAAGCTCCCCACTCTGTACAGAAGGAAAGTGCCAATTGCTGCCTGCAGCAACAACTGTGATGAGGAAAATCAAATGGGGCATCACATCTTCAAATCCATGGCATTAATAACAAGGAAGGGGATGCTTCTTGAGATTCAAAGAAACTTAAAAAACAGAGCAAGCCCATGTTACGTGTGGACCCTGCCTAGATCCTAAAACACACCTAATAAAACCCTAAAAAGACAGGGCTGAGATGACCCAGAAAATCTCTTTATGGACTGAGTTTCAATTGATACTGAAAAACGATCGTTAATTATTAGAGGTGATAACAGGCAGTGGAGTTGTAGTGTTTCTATGTCACAACACAAACAAGGATAAGATGTATGCATCATCAATTCAGTTCAGTTGCTCAGTCGTGTCCAACTCTTTGCAACCCATGGACTACAGTCCACCAGGCTGCTCTACCCAAGGGGATTCTCCAGGCAAGAATACTGGAGTGGGTTGCCGTGCCCTCCTCCAGGGCATCTTCCCAACCCAGGTCTCCTGCACTGCAGGGAGATTCTTTACTGTCTAAGCCACCAGGGAAGCCCATAATGTAGGATACTTAGAGCCAAATGCTGACGTATGCCAGGGTGAGATGCTGTCGTGTCTAGGATTTGCAAAGGAAAAACAGGAGTGGGGAGTTCCCTGGCACCCCAGTGGTTAGGGCTCGGTGCTCTTACTGCTGAACGCCTGGGTTCAATCCCTGGTTAGGGAACTAAGATCACCCTGCAAGCTGCAAGGCATGGCTGAAAACAAGAAAGAAAAGGCATAACAATAGGCAGATCTGACTGAAGGCAGAAGAGAAGGGGTGATAGGAGACGGCTGGATGACATCACCGATTCAATCGACGTGAACTTGGGCAAACTCTGAGAGATGGTGAGGGACAGGGAGGCCTGGCATGCTGCAGTCCTTGGGGCCACGCGGAGTCAGACATGACTTGGTGACTGAACAACAAAAGGGCCTAGATGACACAACCGTGGCAAAATCTTGGTAAGTGTTGAACCCGGGCAGTGAGTACAAGGCAATTCCTTGTACTAGTCTCTCTACTCTTGCGTTTGTTGAATATTTGAATAATATAGAAAACTGTAGAAATGAATATACTCAGGGAAGCCCAGGCGTATGTCAGGATAGTGGGAAGACTCAGGAATGAGGGAGCAAGGTCAGTGTGTCTGGGGGAGGAAGCATTTGTCCTCAGGGCTGGGTCCGTGCAGGACGAGGATCCGACTCCAAGCCCTCTGGGAAAACCAAAGATCCAGTGGAACTGAACTGCGGTTCTGCTTCTGAGTTACAGACACAGGAGTATTAACACTTTCTGAACATCTACACATGCTACGGATTTAACATATATTATTTCATTCAGACCTCAAATTAAAGTGATGATAAGCAAACTAAAGTTCAGAGATGTTTGTAACTCAGCCAAGGTCACACAGCTCAGTGAGCAGCCGGGCTTGGAGCCCAACTCTGGTCTGTCACAACACAATCTGTGTTTCCTCCCCAGCTCTATGACACATAGATGGAAAAAATGCAGCTGGAAGTGAAGCAAATCTTAACCAGGTGTCGGAGGCAGAAGTTTGCCACCTGGCCTGGAGAGTTTCGTTGAAATGATGGCATAATTTCCTAACCTTTTAGCTAATAAAACAACTAATAGATATTTTAGGGAGGGAAGTGTGCGGAGGGGGTGGAGAGGGAAACAAAATGAATGTGTTGTCTGCAGCCAATACTTTGAGAAAGAAAGTATTTTTCCTGAAACGATATAAAACCCATATTGGAGAATAATATACAGTCAAGCTGGTTGTTTCCTATTTTGGGCCTTGTTTCTACTCATCTTTGACTCAGTAGTTGTACCCAATTTGTTTTGGAGGAATGATGAAACCAAATAGCTTTTTAAACATTATTTTAAAGATCAAAGGATTTCCATTTGAAGATAAAACCATAATGGATATTTTTTTTGTAAGAACATACACTCAAAATGTATTTGGCAGTTTTTGTGTTTTGTTTTTAACGTAACTGGTTTCAAAAGAGCCTGGGAGAGTGTGGCCTGGGGTGGAGTGGATGAACTTTTTTGTCTGAAAACCCTGCTGACGGTGCTCTCTGACAACCTGGAGGGATGAAGTGGGGATGGAATTAGGAGGGGGAGCTCAGGACGTGAGTTGCAGGGGAGGAGGAGGGTTGGAAACACGTGTATACCTATGGCCGATTCATGTTGGTGTATGGCAAAACTCATCACTATATTGTAAAGTAATTATCCTCCAATTAAAAAAAAAAAAAAGAATAAAACAACCCCTGATGATGTGTTTCAGGTTCTGTCCTCTGGTTCTGGGCAGATGACACTCCACGAGGAGGCCCAGATGGCCAGCAAGGACCGTGTCCTGGCTGTGCGGAGCAGCCTTGATGCGATGAATGCTGGGGGACACGGGCTGTGGCCCAGACAGAGATGCGGAGAGGAATTTCTGGGAGGCAGACGTGCATCTAGATTTCCCCCGAGTGCTGGTTCAGGTGGGGTGTGACGGGGGGGTGGGACACTGAAGTCTGTGCATCAGTGCTCGCAAAGGACAGAAAACCACGCGGAGGATGCGGTGATAGCTCAGGGCCCGAGGAGACCAGCCGCATGGCTTCCTCTACCCAGGCCTCAGCGAGCTTGGGGAACGCACATAAACGAAAGAGAATTCCACCACCTGGCTGGCCCAAGGCAGGGGCCGCAACCAGAACTCTTGACCTTGAACTTGGAGAAGACCAGCACAGGGTCCACCCCACCGACCTCCCGCCAACTCTGATGAGTAGAAAGAAGGTCTGGGACAAGACTGGGCCGCCAACTTTGATGAGCAGAGACTGGGCCCTCCTTGTGGTTCCTTCAGAGTTAAGGCACAGCTGGGAAACTAGGCGTTTGCAACAAACACACCCAGCCTTTCTTCTTGCTTTGACGAAACACCTGAAACACCAGGACACGCCCTACCACACACCAAGGAAGAAAAACAATGTAAAAGGGAAAAAACAATAGCCTGTCCCCTTACATGATATTTTAGGCATTTGTCTGAACTGTATTTGTAAAGGAAGTGGCCACAGGTAGATTTTCTTCCAGCAGGGAAAAAAAAAAAATGCATGAATTACACATTAGGAATAAAGAGGAAGGGATAAACAGCAAGGTCCTACTGTACAGCACAGGGAACTACATTCAACATCCTGAGAGAAACCATAAGGGAAGCTGGTATGAAAAAGAATGTATAAATGCATAACTGAGTCACTTTGCTATAAGCAGAAATTAACACAACATTGCAAGTCAACCCTAGTTCAATTTTAAAAAAAAGGAATAAAGAGGGAACGATATTACCAAAACATTGAAACAAGGAATTCTTGCAACTTAGCTCAGTTTTAAGACCACGTAGAGTAATGGTGGGCATGACAGACTGTTCCACAGGCAGAACGGTAGGGTTATCTTCTGGTGAAGAACACTGGGAAGATGGGTTGGCAACAGGTGTTCTCAACAACCAAATATCCGTAAGTTCTTAGCATCTCTATGGTACACAAACTACCTGGCAAGAAAAACGCTCCACCCAGAAAAAAGAAACCGAAAGTCAAGAAGAATCATTTTGCTCACCCCCTTGGCATTTCTTACTTCACTAGACTTTCCAGACACCTAGTTCTCTTTCTCGGTTTCTTTTCTCTAAGTCACGAGAACAGGCTGATTTACGTCTAAATCACACAGGTTAATTTTGGAAGCCGATTCCACTCATGAGAGAAGGCAGAAACCGGTTCATGAAACTTTAAGGTTTACCCAAAGCATGTAAAAGTCTGGGGGCTTAGATAAGATCAATAAAATGTTTAGGTATTTTCACTGGATGAATTAGGGGCACAGAGGGGTACTTGGAATCTCCAGGTACCATTTCAAAATGCTCATTTGGCACACAAGGGGTTTTGGAATTGATGCATAAAGATTTTGGTTCTGTTTCTTATGAGCATGTTCCTGAGAAAAACAGCTAGACGTGGCTGTTCGTTAGACTTTGCCGGTGATTTGGACCTGCTTTTAGGGCTTGGCAGGCTGTGCTCAAGGGACCCTCTTTCGGGCATCAGAGCTAAGCTGGGGGACAGTGACGGGCAAGGCGGCCATGGAGCCAGGACACCTGGGTGCTGGGGTGGCAGGGAGGACCAGAGCCCCCATCGGTGCTTCTACGTGAGCTCTCCTCTGAAGCCACCAGACGGAGAGGCCCTGTCACTAGCGGTCGAGTGACAGCCTGCACCCTCCGTGGCCACTGTCAACAGGAGCGATCGCCCTGGCACCCGCTGCATGGGTGCTGCAGGTTCACCCTCCTCCCCTCGCTGGGTTTCTGCATTTCCACTCGGTCAACAAATACTTATGGGGTCTTCCCTGGTGGCTCAGTGGTTAAAAATCCACTTGCCAATGCCGGTTTGATCTCTGGTCCAGAAATATCCCACATGCCGGGAGCAGCTAAGCCTGAGCTGCTGCTGCTGAGCCTGCACTCTAGAGCCCGTGTTCTGCGAGAGAAACCGCTGCCGTGAGAAACCAGCACACGGCAAAGAAGAGTAGCCCCCGTTGGCCGCAACTAGGGAAACCCGAGTAGCAACAAAGTCCCAGCAAGGCCAAAAATAAATTAATTAACTCAATTAAAAGAAAACAAATATTTACAGAGCTTCCCTATGTGCCAGACTGACAGCTGGAGAGAGAGGCGTGGATGAACTCAAACATCACATGGGGCAGGGAAGCAGGCACGGGAGGTGGGGGGTGGTGGGAGGAGAGACAAAGTACTCAGGGTCTCTCAAAGAGGGAGTCAGTTTGTGACTCTTCAGAGGGAGGGACAGGGCGGCCCCCACCCCGGCCCAGGCCGCCCCTCCCCCAGCAGCTCCCCAGCAGCAGGGAATCCAAGCAGGAGTGAAAGGAGCCAGGCAGGTGGTAGACAAACAACGGGGAGAGCAGAGTTCTCCCTCCGGAGCAGCTGCCTGTCCAGGCTGCCCATGGACCACCCAGGAAATCTGGGAGCCACTGGGCGGAGGAGTCAGATGGGGTGAGGGGTGCTGGGGGTGGTGGGAGGCCCAGAGTCCCTGAAGTAACCTCTCCAGGAGCCCCACTGTGAGGCCAGATCTGTGACAGCAAGAAAGCTGTGACCCCACTTTTCCTCCTGCACACCCACATTCACACCCTCCCTCCACCCCCCAAATCGACTGTCCCAGAGAGAGTTTACAGAGTGTTCAGAGAAGAGATTCCAAAATGCAGGAGGCAGAGGCCATGTTTAAACTCCAGTTATCTCCTGATCCACCTGAACATATGAAAGTGAACTTTGAACAGGATAAGTGCTTTTAGAAATTACATTCTCTTTGAATCTGAAAAAGTATGTATGTGTGTGTATAATTGAATCACTTTGCTATACGCCTGAAACTAATATACATTGTAAATCAACTATAGTTCCATAAAAAGTAAGTATTTTTTAATTTACTTTTTTTTTTTTTAATCAACCACAAGCTGAGAGCCCACAACATCCTTCAATATCACGACCTTCCTGCCAAACCAAAGCCCAGCCGCCAACCTTTACCTGGCCAGAGACTGAGATTTGCTCCTTGGGTCAGGAAGATCCCGTGGAGAAGGAAATGGCAACCCACTCCAGTATCCTTACCTGGAGAATCCCATGGACAGAGGAGCCTGGTGGGCTACAGTCCACGGGGTCACAAAGAGTTGGACATGACTCAGCAACTGAGCACAGCACTGGTCAGTGAGCTGTCACTCATCATAAATTCAGGTTCATAAATTCTAACACCTCCCATCCCCCATGAGTCTCCATCTCTAACAGATGAAGACAGTCTCCTTACAGAAAATCGCTCGCCCAAGACTGCAGGGCTCGCCCTGGCTGAGCCAGGATGCGGACACAGGCCCAGAGCTCTGTGATACTTCCTGCACACATCGGACTCGAGCCTCCACCACGCAGGCTCTCAGCCTTTCTGTGCACCACCATCTCCCCATCCCCACAGCTCTGCCTTCCATCCTGTCTCCAGGGGGCAGCCTCTCTCGACTTCTCAAGCCAGAGGCCGCCTGGGATTGCCACCTCTTCCAGACATCTTCTGTGCCACTAACCCCCCCATCCAGGTCTGTTCTGAGGACCCCACGGGCCGGAGATCCCACCCAGGTCAGCTCAGACTTGGTGAAGGGCTGTCTCACGCCACCTTCCTTGCAATGTTTTCCTGTCCAATGTTTGAGAAGAGTTTTAGAATTTTGCTTGGAAAATCTCCATGTCCTCAGAAATGACTCATGATCTCTTAGAAATTCCTGTGTTATATGTGGGAGAATTCTTGAGATACAGAAGAGATGGTAAAATTTTTTGCAAATAGGATAAAACAGTGTGCTTATTTTGCTTTAAGACTGACATCCATGTAGTAATGTCAATTTGCAGAGGCATCTCCCTACTTTTAGAAGCTATGAACACATTGTTTTTGGAGATTAAAGAATCTCGTGGGTCCTTGACCACCTAGACAGAAGCCCTGTGTCTGCTGTCCAACCGGCAGAACAGGCCTGCTCACCCTTAGCTGTGTGGCCTGTGTATCAGTTATACACAGGTCACCACAAAGCCCAGTCTTGCCCCCACCAGTCACGACTTCAAGCTTCAGAGATTTTTGTTCAGCTGACTGATAAAGTCTTACAACGACTAGCACAGCTGTCATAAAATGAATGCTAATGGACTCAGGAAAAATGTCATAAATACACAAAAAAATCACAACTTCAACCACAGAGCCTTCAATCCTATACTCTTCAGCCCCTTTCTTAAAATATCTAGCCATGTGAGATAATATTACTGATACTTCTCAAAATATTTGCATTCTCTTTCTTAAAAGCAACACAAAACAAAAATGCTTTGATTTCATTGCTTTGAAAGACAGTACAAGAAGACAGAACGTAAATAAAACAGAACATAAATATCAGAGGGTCTCTGGAAGTACTCCACCTCTATATTTTTGTTTCTTGAGTAGCTAGTTCTAGGGTCCCTTCCAAGTACTTAGAGGGGAGCCTTGCTCATAATCTCCTGGACCTCCGTGTCCCTAAGGTGGCCAAGGCCTCCTATTACCTGCACATTGTCCTTGGGCTCAGGTCAGTTTGCTTCAGTAAACTTTAACCAGATGCAATCTGATAACATTTTAACATACACGATTAAATCAAACCTACTCACTTGCCCAGCAGTTAGGGGAGGAGTGGGGGCCACTGAGGGTCTGTAAGAAATAAGGGGAGTGGGGGAGGGGGCAGCCCCTGCTTTGCTGGACCAACCAGTAGGTCATGTGATGCTGTCTGAACACTAGGAGCAAAAAATAATTTATCAAAAACAAAACAAACCAAGGGTATACTTGGAATGAACAGAATCTACACGAACATGCTTTCTTCGATGAGCAGAACCTCAGGGCAGATACCCTTTAGCACATCACTGGGGCTTTTAAACATGCTTGCTAATACTGCTGACACAGCACTTCTCCACCTGAAGATCACAATGCTATTTCTATTTTCTGCATGTCCAGACCCCATATAAGCCTCTGTTTCACCTGGGGGCAGGTCCAGGGACCTGAAAGTCAGATTTCATGTTGCCCCTGAGAGGTCATGGTTTCTGTCTCACCCATTGTGTGCTCACATTGAAAACCGAGGAGAGGAGAGGAAACCCCAGAAGGGAGGGAGGGAAAAGGAAAGGGGGTCCTGGGGACCCTGGCCTGGTGCTGCCCACCTCTTGCCATTACCGTCCCGGAGCATTGCTCTGCCCATCACTCTGGACTTCGTCTCCAGCTCCTGCACTTCCTCCAGCAGTGTTTTCTTGCAGGTGTGCTTGGCCCTGTGTCCAAGGAAAAGACAAGAAGGACATGACATGTGAACTCAGCTGTGACAACAGGCTGCTCCCCCATGGGCCCTCTCTGATGTCCTCTGACCCAGGCTGGGGCTTGGAGTCACTGTGGAACATATGCCAGCCCTGTGCATGGTGAAGGCTCCACCTCTGCAACCTGGGAAGCACCCCAAGTCCTGTAGAACGGGCCCAGGCCATGGGTGTCAGCGAATGACCCCCTAAGAGCATTGCTTGTGGCTGCAGAGCTGGCTGATGCCCTCCAAGTCCAGCCCTGCAGGGTCACAGGTCTACCTCGAAAGCTATCTACTTCAGGACCTAAAAACCCAAAGGATGCTCTAATCCTCACCCAAGTGGACAGATGTGGGTTCTTTGGACTGTGCCCTAACTGTAAGGTCAAAAGCCCAGGGGAAACAGTCTTCTCTCTCCTTTTAGGGTAAAAAAAGTCACAGCAAGATGGAGTTATGATGCCAGAGGTCACTGTCGTCACACCAAACCCTTGATCTGAAATTCGGGTCAAATCAAATATCCGGGCACAGATTTCCTTTCTTCTCTTGCAGATCTCAGCAGCATAAAACAACAAACACAGTAGCAAAACAGGCTGGCCTTTCCAGCCTATAAACCTTACACGCTCTCCCTGACCTGCAGAAAGAGGTACCTGCACCTTCTCCTGATTAAACTAAGAAACACTTCACAAGATTTCAATAAGTGGCTGATTGCAACGGTCTTCCTAAAATTGAGATTAAACAGAGAATGGCTGGTTGGAAGCCATACAGGTGAAGAAAGGGCATTGATCGAGATACAGGTTAGAAATGAGAAAACAGAACCTGTAAAAAAGCAAGACTCTAGCAGAGCAGCACAAGGCAGTGTTCTTCTGAAAATCTTCTTCTAGTTTTTTTCTGCAGAAGCGCATGTGGGGTGCCCATCAAGCACCCAGACTCAGAGACAGAATCAGAACCAAACTGAATGTGTCTGCGAGGACACGGCACAATGCAATGGAACCTTCTGGAGACCTGAGCTGCTCCACGGAGCCACGTGCTCCCGTCCACCTTCCGCCTTCAAGGAGTCTAGGAAGACAGCGCCCAGTTGTCTGCTGACACCCCAAGTTCATTTCCGGTGGAGAGTCAGAGCGGAGGCTCTGTGTAAGTGTAGGTCATTCATCTCCCCACAGGAAACAAGAGCTGAACCACACAGTTTTCACACATAATTCCTTAACCACACCAAGCAGTGTCCTGAGACTCAGGGGCGATTAAAATGCTGCAATTCAAAGCGGAGACAGGGGAATTTTCATTTAAACAAGAAATGAGAAAATGTTTAACTTTCTGCTGGAAAGAAGACAAAGAGAACATGACACTGTTCACTATGAATGAGTATGCCAGGCCCAAAGTCTACCTTTGATCTCAACTGGGCTTCTGGGCTGTATTGATAAGAGCCATCTGGGTAAACAGCCAGCCCCACTCCACTTGGATTCACCCCAGATACACGGGTCCTGTGGAGTGTGTCTGGCTTGTCCTTACTGTTTCAGGAATGTCTTCACTCCAGCATCCTCCCTTCCTCTCTCGCTCACAGAGCAAGCAGCACTCATCAGCCTCTAGACCAGCCCCCAGTGTTATCCTCTGGGCTGGGGTAGGGGAAGGGAGACACGAAGTAGGCTTGAAACAGGAAGGCTGGACCACAGGGCGCAGAGCACCAGAAACCTACAGCTTGGGCCAAGAGAAAAGAGACTGACCCACAGGACTGAAGCCACCAGTTTTCACTCATTCATAAAACTGCTCGAGAAGGAAATAAGCATGTTGATTCTACTTGGCCTTGTTCACATCCCCAGCAGATGAAAATGCGTTCATACCCAAGAGTTCTTCAGCAGTTTTGCAGTATTTCCACAAGGCTAATTCCCGGGAGTCAGTCTTTCTGCCTGGAGCACTGCAGGAGAGTTGATGCTAGCCATTTAAAACCACGTTTTTGGGGACTGTCCTCGTGGTCCAGTGGCAAAGACTCTGAGCTCCCAGTGCAGGGGGCCTGGGTTCCATTCCTGGTCGGGGAACTAGATCCCGAATTTGTGGTTGCTGTTTAGTCCCTAAATTGAGTCCGACTCTTTTGCAACCCCGTGGACTGTAGCCCGCCAGGCTGCTCTGTCCATGGAATTCTCCAGGCAAGAATACTGGAGTGGGTTGCCATTCCCTCCTCCAGGGCATCTCCCGAACCAGGGGTCAAACCTGAGTCTCCTGCACTGGCCGGCGGATTCTTCACCACCAGAAAAGCCACAAGGGAAGCCCAGATCCTGCCTGCAGCAACTAAAAGTTCCCCACGCCACAACAAGACTGAAGGCGCCACGGGCCGCAACCAAGACCCAGGGCAAATAAATAAACAAAAAGAGCTGAAGATATTTCTCTTCAAGACTCTTTACCCAATAAGGCCTTACTTAGAGAAATGATTCTAAGACCTCCCCTGCCAAAGTCTGCATTTGTTATCGACTAAAATCTAATACTTCTAAGTTTCAAAAAGCCAGCC
This sequence comes from Oreotragus oreotragus, assembly GCA_006410675.1. Classification (NCBI taxonomy): domain Eukaryota; kingdom Metazoa; phylum Chordata; class Mammalia; order Artiodactyla; family Bovidae; genus Oreotragus; species Oreotragus oreotragus. Next base: position 82,888 of record SJYX01002804.1, on the reverse strand, counting down.
ACTAAGTATTAACCACTGGCAAGGAAATCAGATCTCACCATGAGCTGGGGTTGGGTTTGTTCTGAATCACAGCTTGGGCAGAGTGAACCCAATTAATTACCTGGGGATGGCTGTTTCCCAGGGCTCCTCCCCCAACCCCAGGTCCAGGGGCCAGGTGAGCACAGAAGGGCAGGTGGGGCTGCTTAGACCCTGTAAGAGCGTGTGGCAGTCCACAGTGATCCTTCAGATAGAGTGAAAGGTATTACTCAGGTTATCAGAGATTTTTGAAATAAGTAAGTTGGCCTAAAACCCTGAACTTTTCATCTTTATTTCTGAAATTTTTTTTCCTGGATTCCTTTTTTTTCTTTATGGAAGGAGAACAAGTCAGAAGGAAACATTAGATTCTAAATGTGGATGAAAATTTAAATATAACGTGCCTCAAAAGAAATTAGTCTGGTTGGAAGGTTTTTTTTTTTTTAAAATCAAGGCTCCGTTGTACACAGAAATTTCTTATTACCTTTTATTTCCACTTAACTGCCTATCTGGGATTATAATAAGGAAATGAAGTCATTCTGGACTTGCTGAATGTACTGTGTGCTGACTGGTAAGGTACAGGAGATACAGTTAGATAAAAAGAGATGGGTCCCTGAGTTCTGTGGCCTTGAGCTTTATATTATTTTTATAAAGCAACATAAGTGAATTGTTGCTTTATGAGTATAAGTACATGGCAGCTTACCTAAGAATGCAGTCATGGGTAAACATTTTGGAAGCACATGAGCTAAAGGATATTAAAGTAGTTCTGGACAATTTAAACTGCATGCATCTAATAAAAATATTCATTAGCCAGGTAGCATCTATCATCAATTATTTTAATAAAAGATGTGTTAGTTTAGTCCCTCATGAAAATTCTGGTTAACAGGGTAAGCAGAAGAAGTTTTCTGCGATGTCCAAATCTGCCTTAACATAGTTACTGGATTTTCATTCAGAAATTTGATAGACTTCACTGAAGAAAATCACCAAATTGCTTCATGCTGTTTTTTTCTTCCTTACGCTTAACAGTGCAGGTCCTGAAATGGGAGAGAGACTGGGCGAAGAAAGAGGGAAAGTGCAGGAAGACAGAGCAACCTGTGTGCACAGAAATGCACAATTAAGTCCCCTACATACGAACCTTCGAGTTGCGAACTTTCAAAGATGAGAACGTGTATCTGGTTCCAGCACGGAGCCAGCACCTGCTCCATCCACGTCAGGTGTGAGGGACACTCCAGCTGGCCCTCCGTCTCCTACTGCTGACGACCCTTCAGCTCTACCATCTCCCACCTCCTCTCCCTCCGCCGGTCAGTAACTCTTCTTGTCTGTTCACTCGATGCCAGCCCCTGTGTGCCTGCCATTGTACTACTAGGTACTGTACTGTAAGATTAAAAATGTTTTATTTTTTGTTTTGTTTTTTATGTATTACTTGTGTTAAAAGTACTATAGATCACTACGGTACCATATAGCTGATTATGTTATTTATAGTTGGGTACCTGGGCTAACTTTGTTGGACATATGAACAAATTGGATTTAGCAAAAACACTCTTGGAATGGAACTCATTTGTATGTAAGGGACTCACTGTATGTAAAATGGCAGGACTGCTTTGAGCTGGAATTTAAAAGCGTTTTCAAAATAGAGTTAACCACCAAATCTCAAAATCAAACTAAAAGGTCTTAAGACTGGCCAAGGCAAGATGAAAGAATCACAGCAAATTTACAGAAGTTCCAGACACTGCCTCAAGCTGATTCATCAGAGCCAGCCCTCCAGCGGCCCCCTGACTCCCTATCATGTCACTCAAGCTCTCTTCTCCAGAGTCCAGGGTACAGCCTGGCATATCACGTGATAAGAAACATTCTACAATCTGAACCAAATGACGGGCAATTTTCTGGACAATTGGGATTAATACTTTTGTTCAGTGTGTAGGAAGGAAAAACAGGACAGCTTTGTAAAGCTTAAGAAAGAGAAATGACAGGTAAGTATCATGGCCTCATTAGAGGTAAGCAACTCATAATACATTTTCCCTGGGAGAAGCCTTTGAATTTACTTGAAGTGAAGTGAAGTGAAAGTCACTCAGTCATGTCTGACTCTTTGTGACCCCATGGACTCTACAGTCCATGGAATTCTCCAGGCCAGAATACTGGAGTGGGTAGCCTTTCCTTTCTCCAGGGGATCTTCTCAACCCAGGGATTGAACCCAGACCTCCCGCATTGCAGGCGGATTCTTTACCAGCTGAGATATCAGGGAAGCCCCCGAATTTACTTGACTCAACAATAAATATTTCAGGCTGGGAATATAATAGGAGATAAAAGATGGACTCCTTGATCAGAAGCAAAATGTCCAAAGAAACTTGCCAAATTCTTGCTTTTGAGGAGAGGGATAAGTATAGTTTAGACATTAACTATGTATTATTGGTCATATATTTTGGGCAAACACTCTGGGCCAGAGACTATTCATGCCATACAATCCAAATTAAATGAGACAAAAATGCATTTCAGGAGATGGGTCTGGAATTCAGAGGAGCCTTTCCTGCTCCTACCTGGCTGGCAACCCCACGGGAAAGAAGTGATTTCCCTTTCCATATGGTGGAGCTGGAAGCAGTGTCCTTGTTAAAATGTAAATAGCGCTAATCTGACAGTGCCAGGAAATGCTCCCCTGCAAAAAAATCCCGTTGGAGAGGATAGATAATTTGCTTCATGCAGGGGAAGAGAACTCTTCCTTTGAATGTATTAGAAAAGATCCAGAAAACAGGGGAGGCAGCAGAGATATTACAATCTGCAAATACTCTTTTTTGAAATGAGATACTCCTGCCAGCATCTCACTTAGCAAATATATCAGTCTCAGCAAAAATGTATGGCTGAAACCAACACAATATTGTAAAGCAATTATCCTTCAATTAAAAATAAATTAAAAATTATGTCCTAATAAACATTTTTCATGACATTAGTTTGATAGTTGAATTAAAAGAGACCAAGATTAATTTATAATCAAGTTACTAGTCTCAAACTATACACTAAAAAGTGATCTGATGTAATCAAGACCACATTCTATTTACCTAAAACTAACTTGATGATCTTGCAAAACTGAAGAAATTTGGCAAGGTAATATATCGTGCCATAATTGGGCTGTGTTATGAGCACAAGTCATAGAACTCGGATTTTCTTTCAGTTCAATTATTAGATTAAGAAAACATCTTTCTTGGGTATCATAGTTTGATTTCCAAGGATTCCAATTCTATTTATAGAACACAGTTTTAGCAGATAAAATGGACGTAGTGATAAAGTTTTTGAGAAATCACAGTTATTTAATTTTCACTAACAGTTGTAAAACTTAGTGAAGAGAAGGAAGAAAGGAAAACACCCAAAATACGTGCTATAAAATCATCTCTCCCACCTTCTCTCTCTGTGGATCATTGGTTGTCAAGATAATGCCAAGATGAAGATTTTTTTCAAAATATATTCCTACCTGTCAGGTAGGAGCAGTTCTCATTGAGTGTGGGAGGAAGGGAGAGAGAGAAATGAAATCTGATGTCTTCTGGAAGGTTTGGAATCAAGTCTCAATTCTCTACCTTAGAGAGGCCAAATAATTATGTTTTGCCCAAAGTTATAACAATCCAGGAGCCTCGATTTTCAGGGAAGCTGGCAACAGTAGAAATCATCAAGGCCCCCTGACTCCCTATCATGTCACTCAAGCTCTCTTCTCCAGAGTCCAGGGTACAGCCTGGCATATCACGTGATAAGAAACATTCTACAATCTGAACCAAATGACGGGCAATTTTCTGGACAATTGGGATTAATACTTTTGTTCAGTGTGTAGGAAGGAAAAACAGGACAGCTTTGTAAAGCTTAAGAAAGAGAAATGACAGGTAAGTATCATGGCCTCATTAGAGGTAAGCAACTCATAATACATTTTCCCTGGGAGAAGCCTTTGAATTTACTTGAAGTGAAGTGAAGTGAAAGTCACTCAGTCATGTCTGACTCTTTGTGACCCCATGGACTCTACAGTCCATGGAATTCTCCAGGCCAGAATACTGGAGTGGGTAGCCTTTCCTTTCTCCAGGGGATCTTCTCAACCCAGGGATTGAACCCAGACCTCCCGCATTGCAGGCGGATTCTTTACCAGCTGAGATATCAGGGAAGCCCCCGAATTTACTTGACTCAACAATAAATATTTCAGGCTGGGAATATAATAGGAGATAAAAGATGGACTCCTTGATCAGAAGCAAAATGTCCAAAGAAACTTGCCAAATTCTTGCTTTTGAGGAGAGGGATAAGTATAGTTTAGACATTAACTATGTATTATTGGTCATATATTTTGGGCAAACACTCTGGGCCAGAGACTATTCATGCCATACAATCCAAATTAAATGAGACAAAAATGCATTTCAGGAGATGGGTCTGGAATTCAGAGGAGCCTTTCCTGCTCCTACCTGGCTGGCAACCCCACGGGAAAGAAGTGATTTCCCTTTCCATATGGTGGAGCTGGAAGCAGTGTCCTTGTTAAAATGTAAATAGCGCTAATCTGACAGTGCCAGGAAATGCTCCCCTGCAAAAAAATCCCGTTGGAGAGGATAGATAATTTGCTTCATGCAGGGGAAGAGAACTCTTCCTTTGAATGTATTAGAAAAGATCCAGAAAACAGGGGAGGCAGCAGAGATATTACAATCTGCAAATACTCTTTTTTGAAATGAGATACTCCTGCCAGCATCTCACTTAGCAAATATATCAGTCTCAGCAAAAATGTATGGCTGAAACCAACACAATATTGTAAAGCAATTATCCTTCAATTAAAAATAAATTAAAAATTATGTCCTAATAAACATTTTTCATGACATTAGTTTGATAGTTGAATTAAAAGAGACCAAGATTAATTTATAATCAAGTTACTAGTCTCAAACTATACACTAAAAAGTGATCTGATGTAATCAAGACCACATTCTATTTACCTAAAACTAACTTGATGATCTTGCAAAACTGAAGAAATTTGGCAAGGTAATATATCGTGCCATAATTGGGCTGTGTTATGAGCACAAGTCATAGAACTCGGATTTTCTTTCAGTTCAATTATTAGATTAAGAAAACATCTTTCTTGGGTATCATAGTTTGATTTCCAAGGATTCCAATTCTATTTATAGAACACAGTTTTAGCAGATAAAATGGACGTAGTGATAAAGTTTTTGAGAAATCACAGTTATTTAATTTTCACTAACAGTTGTAAAACTTAGTGAAGAGAAGGAAAAAAGGAAAACACCCAAAATACGTGCTATAAAATCATCTCTCCCACCTTCTCTCTCTGTGGATCATTGGTTGTCAAGATAATGCCAAGATGAAGATTTTTTTCAAAATATATTCCTACCTGTCAGGTAGGAGCAGTTCTCATTGAGTGTGGGAGGAAGGGAGAGAGAGAAATGAAATCTGATGTCTTCTGGAAGGTTTGGAATCAAGTCTCAATTCTCTACCTTAGAGAGGCCAAATAATTATGTTTTGCCCAAAGTTATAACAATCCAGGAGCCTCGATTTTCAGGGAAGCTGGCAACAGTAGAAATCATCAAGTCTATCCCTGACCTCAAAAATCAACCTGACCTCTTTTGCAGTATTCCTTCTTTTTCTTGCAGATGAAATAAAGTTTATTTTATCTTGGAACCTCGTAGCTTTTTTTCACATTATAAATAAGATAGTTAGAAAATAATATATTCTGAAACACAAACAAAAATTGAGAATAAGTTATTTCCTATTGAGTCTATGTGATAATTTTGTCATTGTGATTAATCTTCTCATAGACTTGTAAACTGACACTTCAGGAGAATTATATTTGAAGGATTCTTACTGGGAATAATTTGGAAAAACAAAGACTACTTGATTCTAAGCATTTGGTGATTTGAAATGACATACATATACATACAATTTCCCTTTAAGTATGGAGTTTAAAGCCAGACTATATTTGTGATCACTCAGCATTGAAAAAATCAATGAATTTTGCGGGGCTTGTCTAGTGATCCCGTGGTTAAGGATCTGCCTTGTAATACAGGGGATGCTGGTTCAATCCCTGGCCAGGGAACTGAGATCCCACATCCCTGGAGGGGCTGAGTCCTCACACTGCAACTGCTGAGTCCACATCACAACTGCAGAGTCCATGCAACACAAAGAAAGATCCTGCACGACGCGATGAAGATCTCATGTGCCACAACTAAGACCCGACACAGCCAATTTTTTAAAAAAAGAATTAATGAATTTTGAGTTATGCTTCTTAACCCTGGTGGAATGGATCTGTACTCAGAAATTTTCCCTTATAAACCTGTACAAGGAACACCTCTCTTGACCTTCACACAGCCTGACTCCTTTTCTACTATATTCTCATATCAAGGTGAAGCGCAGGTTAAAAGAAAAAAACAAACAAACAAACCAAGCCACCCTCTTTTATATCTGCTGTGGCAGGTGGCAGGAGACCTGCGACTTCAGAAATCTCACAGCATCTAACATTCTATGGTGGGGCTTGCTAAAGACTAACGGGGGACCCAGGACAAGACCTGGGGTATCGCTTTATCTCTCACTTACGCTCTCCATGCCACGTCTTCGATCAGACATGCGGTGGGAACCAGAAATAATCCCAGCCAGAAGTGTGCAGAGCTCAGAACCATGGTTGCCTGCAAAAACCAGAAGTGACACGTGCATTAACATTGCTGAGAGACAGAAACATAATTCAATCAGTATAAAATGCCCCTTAAGCAAAGGAAGGTTATTAAATTCAATGAAAACTGAAATACACACTCAGAAAGAATGTCAAGGGGACCAGCCGGTAGTGAGAGCCCCTCACCATGATCTCCATCAGCTCTTGTCTCCATCCTCACAGGTTGACGAGTTTTGTCTCCCTCTTTTATAAAGCACTTCAAGCCCCTTCATGCCAACAGGAGTGGGCATGGGAAAGGAAGCAGGATTAGCCCAAGTCTCAGAACCAAACCTGAGACGCGATCTCCCGATGTGGCCCACCCAGAGTTACACTGCCTCTTTAACTGTTACATGTTGTGTATATGTCCATATATATTGATGCATATGATGGCTTTTGTATGTTCTGCTTTGCAATCTCCTCACCTTAAAAAAAAAAAAAAAATTCCTGGGCCTCAGACACAGAGCATCACTCCAGGCCTTGATCCACTGAGACTGTGCAGACCACCAACCATGGGACCCACTGTGAGATGACATGTCAGGAAAAACGTACGTGGGGGTCTCCCAGAGGGAGCACACTGCCATGCTCACAGGCGGGGGTCTCCCAGAGGGAGCGCACTGCCGTGCTCACATGCGGGGGTCTCCCAGAGGGCGCGCACTGCCGTGCTCACACGTGGGGGTCTCCCAGAGGGCGCGCACAGCCGTGCTCATAGCTCTTTGGCTATCTCTAGTTCCCATTTCTCATACAGAAAGCATAAACACAGAAGGAAACTTTAACTCCCCTGCCCAGCCACAGCAGCCCAAGCAAACCACAGGGAGGAGCTGAATTATCCAGGTTCTTTCTGCAGGTCCCACCTTCCTCCTCCAAACCTATCCCAGGCTGATGGAGCAGCGGAAGGCGGGCTTGTTAAAGCTACATTTCTGGGGCTGCTACATCCTGGATCATTACTGGCTGGTATATTTATCAAAGAATACAGTCATTTAAAAATAACATCTTATAGAAATGACAGGTATGTGTTGGGCTGGAGGTGTTAGCTAGTGCTGCGATGGTAATCATTTTCCAAGACGTAAGTGGATCAAATCGACATGCTGTATGTACCCCTTAAACATACAACGTTAGATGTCAACTGTGTCTCAATAAAGCTGGGAACTGCTTTTTGAGAAAAGTAAAAATAACATTTGATAACAATCATGTATGTGCTGTTTAAAGTGGGTTATGAAACATCAGTAAGAACTCTTATGGCTGAAGGAAATGAGGAAAATAATCTTTGAACCCAGTTGACAAAGGTTATGTGGGGATTTGGAAGTATGGTTTTGTCGCTGGTTTTTAAAACTTGGAGCTGTTAAAACATGTCGTGGAAATAACTGATTTTAAGGGTGTGTCTTCAGAAAGATTTTCTAGTGTCTTGATTTTCACATATTGACTAAGTTCGAGGTACTGAAATCTTTGGCAAGGCCACAGCTATTGGTATTGAAATTGAGATTTAGTTAGATTGTTCTTATTGTCTTAGCATTAAAAAAAAAAAAAAGGTTTATTAAGCTGGACTAGGTGGCAAATGGCATTACTTACTCCCTTCTCCCCACTCATATACACTACTGAGTGAGGCATCCTTTTGATGTGCTAACAGCCCCACTGGGAAGAAGGCACCCTCAGTTACATCTTTAGCCATGGAGGACTCGGGTTGGGTGCCAAACGCATGGGCTTCCCTGGCCACTCAGTGGTGAAGAATCCACCCGCCAATGCAGGAGATTTCAGTTTGATCCCTGGGCCAGGAAGAGCCCTTGGAGAAGGAAATGGCAACCCACTCCAGTACTCTTGCCTGCAAAATCCTATGGACAGAGGAGCTTGGCGGGCTACAGTCCGTGGGGTCACAAAGAGTTGGACACGACTGAGCACACAGGCCAAATGCAGAGGGACCTCTTGCAGTAAATTAGAGGAAAGCGAGGCTTGGGCGTGAAGCGACTTGATAGTGAAACCACAGCTGGTGAGAGCCCAGAGAGGGTAGAGCTGGTCTGAATGTAATACAGCACAGCATCGCATCTGGACAGACCAGGGATGTTGTGAAACAAGTGGCCAGGGATTAGAGCACGCAGAAACTTCTGTGGGCTCCTCATCACACACACACACAATGTCCATGGTGCTCAGGTCCAGCCACCCACGGACATGGTGACAGACAAAAGAAGGTTCTAGAAACGAGGCTGGAGGAGCCTGAGTTGGGCAAGGTCGGTCTGTGTTTCCTGTTGTGGGGTGGATTCTGGACGCCGTAATAGCCATGGAGGAGGCAACCACGGCAGTTGCTCCCCTGCCTGGAGGAGGAGACCAAGATTGCCTGGTGCGTCACCGAGTGCCAGGGCTTCCCATAAAGCGTCCTTCCCAGTCCCTTTTCTACAGAAAAAAATCAATACTGCAACCTCCGCAGGGACCCAACTCCCTCCCTATGTGTGAGGGGCGAGGGGCTTCCTTTGGGAGGGACCTGGTGAGGGACCACCTCCCCATGAATGCAGAGGCAGACAATAGGAACCTGGTAATTAATACGATGTGTGTGCTGACACGGATAGCCCAAACGGGACATCCTTCATCTCACAGCAAAGTCCTCAGCAATCACTCCTTTGGGCATTTAGGGTATCTTTAAAACTCCAAGTGTGACCTGAAAGACATGTATATTCTAAATTAGGATAAACACCACCTGATAAAAAGGTTATATTTTCCTGGATCTTCAATCTCGCCCAAAGATTTGAAAAATGGATCATTTCGTATTGGTAAAACCAGAGTGTTCAAATACATATGAACTTGGAGATGCAGTGAACGCTACAGGATACGTCCCTGGGCCTCCAGGGTATGTATGTCTCCCTCATTCGCTGTCAGAGGTGTTTCATGGAGAGAGAAATTAATTAAGGAGAGTGGACTTAACAGTCAAGAATACATATCTGGTGTGGAGACTATTTACACATTAGATAACCAGTCCCTGAGGTGGGAGCTTAGAGGGGCAGGAGCAGGCATTGGGGGGACACAAAGGGGCTGTGGGTCACCAGGCTTCAATCACACGACAGTTTCACTGATTCAGGTTGCAAGTGGATCCTACTTGGATCAAGGTTTCCATGTTTCCAACCCATTGGATCTCTTGGGGGTGCTTCTCAATCTAGACCTCAGAATGGACACAGAAGGGACAAGAAGGATTCCCCTTGGGAACAGGACCACAGTCTTCTTCTCCTCCATGAGTCACAGTGAGCATTTGCTGGGGATGGAGGGGCAGAGTCCTCACCCCTGGGCAGCAGCCTCGGGCTCCAACTCTTGCTGTCCTGGGTGATTTCTCAGCAGTTGAGCAGGTGGACGGAGCAAGGACCACAGGTTCACATGGAGCTGGGAGGGAGCTGTGCCTCTAAGCTTTAGACGGTGACACCTGCACGGGGCCACTGCCCTCTGCCTGCCTCAGTTTCCCCTGAGCGGCCAGGACCAGCACAGTGGCAGCTCTTCCCTTCGAGGGGCTGTGGTACCCAGCTCATTGTCAGCTGCACTCACAGACGATCCATGCAACCAAATCCCTGAGCAAACCTTCAAAAATAAGGCTGTGCTCCTCCCTTCCTTGCAGTCTTCCTAGCTCTCCCAACCCCCAAACATCTGATCTGGAAGCAGCTCTGCCTGTAAGATGACTTAGAGCTGCCAGTGAGCTCAGGGCTGGCGCGGGGCACCGTGTCTGAGCCCCCGCCCGCCCTCTGGCTGTGCTCCAGCCCTCTGCTGCCTTCCTGGAGCAGAGCAGCCCGGGACCCTTGATGAGACATTTTCTCCACTGTTTTCTTTACCTCTGACAACTGCAACTGAAACTGAGCAGCAGCCTGCAGCCCCCCAGGGAGCCCTTCTGCAGTGTTTTCCTCTCTCTCACTCTTGCTGTTACTTTTTACAGCTCCTCCAACCAAAGTTCAGATTGCTATTTTTTTTAAGAGAAAAAAAAAAGAAGTCTTGGGAAGAAAAGATTTGACTTCATTAACAGTTTATGATAACCTGAGAATCGCAAATGATCCTTCCCAAGGACCAGATTGAGAAATGAAAACTATGCTTTCTACTTTTAAAGTAAATTTATTTCTTGAAGCTAGAAACTTGACAGCAACAACTATTCTGCCTTCCCTTCTCCAAGGTTTTGGAGCACTTGGTACGCACCAACCTCAAGGTCCCTTTGTAGAGACTCAGGGATGGAGGAGGGCCATCCATGCCTCCAGGGCCTTATCTCCACCCACTCACAGCATGTGTTGAGGGCACCTTCTCATCTCCATGGACACACTGCTGGATGTACACAAGAATCCGCCAACACACCCTGCACCAGCTCCAAATTCCCCACAAGGGCTTCCCAAATAATAGATGTGTATTAGCAGCTGAGCGACTTCACTTTCACTTTTCACTTTCATGCATTGGAGAAGGAAATGGCAACCCACTCCAGTGGTCTTGCCTGGAGAATCCCAGGGACGGGGGAGCCTGGTGGGCTGCCATCTATGGGGTCGCACAGAGTTGGACATGACTGAAGTGACTTAGTAGCAGCAGCAGCTGAAATTAGTAATGGACAGGGAAGCCTGGGGTGCTGCAGTCCACGGGGTCGCAAAGAATCAGACGCAACTGAGCATCTGAAACTGAACTGAGTAACCGAAAATCAACTCCTCAACTCCCCACTCCTCCCCTAGCATTTCTTACTTTCATTAGGGGACATCACCTGCCTCAGGCTTGTGTAAGAGATGGGTTTGATTTCTGCTTCTCTTCTCTTATATTAAACCTCTCTTCCTGGGCACTCCCACATATATTGTTTTTAAGCCCTGCAAAACCCCCCCTGCAAGAGATACACTAATTGTTCCCATTTTACAGATGAGGCAACTAAGGCTCAAGGCCAATTCAAGGTCACCTGTAAGGAGCTAAGTCAGGATCTGAAGCCAGGTCTCTCTGACTCTGGTGCCAGGGCTTCTTCTGTGGTCTAAGATCCATATTCTCAACAGACAGTGGCTTTAATGGCTCCTCATAATTGTCTAGTATTTTCTTTACCATTTTGCTAGCATTTCAATAACTTTTATTTTAATAAATTGCAAGTCTTTAGATATGTATAATCCAGCTGCAAGTTTTAGCTCAGAAGTCCTACCCTATTGCAACTTTTCTGACCTTGTCTTTTTCCATTCTGCTTAAAATGCAACATTTTTCAATGATGGATTTAATAACTGGGCTATTTCATGGGAATGTCATTGTTCCAGAGGGTGATGCAATGTGCTGACCCAGCGAGCAGGCGTGCACTGTCTCAATTAACAGACAACAAAGTGCCATGTCCATAAAAACTAGTGTCCAGTCCTGGAACAGCTGTGGGTCTGAGTGGGTCTCATGGTCCTTACTATTTCTCAGTAGGACGAGTCTTATTAAGGTTGGTACTTGTGAAGCAAAACCAACATCTTAGTCTTCACAGCATCCTGTCTGGCATCAACAGGTTAGGAAACAATCACTTTTATAAAAAGGTCTTTGATGACAAAGGTTCATATAGTCAAAGCTATGGTTTTTTCCAGTAGTCATGTATGGCTATCAGAGTTGGACCATAAAGAAGGCCAAGTATCGAAGAATTGATGCTTTCAAACCGTGGTGCTGGAGAAGACTCTTGAGAGTCCCTTTGACAGTAAGGAGATCAAACCAGTCAGTCCTAAAGGAAATCAACCCTGAATATTCATGGGAAGGACTAATGCTGAAACTGAAGCTCCAATACTTTGGCCACCTGATGCGATGAGCTGACTCACTGGAAAAGACCCTGATTCTGGGAAAGATTGAAGACAGGAGAAGAAGGGGGCGACAGAGGATGAGACAGTCGGATGGCATCACCGACTCAATGGACATGAGTTTGAGCAAGCTCTGGGAGATGGTGAAGAACAGGGAAGCCTGGCGTGCTGTAGTCAATGGGGTCACAAAGAGTCAGACATGACTTAGCAATGGAACAACAACAATTTAAAAGTGGAAAAGAGGTTACCAGTGGATGGCCCAATTGTTCTCTAGAGATTCCAGCTTCTAGACACTTAGCCTTAGCTATACCGAAGATCTCAGGACTCTGAGACTCTGCAGAGGGACAAAACCTCCCATGCAGTGGAGCATGGACCATCTCAGACAGGCTCTATATTCAACTGTAGTCAATGGGGTCACAAAGAGTCAGACATGACTTAGCAATGGAACAACAACAATTTAAAAGTGGAAAAGAGGTTACCAGTGGATGGCCCAATTGTTCTCTAGAGATTCCAGCTTCTAGACACTTAGCCTTAGCTATACCGAAGATCTCAGGACTCTGAGACTCTGCAGAGGGACAAAACCTCCCATGCAGTGGAGCATGGACCATCTCAGACAGGCTCTATATTCAAGCCACTCACCTGCAGGCAAAGGCTCACAGTCCTCTAAGCCTGGCTAACAGAGTACCCCCACCCACTGCTCAGACCCTGCTCCTCAGATGCAACCCCAGCGACTGGGGGCCTGGATATGCAGAATCCCAGTGACAGAGCTAGAGACCCAGAGGTTAGGAGTCCCACAAATCTATGGGGGAGGAGCTCATCCAGATGCAAACATCCAGTTCCACCTGCTTCGAGCCTCAGACACACATCATTTCTGGGTGGATCGGAGACCTCTGGGGGAAAGGCAAAACTTAACGCTTATGGAAGAAAAGGTGGGAGAGTCCCTGATTAGCTTTTAGAAAATTTGATAGGAAACAGCAAAAACTATGCAGGGAAATGGATGAGCATGCATTAAAATGGAAGACTTGCACTAAAGCACAACATAACAGAGTTTAAAGAAAAGCCACAGGCTAAGAGATTTCCAATGGGCATTCCAATCCCAATTATACATATGCTCTGGTTGCACGTATACATGTTCAAAACCAGATACAGAAATCTGTGCAGGAATGTTCACTGCAGCCTTTTTGGTGATTGAACTTCAACAGAAGTCAAAACCTTAAATGTTTGTTAATAGGAGGAGAAATGCGTTCTGGCATATTTATATGGAGGAATTCCCTGATGACTCAGCTGGTAAAGAATCTGCCTGCCAATACAGGAGAAGAGGGCTTGATCCCTAGGTCAGGAAGATCGCCTGGAGAAGGAAATGGCAACCCACTCCAGTATTCTTGTCTGGGAAATCCCATGGACAGAGGAGTCCAGTGGGCTACAGTCCATGGGGTTGCAAAGAGTTGGACATGACTGAGCGCACACACACATATTTATATAACTGAAAACAGGACTAAAATGAGTCAGCTACATATGCATCACTATAGGTAACCCTCAAAATCCAGTCTTAGAAAAAACCAAAGCAATCCAGTGTTGAGGGGAAGAGTATATATCATACAATCTACGTAAAGTTCCAAAACCCTGCAAAAATTAACATTGCCCATTGTTTATATTTTCTACATATATATTACATGCGTGAGAAGAGTAGACATGAAAGCAATCAGAATACTTCTAGCTCAAGAGGAACGAGACAGGGAGTTCCACGAGGAGGACTCAACAGCATGGCTAACATTTTTTTTTGAAAAGATGTGAAGCAAGTGGCATGTCAATATTCAATATTCAACTAAGCTGGGGGTTTGACTCCACATCCTTTGTCTCTCCACGTGAAATCTTGTACCAGGTTGAAAAATTCCACAGAAAGAGGGTCTGTGAAATAGCCAGGGGGACAAAGGTGAGCCTTGACTGGTCAGAGGGCAACAGAGGGGGTGGGCAGGGAGAAGAAGGTGCCTGTAAGGAAGAGCAAGTGGAACCACAGGTCCTGAGGCTGAATGAGGTGGACTTTCGGAAAGTTCCAGTTTTGTAGAGAACTTGGAGCTCCCAGTAATGACCACTTGGAGATGGATGAGGAAGGCCATGACGACAAGGAAAGAGCCTGCCGTGTGCTCAGTCCTTACCCAATCAGCTTCTCCCATCATCCCTGCATCCAGGTAAGACGGGCGCTATGGCAACTCCCAGCTTACAGATGAGGCCCTCTGCATTCTGTTACAAGTTAATCACTAAAGGGACGTTGCCTATAAGCCATACATAACGGCCCAGCTCTGGGAACTCTGCCTCGTGGGTAACAAGCATTAAGTTAAAATACCTTTATTTAGGTCACAGGAAATATCCTGACCAGACCCACCTGTGAACGACTGTGGGCAAGAAGAAATTAATACATCCCCTCTGGAGTCTAGCCGGAACCAGGAAATGTTTGACATCACTCCCTCCCCTTTTAGTATAAAAGAAGCCTGAATTCTAACTCTGGGAAGATAGTTCTCCAGCCCACCATCTTCTCGGTCTGCTCTGCTGGCTTTCGACATAAAGTCGTTGTTCTTTGTCCCAACAACTTCTCTCTGGATTTACTGGCCTGTTGTGAGGTATGCAGTGTGCACTTGGCCTTGGTTATAAACCCAGCCATCTGACCCCAGGGCTATGCCTCCTCATAGGAGAGGTGGGCTAGCTCTATTTATTCAGAGGCTTGTTTGTACAAGTGATGGGTGAATCTGTGGAAATAGATGAGATCACAAGGAAAGGGAATACTGGGTGGGCAAAGGCTTGAGATTATCATGTGAGTGGTTCCTACACTAGCAGGTGGGGAGCTGGAGGAGCTGGGAACCAAGACTCGGTGAAGCCTCGGGGAAGGGAGTCCAGGATGGAGCTAGGTTCTGAGGTGAGGAGCTTTTTGGGACGATGAGGGGGAGGACGATGGGGGTCGGGGTACAGGGATAGCATGAGGAAATGGGGGGAAGGATGGAGCTTGTCCAGCAAGATGAGATGGCAGCAGGGGGATGGAATAGGAGAGAGAAAGAACGTGGGAGGTAAAATGAAAGTGAAGGGAAAGTGAAAGTTGCTCAGTTGAGCCCGAATCTTTTCGACTCCATGGAATTCTCCAGGCCAGAATAAGGGCTTCCCTCATAGCTCAGGAGGTAAAGAATCTGCCTGCAATGCAGGAGACCTGGGTTCAATTCCTGGGTCGCAATCCACTCCAGTATCCTTGCCTGGAAAATCCCATGGACAGAGGAGACTGGCGGGCTACAGTCCATGGGTTCGCAAGAGTCGGACACGACTTAACGACTAAACCACCACCAGCCAATCTCAACCCGGGGATCGAACCCAGGTCTCCCACATTGCAGGCGGATTCTTTACCAGCAGAGCCACCAGGGAAGCCCAAGAATACTGGAGCGGGTAGCGTATCCCTTCTCCAGGGGATCTTCCTGACCCAGGAATCGAACCAGGGTCTCCTGCATTGTAGGTGGATTCTTTACCAACTGAGCTATCGGGGAAGCCCTGAGGTAAAATAATCTAGAGGCCAGGGTGGGAGAATGGTCCCNCGTATCCCTTCTCCAGGGGATCTTCCTGACCCAGGAATCGAACCAGGGTCTCCTGCATTGTAGGTGGATTCTTTACCAACTGAGCTATCGGGGAAGCCCTGAGGTAAAATAATCTAGAGGCCAGGGTGGGAGAATGGTCCCAGCAGAGTGCAGAGAGGGGATGGGGCGGAAGGGGTGACTTGGAAAGTTCAAGGGCCAGTGTCAACTCAGAGGTGCTAAGGGCAACAACTTTCCAAGACCCCAGACACACACGGCACTTCTCAATTGTCAAGAAACGACCCTCCAGCTCCTCTGATGAATAACGACACTGAACGAAAGCCTATCTCCTCCCAAGTCTTTCCTCGGGCTCCCAGGCTCCAGACGACTTGGGAAAAGGAGTAGGAGACCCATCACACATCCTGTCTCACCTCTGTCCTGCTACAACTATAATTCAGATGAAACACGCACACACGTCTATGCGCGAAAGTTAGCATCACATCCCGGAATATGAAATACTACACATGTGCCATGGGGCTAATTTACAGTTACTGCAGGATCCACAAATGTGTAATTTCCTGGCTTTGGTCTGTATGGTTTTTCAGACTCAACGTTTTATTAACTTTTTTTTTTTAACCCAGCTATCTGTTTTTGGCTAGTATTCCCCATCGTACTCGTGCGCATATTTCTAAGCGGAATATCATGTTATAAAGGTCTATTTCCTCTCATCTCTCTCAGTCCATCTGTATTTTTATGTTTCACCTCCTGGGTCTTCACCTTTTTTTGGCTCTGTAAATTTAATTAATGTAGTTTTGACTTTCTTTACCAGGTCACTGCTGAAAATTTACATAAAACAGATGCAATTTTTTCATCACACTCTAATAGAAATATATCAGCCATGTTTCCCTTTCCCATATATTTCATTTTATCTCAATATAGCTTCCCGAGTTTAAAAATTCATAGATGCAATAGCACATGAATGCTTTTGACTGATTCTTCTATAGATAGCCTACTACATTTCAGCATCTTCTCATGTTAGAATTGGGTTGTCATGTACATAACATATGATAGCACTTGCTCTTCATAAAATCATCTAGACTTTCTTTTCTTCTTTAAGAGTTCAATACAAATATTATATATATATACACATATATATATTCTTTTTCATACTCTTTTCCATCATGCTTTATCACAGGATACTGAATACAGCTCCCTGGGCTGCACAGCAGGACCTTGCTGTTTAACCATCCTGTAGATAGTGGTTTGCATCTGCTAGTCTGACACCCCCAGTCCGCTCCTCCCCTACCTCCTTGGCAACCACAGGTATGTTCTCTACGTCTGCGGGTCTGTTTCTGCTTTGTAGATACGTTCACTTGTATTGTATTTTAGATGCCGAACACAAGTGACATCATATGGTATTTTAGACCTTCTTTTCTTTTGTCCTTATTCCCTTAATATTGTTGAAGGCACTGTGGGATTTCTTTTCTTTTATAGAAATGTCTTATATTAATTTTGGAGAAATGAAGATGCTTTCAGAGGAGAAACAAAATTCAATAATTATCCCTCTTTCTCATTTTTAAAAAACAAAACAAAAATCAGTTAGGTTACTTTGAGGCACTATTAAAAAAAAAAAAATCCTAGCTGATTGAGTGAATGAATTCTACTAATGCATTTGAAATTTTGAATAATACAATGTTTATTCCAAGGATCCATTTTGCTTTTTCTCAAACTTTTACTTGTTTATTCATTATGGAAATTCATGCCAATGATATACCATTTTATGTCTCCTTTTTCTTTTTTTTCTTTAAAAACATTTATTAGCAACCTATCACCATTCCTTTGTTCTGCATATTAACTACCTGCTTTCTCCCTAGCGCAAATGTTTATACGTTTACCTCCAGAAAACACAACATATATACTACAGTCTCAGAAAAAAACAGAAAACAAAAAATTCATTATCAACTCTAAGGCAGTAATAGTTGTACATACATTTTTACCTGTAATTCTTTCTACTGAAATCCTTGAAAGTGAAAACCACTCAGTTGTGTCCGACTGTTTGTGAACCTATGGACAATACAGTCCATGGAATTCTCCTGGCCAGAATACTGGAGTGGGTAGCCTTTAACTTCTCCAGGGAATCTTCCCAACCCAGGGATCGAACCCACGTCTCCTGCATTGCGGGCAGATTCTTTATCAGCTGAGCCACAAGGGAAGCCCAAGAATACTGCAGTGGGTAGCCTATCCCTTCTCCAACAGATCTTCTGGACCCAGAAATCAAACTGGAGTCTCCTGCATTGTAGGTGTATTCTTTACCAACTGAGCTATCAGGGAAGCCCTCTGAAATCCTTGACAGGCTATAGATAAATTGGCAACAGACGTAATGGAAGAGAAAATTCTGAAAAGAAAAAAAAAAGTATTCCGAGTTCTATTCCACTTAGAATCCCTATTTAAATACTTTTATTTCTAAATTTTTCTTCAATGAGTTTTACTGGCTGAGGTGATTCTAATCGTGCCATTCCTTTCTTTGTGGCTCTTTAAATGACTTTATTTTTTAAACCAACAACAGTTACTGACATGCAATGACCAACGCAGTTGAATTGTATGAGAAATCAGACTGAAGTCCATTATGGCACAGAGGGTGACCCAGAAGCGCTTATGGAGTTGTCTTTCAGTTAGCTTTCCACAGAGCAGCGCTAAGAAACGCTGAGGCTCACTGATGGCCACTGTGCAGGTACTGAAACTGTCACCTAGAGCACTGTATGCTCTGGACCTCTAACTCACTGCGTCTCGGAAAGCAGGCCGAGGATGGGAAAATAGTACAAGTACCGCTGGTGGAGCAGCTGGGTAGAGGAAGTTTAGGATGGCCAGCAATGGGCAGGAAGAAACGACTCTGTGTTACCCCGAGGTGAATCGAGCCCAGCTTTAAAGGAGTCCCCTGGAAGCCGGGCCCAGGATGGGCCACCAAGCTTCCAGGGCTCTGCCAACCATCTCCCAGTGCTCCAAGTGGAATCAATCAGAGGATACCACTCTGATGCTTCGGAGTCAGGACCCCACTGATTAATCCACAGTTTAGATTTGAACGAGTATCTGTGGGATTAGGGTTTCTTCACTTCTCTGTTCAGCTGGACTTGTAGATGATGAAGAACGATTTTTCCTTCAATCCAAGGACACTGGGAGAATGTCTGTTTTGCACCCTGACCTGCAGGCCCATTGAGGCTTATTTCCTAGAGCTTTTCACTGCAGGCTCCATGGGGCCTGTCCAGTCCCCACAATGAATTACTTCTGCAGATGCTCGGGCCCACGGCCTCCCCAAGTCCTCCCCTGTAATCCCCGACATCTGTTCTGTGTCCAGCGCTGACCAGCGTGGGAACTGGCAAGTTCTGGCCATCAGCATCGCACAGAGGAGCCGCCAGGCCTGCACGGCCTCCGCTCCGCAATTCCAGCTGAACACGCCGGACGTGGCAAGGCTCTCAGTTAAACCACTTGTGACCCAGAGGAAACACCTGTTTAGACCTCGTCCAAAATAAATGTGTGGTGAGCATTCTGGGTACACAGCAGCAGTGGAGATTACCGAGCTCAGGGTTCTGGGGTGTGTCAGATACCCCAACTCCTGGGTTGATTGAGCGTCTGCCTTTACCACATTTTAATTGAGGATGCTTCATCTGAGACTGCCTGCGTGCATGCTTGGTCTCTCAGCTGTGTCCTACCCTTTGCAACCTCATAGACTATAGCCCACCAGGCTCCTCTGTCCATGGGATTCTCCAGGCAAGAATATTGGAGTGGGTTGCCATTTCTTCCTCAAGGGGATCTTCCCGATTCTCCTGCATCTCTTGCATTGGCAGGCAGATTATTTACCTGCTGAACCATTTGGGAAGCCCACCCATCTGAGGTTGGNATAGCCCACCAGGCTCCTCTGTCCATGGGATTCTCCAGGCAAGAATATTGGAGTGGGTTGCCATTTCTTCCTCAAGGGGATCTTCCCGATTCTCCTGCATCTCTTGCATTGGCAGGCAGATTATTTACCTGCTGAACCATTTGGGAAGCCCACCCATCTGAGGTTGGTTTGGGTCTTATTCCTTTCTGGGTGACACATAAAATTTCATGAAATTCATAGCTTCAACTTCAAACCAATGTCTCATATTATCCTATTTTGCACTCAAGCTAATACCTACCACACAAAAAAAATAGAATGTATTGTTTTTTAACAGGATGCCTGATTTATTTGGAGAGAAGATGACCCAAAGTAAACATGAGTCTCTGTGTTGGTGTTTTGCCTTTAACAGAGAAGCAGGGCTCCATCTCATCTGGTCAGTGGTCCAGCTGGTGAGGTGACCCAGTTCAGTTCAGTCGCTCAGTCGTGTCCGACTCTTTGCAACCCCATGAATTGCAGCACGCCAGGCCTCCCTGTTCATTACCATCTCCTGGAGTTCACTCAACTCTACTTCAAGTCTCACCATCAGTGGAGATGGTGTATTTTATTGATTTGTGGTATTGCTTTGTTCCAAATGCACCCANGTCGTGTCCGACTCTTTGCAACCCCATGAATTGCAGCACGCCAGGCCTCCCTGTTCATTACCATCTCCTGGAGTTCACTCAACTCTACTTCAAGTCTCACCATCAGTGGAGATGGTGTATTTTATTGATTTGTGGTATTGCTTTGTTCCAAATGCACCCAAGAGGAAGTGAGTAAATATGAAACAAAAAATAAGGCAACACAATTGAACATGAAATATGAGATTCCTCTGTCAGGTGAGCAGCCTGCCTAATTCCCCAAAAGTTAATATGGTGAGTTGAATGATGAAGTGACAATCTCCTTGAGCTCAAGTGCATACATCTGTAAAATGGGGCTATCTTATCCTTGGAGGGTGAATTTGGGCATCAAGTACCATAAAGAAAGCTGAACACCAAAGAACTGATGCTTTCAAACTGTGGTGCTGGAGAAAACTCTTGAGAGTCCCTTTGACAGTAAGGAGATCAAACCAGTCAATCCTAAAGGAAATCAACCCTGAATATTCATAGGAAGGAGTGATGCTGAAGCTGAAGCTCCAATACTTTGGCCACCTGGTTGCAAATAGCTGACTTACTGGAAAAGACCCTGATTCTGGGAAAGATTGAGGGCAGGAGGAGAAGAGGATGACAGAAGATGAAATGGTTGGATGGCATCACTGACTCAATGGACATGAGTCTGAGCAAGCTCTAGGAGACAGTGAAGGACAAGGAAACCTGGCATGCTGCAGTTCATGGGTCACAAAGAGTCAGACACGACTTAACGATAGAAAAACAACAACCCATATATAAATTGCCTAATTATCCCGGCACTGGGCTTTTTAGCACGTTGCAAAACTTGGCAAAATCTAACTCGCTACAAGGGCACCTGAGACCACTTGTGGTCTTTCATTCAAGACCCAGCTCTTGGCCTTGCATGCCCAGCCATGCATTCTGGCCACATGGACTGTCTACATTTCTCCAAATCCTCAAGGTTCTTTTTTTTTTTTTTTGGAGGGGGGCTCTGCCCACCTTGTTTCATGCGTGGCTGACAGTGCCTACCTCTGTCAAGGTTCTAACAGTGAGAATTCCTCTTCCTCCTTCGGGATTCAGTTCAAGGATCACCCGCTTGGTGTCTCCAGGCAGAATGGTCCACTTCCTCCCTTGTGTTCGTACCAGTGACAGTTCTTTTGCTGCCACTTCTTGCAAGACTACTGTGTGTGGCTGCATGGTCACTTGCTGTCCTCTGGGTTAACACACACAGATGGCCCTACAACAATAGCGTTCACCTCTGCTTCATAGATGGGGAAAGTCTGGTTCAGAGAGGTCATGTGTCCTCCCTCTGGAGCCGGAGGTAAGAACCACCCCCTGGTCCAGGTGGGCAGATCTCAGGGTGTACCCGCTTTGCACAGTGACTTGTGATTCTGCTCTGTGCTTGGGGATGCTCACGTGTTGCTTGATTTTCTTCCTTAGATGGAAAGCCTCCTGAGGGTGGAGGTGGGTCCTCAGTGGCTGATGTCATAGGCAGCCCCTTGTTAACAGGTTCGCTGGCACAGGCTAGTCATATACACTATAGAATCTACACTGTGGTCTTGGTTGGGGTACAAATACCCAGTAAGAAAGCTAAGACTGGGCCCACGAGTACCACCAGTTCCTAAATCTTCAGCAGCTGATACTCAGTATTTTCATCCAGACTTGTAAGGATTCTTCAGATGGCATCAGGCAAACCTCTTCCCTGGCCTGGCTTTCCAGCAGTCAGATCGGGCTAGGTTCCTCAACACGTGGGTCCATTTTGAGCTGATGACAGAGTGATCCTCTCTGAGGAGCGGGCAGTGTGCTCATTCCCAGGTTGGGATGCTCCGGCCCTGGGAGGCATGGTGCTGGACTGTAGGATTGTGATCCTGGTGATAATTCTTCAGTGAAGGAACACAGCAAACCCTAAGATGTTGACAGTTTCCACCACCCCGCTCCCCCTTTGGCAGATGACGCAGCAAAGCATAAAGACATGGTGACTGGTCTAAGGTCACATAGACAAGCAGCAGTCCAGCTGGGAGACCCCGTGCTCTGAACCCTGGGCTGTGCTGCTTCTCAGGCAAACCCAGGTTTTACCAAAGCCTCTAGAGACCAGCAGGGAAAAGCAGGCAAGGAATCCGAGATCATGACTGCCAAACCAGGCAGAAAAGCTGGGCCGGCCCTGTCTTGTAATCTGGCCTCAGCGGAAGGAAAGCTGAGTAAACAGAAGTTGGAGGAAAAGTTCACACATGGCTCATAATAACGCACTGGGAATGGGAAACCTCGCCGGGAAGATGAAAAGTGAAATTTGGGAGCATTCAATATGGTTCCTTTCAGCTCTAAAGCCCACGATTGACTTCCCCAGCAGGCCTGGAGCAATCCAAACACCCAGGACAAATCCTATAAGCATGCCTAATGGAATAATCCACACTCTGTTTGCTTGGGGTTTCGAAGCATCAAAACAGTTCCTTTCTGCGCTTACTTTGGCTCCCCTGCAGCTCTAATTAAGCCTCCCGCAGCTCACGAGCATATGAAAATTAGGCAGAAAGAAAACCCAGGGCCTCTGATGCCGGGGACCACAAGGTGCAGGCCTTCCGGTTTGCTCTTTGCTTGAGCGGCCTCAACGAATGCTCAGAGTCCACCCAAAGGGAGAATTTTCCATCTTATTTTCTTTTGTGGGGAGGGGGCCATGATGACTCAAGTGATGAAAAGGCTTCTTGTGGGAGGGGGAGGTTTCAACAAAGCAGGCACCAGGGAATCCCCAGGCTGGACTGTCATTTCTCCTTTGACCCGTCCCGGGAGACGAGATGACTGTGGGCCTCTTCCCTCTCTGCTCCTCCCCGAAGGCCGCAGCATCCACCCACCAGCTGTGATGATACCATACTCTGGTCCTACCCTTGGTCTGCTGCCACGGAAGCTGGACATGACAGGTCTGCACCCTGTGGGTAAGTTTATTATAAAACAAGGAGCTCACCTGCAAGTATATCCCATGCATCTAGCAAGGGAGACCAGCAAGACACAATTTCCTCCAGAATCTCACATTCTAGGGCAGGAAAGGAAAAGAGTCAGTGTTTCTGGACGGCACAGAATGAAAGCTGCCGAAATGAAGACTGATTTTGACTTTTTCTCCCCCAGCATTTCCGGAAGAAGGTATCTGCTCCACCATGATCCAGAGCACCCAGGTTTTCCTGGTCCTTCGGTGCTGCCACCCTCAGCATTGGTTTTCTTCTTTCTCTCTCCTGTGGCCTCATGGCCCCAAGATGGCGGATGTAGCACTAGACCTTCCATCTGTCTTCCAGGAGGGAAGACAAGGCAGCCTATCCAGCTTCCCTCGTGCTGGAAGGCCCTGGCTGACATTCCCACTGACCACTAGCTAATTTTGGCTCATAGGACCACTTCCAGCTACCAGGGAGTCGGCCCCCTAAATATGTCTCCTTAGCATCCTTAGTGGTAAGTGGTAGGAACCAAAGAGGCTGCTAATGGCACTTGAGTTGGCTATGGAGATATAACTTGGGGAAGAGGCAGCTAGCTTGAGGGAACAGAGCAATCACATGGCTCCTGAGAAAGAAGGTGAACACACATGATACAGAGGAGCTGGGAGAAAGAGGAACATGAAGGTGGCGACAGCTCAGTCACCAGTGTGGCACACGGGACCATCCTCAGACAGAGCACAAGCAAGGGAGGGCAGAGGAGAAGGGTGACCGTGGCAATGTCCTCTGGGCAACATGGAGGAGCACCTGTCTGTACTTAGGGTGACCCGCCAGGCTGGACTCCAGCATAGCAACCTAGGACCATGTCCCATTACTGAAACACCACTTCTGATACCAATTTCCTTTTAACTATTTATTGGGTTGGCCAAAAGGTTTGTTTGGGTTTTTCCATAATGTTGTATGGAAAAGCCCGAAAACTTTTTGGCCAATCCAGTTGAATACTCATTTTGTTTTTTCTTAAATGGTCAGCTTTCAAATTCGTGTGGAGTTCTTGCTCTTTATTCCTTTTAAATATTTAAGGGACTGGCTGAACTAATTTTAGGGTGTAAATATCAATGTAGGCTTAAAGGAAAGAAAGAAGACTGGGAAATATTGTCAACAATTTTCACTTGAACACAGAAAAGTAAGTGGAATAAATATTTTTCTTACCTCCCTCAATTACATAATTTTGATCAACTGAAAGCATTCTAGGGCTTCCCTGGTGGTCCAGTGGCTGAAAATCCGCCTCGCAATTCAGGAGACACTGGTTCAATGCCTGGTCTGGGAGGATCCCACTCGCCTTGGGGCAACTGAGACCACGTGCCACAACTGAGCCGGTGCTCTGGAGCCTCGGAGCCGCAACTGCTGAGCTCACGGCTGCAGATACTGAAGTCCACACACCAGAACAAGAGAAGCCACCATGACAAGACAGCCCCCACAACGACACAAGCAACAAGGAGCCCCCACACCACACCTGGAGAGAAGCCCCTGCTCACCACAACTAGAGGAAAAAGCCCACAGAGCAATGAAGACCCAGCACAGCCAAAAAATAAACAAATAAATAGATCTTAAAAGAGAGAGAGAAAAAAAAGGATTCTAGTATCTATGATTGCAAAGACAATACTTACATACGCTAATACGCATGTCTGCTGACTCCTTGTCCTTCCTTAATAAGCGGCCCCGTTCCAGCGCCCCTGCACCTCCCCCACACCCGTCATCTGCTCTGGGAAGCCCAGAGTGTCAAGGAAGTACCTCTGCCAAGCTGGAGCTCCTTTCCAGCCGACAGGGAGAAAATGTGGCTTTGCAGAACTTCCCAATTGTTTTCCCTGGGGTTTGAAACCATAACATTTCCATGCAGAGGAAATCGTCGTAGTATGTTTATTTTTTCAGACTTCATGAATATTAAAAGCACTCTGATTGAGGCCAAAACATAAGAAAAATGAAGGCAGGGATACCAAATGTGGGTGTTCTGCTTTCAAAGCCGTCTTCACCCTTGCAAAATGTCTGACGCAAAAGAAGAGGAGTGGCGTAGACGTAAAGCGAAATCAAACGTGGTTCTGGACATGCGGTGATCGCAGTTTTATCTGGGCTTTGGCTGTGGTCTAGGGCACGGTGTGGGGGAAGGGCTGCGCAGCCCTGTGAGTGGATGGAACCCCGAGAGAAGGAATCATTGAATTTTCAACTGAAAACTCAATGTGCCAATTCTTTTTTTAAAGATTCAGACTTACTCAGCCCGGATGTACCATGAACCTCTGAGGACCTACACATCTTTTTAATGTGAGGAACTAATAACCAGGGAGTGGCTTAGATAAGACCGTATGAATATTCAGATCTTCTAAATCTTCGGGTCCCAAGACACACACACTTCCAACGTGAACCCATTTACTCCAATGAACATTACACTATTTCTTCTCCAGCCCTGTTGGCCCAAGAGCAGCCCCCACGGTTGGAGGAAACGCTATTTGGCATTATGACAAAAAAGAGCTCAGAACCCTGACACAGCCACCTGCCTATTTTGAGACTGAGTATGATTCAATACTTTGGCCACCTGATGCGAAGAGCCAGCTCACTAGAAAAGACCCCAATGATGCGCAAGATTGAAGGCAAAAGGAGAAAGAGACAGCAGAGGATGAGATAGTTAGATAGCATCAGTGACTCAACGGACAAGAATTTGAGCAAACTCCAGGAGACAGTGGAAGACAGAGGAGCCTGTGGCATGCCAGTCCATGGTGTTGCAAAGTGTTGGACATGACGTTGTGACTGAACAACAACATGATTGCAGGTCCCCCAGACGTCAACCCTGCTTCATTTTTAAAGAGAAAAACCAAACACTTCTGAAATGAAGAAGCCATCTGGGAACACACATCACCCACTGCTCCTGTGATCCTCTGAGGCTTTCTGGGGNGCAGGTCCCCCAGACGTCAACCCTGCTTCATTTTTAAAGAGAAAAACCAAACACTTCTGAAATGAAGAAGTCATTACATTTTGTCCAATGAAAGTGATAAAATACAGAACCTTAATCTTTTGAAAGTTAAGATTACACGCTTTTTCCAGCATGTTGAGTAGTAAAAAAGATGAATATACTGTGATGGTGGGGTTCAAAGCACAAGGGCCAGCCGTGTGGTCCGGGAGGGGAGCCCAGTACTGAACTAGCACTGATATGCTTCTGTTAGAGCAAACTGTGGGCCCAACACACCAGGAAGGATGGAGGGTAGGGAAAAGGAAAGGGAAAGATGAGGTCAGCAGAGGAGAGGGAATGCTGGGGCCATCTGGGAACACACATCACCCACTGCTCCTGTGATCCTCTGAGGCTTTCTGGGGTCAGGGTAAGCAACTACCAAGCCATTTCTCAGTTCACTAGTTCATTCTTCCAAATATTTCTGTTAACTAAATCAAACCACATTAGCTCTGCAGTTTTACAAAAGATAATAATAAAAAAGCACAATCCAGTCCTTCATCTGGTTAGTTCTTAGTGAGAATTATACACAGTAGGAAGCAAAACTATCTCAATGTAAAATCAATTTATGACACTGCTATAGGTTGAACTGTACCCCTCCCAAATTCTCATGATAAAGCCATAACCTCCAGAACCTCAGAAGGTTGGAAACAGGCTCACTGCAGATGTCATTAGTTCAGATGAGGTGGTTAGGATGGGATCTTAATCCACTACGACTAGCATCTTTTAAAAAAGGTGAAGTGTGGACACAGACATGAACACAGGGAGAAAGCCATGTGAACATGAAGGCAGGAATTAGGTGGTGCTTCTCCCAGCCAAGAAATGCCAAAAATAACCAGCAAACCACTAGAAGTGAGGAGACAGAGGCCTGGGGAAAACCCTCCCTCACAGTCTCAGGAGGAATCAACCCCGCCAACACCAGGACCTCAGACTTGCAGCCTCCAGAACCGCGAGCCATTTCTGCTGTGTGAGCCGCCCAGCACGTGGTCCCTTCGGACAGAACCCTAGGACAGGAAGGTGGATGTTACAGGTCTGCTGTTTGCAGTTCAGTCACCCTTATCAAGCCTTCCATTGCTCTTCCTCTGGGTCTGGGACCTACAGGAGGAAACTGGGAAGGAGCTGGGCATGTTTGATGAGATGCAAACCATAGACATGACCAACCTACTTGATTCTTGCAAAGACACAGAGGGTGAGCTGAAGGGCTGCTGACTGGCTAGTGTGTGTTTGCCTACCTGAGCCAGACACCTGGCAGAGAAGTGCCCTCTGATAAAGCTATGGCTTCCAAGGAGGCGCTGGTGGTAAAGAACCCGCCTGCCAACGCAGGAGACCCAAGAGATGCTGGTTTGATCCTTGCGTCAGGAAGAGGCCCTGGAAACGGCACCCCACTCCAGTATTTGTGCCTGGAAAATCCCATGGACAGAGGAGCCTGGCGGGCTACAATCCATGGGATCACAAAGAGTTGGACACGACTGAAGGGACTTAGCCCACACGCATCCATTAAAAAGCCAGACATTGTAACCATACCGCTGTTTTCTGGAATGTCTTATGTAGCCAGAGAACAACTCACAGAAAATGCTAGAATTACATAGTCCTATCTAGATGATATTCTCAGAAAAATAAAGCCAGAAAGGAATGAAATGAGCTTCTCTGGATATGGGCAGTGTTTTTAATACACACAGGACCTCCAAGGCCATTGTTATGATAACTTCCAGGTACCAAGGGGCCTAACATCATCCCCATTTTACAGAAGTGGAGGCCAGAGATCAAGATATCCCCAAGCTGAAATGTAAGTCATCTGAACTTCATCACTGGGATTTCAGTCTCAATTATTTTTCTAAAATAAATGGTGTCTGGATGGACGTGGTCACGGAGAGGGTAACTTATCTTAACTTGAAAAAAAAAAAGTAACAGTAAAAGGTGTAAGATGCTTTCACACACTTTGCATTTCACGCTTTTCAGAGCTTAGAACAGCCCTCAGCGGAGGCCACGGCCTCCCCTACTGTCTGCAGCGCCTCGCCGATTACTGGCTTGTGGAGGGCAAACAATAAACGTTCCCTGAAAGTGAAATAAAAGACTTTAATAAAATGCTCTTTTAGGAGACTCCTTGAACTGCAAGCCTGTGGCTGCTGCTCTTGGCAGGGCATTGCCAGTGGATCTGGTTGTGGGAAAACTTGACTACCCTGTTCAGCCAAATATGATAATTGGTGACCTTTTCTGATGTGAGGAGGGGCGCTCTTTTTCACTCTGTGTTCCTCCCAAGACATGTGTTTCTAGGTCTTTCCTTGGCTTTGTAAAGTAAACAGGGTAGCCGAGTCTGGAGCTATTCAATCACACTTGTCCCTTCCCCATCACGTCGATAATAGAAAGAAGACATTCCACTTCAGATCCGGATCAGCTCAGCACAGGGTCTAAGACTGGGTCCCTGGGAACGAAGGTGTTCTCTGGGTTTCTACCAGGCGAGGCTCTGGGTCCAGTGACGTGAGCGAGGCTACAAGGATCAGAATTAGCCCATGTTGCAGGCGGACAGCACGGCTGGCTGGCAGCTGCCTGATGCCAACAGATGAGCAACAAATGCGCAGCAGACTGACGGTCCTCCCCTTTGGTTTGGGACGCGTGGGGTCTCTGGATGCACACAGGGGTATGCGCCTCGGCTTCAGAATTCTAGCGGCAGGCCAAAGAAAGAATGCCAGGAATCACTGACCCTTCTGCCTGGTCTCTGAAGGGGTTCCAGTAATTGCTTATTTATAACCTTGGAGCACTTGGTGGCCGTCCAGGAAGCAGTGAGCAGCTGCCTATAACAGGAAACCCATGGCCCTGCCCACTGACTGCAAACACATGTTCCTTTCTGTCATCTTGGGAAGAGGTGCAGCCCCGTAACGGGAGAGCTGTCGACTGGCTCCTTCCGTCGGGGGTTCACGGCAAACTCAGGATCGAAAGGGCTCATCGTCCTGTCACCAGCTGCTGTTAATTCCCCAAACACGACAACAGTTAAGACAGATCACTCTGATTCTTGTAAAGTCACTTTCATCCTAACCTACATGCTCATGTGCCGCCCTCCCCCCACCTCCGACCCCGATGTACTCAGATACCCAAACTCTGGATGTTGGAGTAAAATTCAGAATGTTTAAAACTCCTAACGAGCAATTGCGAACTGGCCACAGAGGCATTTTCAAATCGCATATTACTGGTTAAGATGACAGACCCATTCACGGAATTTTAGAATTGAAGACTGCATCCATTTTATAATAGTTTCACCTCCTTATTTATATAGATAAGATTCAGGCCATCACCATGCCAGGACTTCTCTGTTTGATCCTGAAACTCTGAAAACGCAGCTAATTCTTACTCTTCAAATTTAAATGAAGCTACTTCTTGCCCTCCAGACTTCACACAAGGGTGTCACTGTTTTTACATTTCAGAAGTTGAAGAAATAAAGCAGGGAAAGGAAAAATATTCAATACCTCAAGAAATTATTTAACTTATTTCTGGTTTAGAAACCTAGTTCAATATACGTTTCACTTTCATACACATTTGATCAAATAAACACCGAGAACCACTCTTTCAAACTATAAATATTGTACTGGGCCACAGCATGTCACATATTCCATCAAAATAACATATTTTGGCTTTGAAGTCTTTCAAGTCAGCACACAATTTTATAGGTAAATAAACAGAACACACAGATATGAATTACTTTCAGTTCAGCTTTTCTAATACCTGCTCATCTTTTATATATTTTAAAGGTGGGGGGAGATTTAACAGTATGTTCTCTTTAGAAACTTGCTTACATTAGCTTATTCGGTTGCAAGCAAAGTCTTGCAGCCTTGCTGTTGAACTTTGTTAGATCTTATTCATTAGTCATTGCTTTCATTGTGTGTGTAAGAGTGGGGAAAACAGTGCTGCTTCTTGTAACACCAGGAGGAAGACAGAGTTCCTGCTCTCTGAACCCTCATCGTTTGTCCCTTGGCACAAATAAGGAACAGTAAAATATGACGACAGAGGATTAGATGGTTGGTTGGCATCCCCAACACAATGGACATGAGTTTGAGCAAGCTCCGGGAATTGGTGATGGACAGGGAGGCCTGGAGTGCTGCAGTCCACGAGGTCACAAAGAGTCAGACATGACTGAGTGACTGAACTGAAGTGAAAATAAGAAAGTGTTGGGAACGTTAGAGAAAAGGACTATTTTAAAGGCAAAGGAAGGACTGGGAGCTTGAGATGGTGGGGCAAGTGGCAAAGCTGTAGGATGGGGACCCCTGTGGCCTCCTTGGCCAGAAATGGTGCAATTCTACTGAGCCAGGCAGCCAGCACGCAGGGAGACCTGGCGATGTTTCACACACACAGAAACCCCTGGCTCGGTGATGCCTCGCTTGCTGAGAGAACGGTAGCTCCCCGTCATGTGGGCTGGGAGATGGGGAAGTCATCTTTTCTAATAAGAGGCAGAAACCCAGATTGTTTCTGCGGACGTGCAGGGGAAAGTGAGGACCCTCTCCCACATGCTGGGCTAAGGGTGCGAGTGTTCTCATCCAGGCTGGGAAGCCGGGAGGATACTGCCTCACCGAGTCCTCACCTGTCAGCACTGATGACGTTCCCATCAACTAGTCTCACCCAAGTCTGTGATCAGCTCCTAATTCCAATTCCAAAGAATAGCTTCCATGTTACAGACTTCCCTGTAGTTTGTAACAGTGGCCAAGGCTCTGAGCCCTGCTGCCATTTCCAGTGTTCAATGAGCAGGCTAAGGAGCGGGAGGTCCTGTTGGGGGTTGGGGGGGCAGAAAGCCTGTCTCATGGGAATACAAGTAAATGCCAGGAACAGTCCCAGGAAATGGATTGGATTTCCTCTATTTTACTAAAACAAGAGTGTGTATGTACACACTTAGCAGTCATCAAAATAAGTACAGACAATGACTGCAGCCGTGAAATTAAGATGCTTGCTCCTTGGAAGGAAAGCTATGACAAACCTAGAGCAGCTAATTCTTACTCTTCAAATTTAAATGAAGCTACTTCTTGCCCTCCAGACTTCACACAAGGGTGTCACTGTTTTTACATTTCAGAAGTTGAAGAAATAAAGCAGGGAAAGGAAAAATATTCAATACCTCAAGAAATTATTTAACTTATTTCTGGTTTAGAAACCTAGTTCAATATACGTTTCACTTTCATACACATTTGATCAAATAAACACCGAGAACCACTCTTTCAAACTATAAATATTGTACTGGGCCACAGCATGTCACATATTCCATCAAAATAACATATTTTGGCTTTGAAGTCTTTCAAGTCAGCACACAATTTTATAGGTAAATAAACAGAACACACAGATATGAATTACTTTCAGTTCAGCTTTTCTAATACCTGCTCATCTTTTATATATTTTAAAGGTGGGGGGAGATTTAACAGTATGTTCTCTTTAGAAACTTGCTTACATTAGCTTATTCGGTTGCAAGCAAAGTCTTGCAGCCTTGCTGTTGAACTTTGTTAGATCTTATTCATTAGTCATTGCTTTCATTGTGTGTGTAAGAGTGGGGAAAACAGTGCTGCTTCTTGTAACACCAGGAGGAAGACAGAGTTCCTGCTCTCTGAACCCTCATCGTTTGTCCCTTGGCACAAATAAGGAACAGTAAAATATGACGACAGAGGATTAGATGGTTGGTTGGCATCCCCAACACAATGGACATGAGTTTGAGCAAGCTCCGGGAATTGGTGATGGACAGGGAGGCCTGGAGTGCTGCAGTCCACGAGGTCACAAAGAGTCGGACATGACTGAGTGACTGAACTGAAGTGAAAATAAGAAAGTGTTGGGAACGTTAGAGAAAAGGACTATTTTAAAGGCAAAGGAAGGACTGGGAGCTTGAGATGGTGGGGCAAATGGCAAAGCTGTAGGATGGGGACCCCTGTGGCCTCCTTGGCCAGAAATGGTGCAATTCTACTGAGCCAGGCAGCCAGCACGCAGGGAGACCTGGCGATGTTTCACACACACAGAAACCCCTGGCTCGGTGATGCCTCGCTTGCTGAGAGAACGGTAGCTCCCCGTCATGTGGGCTGGGAGATGGGGAAGTCATCTTTTCTAATAAGAGGCAGAAACCCAGATTGTTTCTGCGGACGTGCAGGGGAAAGTGAGGACCCTCTCCCACATGCTGGGCTAAGGGTGCGAGTGTTCTCATCCAGGCTGGGAAGCCGGGAGGATACTGCCTCACCGAGTCCTCACCTGTCAGCACTGATGACGTTCCCATCAACTAGTCTCACCCAAGTCTGTGATCAGCTCCTAATTCCAATTCCAAAGAATAGCTTCCATGTTACAGACTTCCCTGTAGTTTGTAACAGTGGCCAAGGCTCTGAGCCCTGCTGCCATTTCCAGTGTTCAATGAGCAGGCTAAGGAGCGGGAGGTCCTGTTGGGGGTTGGGGGGGCAGAAAGCCTGTCTCATGGGAATACAAGTAAATGGCAGGAACAGTCCCAGGAAATGGATTGGATTTCCTCTATTTTACTAAAACAAGAGTGTGTATGTACACACTTAGCAGTCATCAAAATAAGTACAGACAATGACTGCAGCCGTGAAATTAAGATGCTTGCTCCTTGGAAGGAAAGCTATGACAAACCTAGATAGCATATTACAAAACAGAGACATCACCTTGCCGACAAGGGTCCATCTAGTCAAAGCTATGATTTTTCCAGTAGTCATGTACAGATGTGAGAGTTGAACCATAAAGAAGGCTGAGTGCCAAAGAATTGATGTTTTCTAACTGTGGTATGGAGAAGACTCTTGAGAGTCCCTTGGACAGCAAGGAGATCAAACCAGTCAATCCTAAAGGAAATCAACCCTGAATATTCATCGGAAGGACTGATGCTGAAGCTGAAACTCCAATACTTTGGCCACCTGATGTGAAGAGCCGACTCACTGGAAAGACCCTGATGCCGGGAAAGACTGAGGGTAGGAGGAGAAGAGGGTGACAGAGGATGAGATGGTGGGCAGCATCACAGACTCAGGGGACATGAGTTAGAGCAAACTCTGGGAGACAGTGAAGGACAGGGAAGCCTGCTGTTCTGCAGACCCACAAAGAGTCAGACATGACCAAGCGTCTGAACAACAATAACTTAATATCTGGAGTTAGGAGTCATGATGTGTGTATAATTTCACATCTTAGTTTACTCCTGAAAAACTATTCACAAGCCCTTTCCCCCACCCTCAGTGCAAAGACCATACTTAAGGAATCAAGGAAAAGAGAAGAACAAATCATTTCCCAGAGCACTGAATGCTTTAGCCGAGACTTGCTTGGTGTTTTTTCCCAGATGAACACATGTAGTTTTTCTCGGCATCTTGGTCTTGACTATGAGATCATCTGAACCCTCCAGTAAGAAGAACAATATATTCACAAGCCCTTTCCCCCACCCTCAGTGCAAAGACCATACTTAAGGAATCAAGGAAAAGAGAAGAACGAATCATTTCCCAGAGCGCTGAATGCTTTAGCCGAGACTTGCTTGGTGTTTTTTTCCCAGATGAACACATGTAGTTTTTCTTGGCATCTTGGTCTTGACTATGAGATCATCTGAACCCTCCAGTAAGAAGAACAACGTACAATTTTGGAGAATGTATTAAAAACATGACTTGAAAGCTGAAGTCGAATTCCAAGTTGGGTACACAGCCATTCAGTCACTGGCTAGGACTGTCCAGGCTTCCATTTCCTCATGGAAGGAAAGGACTGGGATGTTTCCTAAAGGTTCCTCCAACTTTGCTGGGACACATGCTTCACATAGGGCTTCCCTGGTGGATCAGTGGTAATGAAGCCACCTGTCAATGCAGGACACACAGGAGACTCAGGTTCGATCCCTGGGTTGGGAAGATCCCCTAGAGAAGGGAATGGCAACCCACTTCAGTATTCTTGCCTAGGAAATCCCATGGACAGAGGAGCCTGGTGGGCTACAGTCCACAGGGTCGTAGAGTTGAACACAACTGAGCATGCATGCTATGCTATGCTTCATGTGGTAGATCCCATGGTACTTTTTTTTTTAATTGAAGTATAGTTAATCTACAAGGTTGTGTTGATTTTCAGGTATATAGCAAAGTGACTTGACTCAGTTATATATATGTATTTTTTAAGATTCTTTTACACTAAAGGTTATTGTAAGATACTGAATACAATTGCTTGAGCTATACAGAAGGTTCTTGTTGTTCATCTATTTTACCCGTGGCGCATTTTAAGTTGAATCCTGCTGTCTGACAGACCCAGTCTGTAGGTTGGGCAGTGGCCAGGTGACATCTCAGGAGGGTGAGGCTAATTTATGAGCAGGAGGGTGACCCCTGCATGCCAGGACCATTGGCGCTGCCCTGGGATGGTTTTATTCTTTGGTATGTCTCCTTCGAGGGAAAGCTGGGCCAGTGAGGCAGGCAGGCAGCCTGACTACACAGCTCTGGCCCCATACTCACTGTGCCCTGCCCATGGGGCCCATCTCTCTGCAAGGTCCACTCTGCGTGGTCCAGGGGAGCCTGGTCACAGCTGGGGAAGGAGTGTGTTCAAAGGCGTATTAAGGATGACTAATGTGAAAATTGCCCACAATGTCATTTTTCCTTTTTCTCTCACATTGTTAGCATTTATGAAGCTCACGTCTCAGTTTCCCTTCCTTTATTTTCACGTGACTCACAGTTGGTGGAGAATGTTTTCAAAACCGAACTCAGAGCTGATAAATAGCACTGGCTTCACGGTAATAAAGGAACAGAGTCGAGATGGAACGAGAGCCTGGGTTTAAGTAAATAATGACACAAAACCCTATGATTTTTGTAAAGACAAATTTCATGGAATTGTTTCATGTTTTTGCTTCCACGTGATGATAAATGGAAGCAGAGCATGGGTAGAGAAAGTATCATTTTAGTCCTGGAAGGGAATTCGAGAATTCACTCCAATTCACTGAATATTTGTTAAACCCTACTTGGTGCTGGGTGCTGTGGTTACAAAAGCAAGTGAGATGAGGTCCCTGTTTTTGAGTAGCTCAGAGTGTATCATGGAGACAGACACAGCCGCTCCCTGTGCTCGGTCCCGTCTGCCTGCTGCACGGCCCTGCTCTGATCTTCTGCACTCGGACTGAACCCTGTGGGCTGCAGGTCCTGGGAGCCCCAGCAGGGGTCTGCCAGGAGGGAGGCGCTGGCAAGCGATGACAGGGTGGGGAGCAGGGAGAAGCCAGGATTTCTCCCCTCTGCCTGGATGTCTCCAGAACTGGCTGTGTTTTCCCTGGGGCTCTTGCTCCTGCAGGTGAACTGGCCAGGATTCCTGCTCTGTGCAGTGGTCCAGCCCTTTCCTCCTCCACCCTGCAGCCTAGGGTAGGGGCACTTTCCACTATGGCTCACCTCTGGCTGCCCTCTCAACCCCTGTGTTACCTCCACAACTATCTCTTCGAATTAAAAAAAAAAAAAACAAACAAAAAAACCCCACTTAAAAATAATGAGCCGGTCTTCTCTGTTGCTGGTTAGACCCTGACCAATGTACAACAAATTAAATGATGAGACAGAAGATGCCTGGAGAAGGAAATGACAACCCACTGCGGTATTCTAGCTTGGAAAATCCCATGGACAGAGGAGCCTGGCGGGCTACAGTCCATAGGATTGCAAAGAGTCAAACACAACTGAGCAAGCAAACAACAGCAACAATAAAGAATAGACGTTCTTCTGGCAATCTGAGCACTTCAGAGCTATGGGTGGGCACAGAGAGAAAGCTAGGGCTGCTCAGAAGACTGGAGAAGGCCCACCCCGGTAGTGATGAGGGCGCAGTCCTTGAAAGGTCAACCAAGCCTTAAGAACTGAACAACAGCAACAATAAAGAATAGACGTTCTTCTGGCAATCTGAGCACTTCAGAGCTATGGGTGGGCACAGAGAGAAAGCTAGGGCTGCTCAGAAGACTGGAGAAGGCCCACCCCGGTAGTGATGAGGGTGCAGTCCTTGAAAGGTCAACCAAGTCTTAAGAACTGCACAAAAGGGGGCACTGAGGTACAGGCTGGAAATAAGCCTTGGGCTTTCCTGCCTAGAAGGGAAGGTTTTGGAATGTTTCCACCTGGGCTTTCCTGGTGACTCAGATGGTAAAGAATCTGCCTGCAATACAGGAGACCTGGGTTAGATCTCTGGGTTGGGAAGATCCCCTGGAGAAAGGAATGGCAACCCACTCCAGTAGTCTTGCTTAGAATCCCCTGGACAGAGCAGCCTGGCAGGCTAAAAGAGCTGGGGTCACAAAGAGTTGGGCATGACTGAGCGAGTCACACTTTCACTTTCACCTGGGTTGGAGCCTCCGACCCCCACGCAGTCGCTGACCACATGGGTCCTGAACTGCCAAGCTGCTAACTCCTTCCTTTCAAGCTCCTCCCCCATCCCTTTATGATTCTCAGGGTAAATTCTAACTGCTCTCAGCACACTTCCTCCTGCTTAAGCCTAAATGAGCCCCTACTCTGGACCCCCACAGGGCTGCCCTGGTACATCACAGGACACTGGCTGGGAAAATTTCTTTTTAGTGCCCGAAAATCAGCCTAGTACCTGTGCCTCTGAGGAGGCCTGTGCCATTATTTATTACAGAATAAGCTCTAGCTGTTGAGGGTCAATTATTCCATTGACCAGGCATTACAATAATTCCTGGTAATTAAAAGAGGTACTTATGTGAATCCGGGTGCATATTGAAAGAAACATTAGTCCTTTTGTCATCTTGGCAAGTCTATTGTTCTGAGCCAGGCCCAACCAATTAACATCTTTCCCCAATCCCTGTCAGCTGGGGCTTAAAAAAAAAAAGGGAGAGAAAGAGGGTCACTCAGATGCTAATTTAGATACAATTGTGTCAGGGCTGTTTGGAGGGGTCTGGCTAGAAAGAAGCCACTGGGGTTTAATGAAGCAAACAGCTTGGGTCCCAGTGACCCTGCAGGGGTAATTTTTAAAAGACCCTTCTGTGTTCCTTTGCCAAATAGAAAAGGGCATCACAAGAAGCCCTTCCTTCAAAAAAAAAAAAAAGAAAAAGAAAAGAAAAAAATTAAGACAGCGATAATCATGCATTTAATCTGCTCATTAAACAAATCTCTCAGGCGGACTTAACGTGAATTAGCACTTCTCTAAAAAGGTAAAATGTGACATACAGCAGACAGTTCAGATCATTTGAAAAAGGTCACAATTCTTTGTCAGAAGCTCGATTGTTAATGTATTAATATTCGAGGATATTGAGCAAAGACCTCCACCTCCATTCAATCCTGGGAACAGAAGAGTATACATTTTCCTAACTGGAAAACAAAAACACTTTCTCCAGGTACTGATACAGATGGAAGCACAAGCTACAAACAGATGATGCGCGATTTTCAAACATAGGAATTAAGAGAGAGAAGGGAAAAAACCACAACTGAGTCTGTTGACTCCCAGGACAGCTTTCCACCTGACCCTGCTGGGTTCACCTGTGTGGTTGCTAAGATCCAATAGTGAAATTATTCCTGAATACTCAATGGAAGGCCTGATGCTCAAGCTGAAGCTCTAATACTTTGGCCACCTGATGGGAAGAGCTAACTCACTGGAAAAGCCCCTGATGCTGGGGAAGATTGAAGGCAGGAGAAGAAGGGGGCAACACAGGCTGAGATGGTTAGATGGCATCACTGACTCAATGGACATGAATCTGAGCAAACTCTGGGAGATGGTGAAGGACAGGGAAGCCTGGCGTGCTGCAGTCCATGGGGTCACAAAGAGTTGGACAAGACTTAGCGACTGAACAACAAGACTACCCTTCTGTGCCGACCCTCAGGGCCACCTGGTCTGAGCACTACAGCCTGGACACAGGGACTCTGGCAGCTGAGGCTCCAGTGAGGTTCCAGATTGACAAGGTCTGGAATATAAACTTCCTGGTAAACAGTGGAATCTTTTGTTCATCCATGAAACATCACACTGACACATACACCTTTCAAAGATCTCAGCCTCCTCTAAAAGGGGCTAACTGTCTTCTCTCCATAGTTACCTAGTTATCTGTAGGTGCCGCAGAGGTTGAGGCAGTATCTACAGGAAGGTGTGAGGACTCACACAATCGTCTCACTTGTCAACCTAGACCCTCATACAGGACGCTCATACCCATGGAAGTATTGTTTCAATGGAAAAGAGTAAAAAGGCTAATCCTGGACCCCTTTTGAAAGACGCAGTTGACGTTTCTTGTCAAACAGTATTTCCCATCATAAGAAAAAGAGAGAGGCCCATTTCAAGATAAGTCAATACTCAAACAGAAACAATACACCTCTATTCATGGCAGCATTACTCACAATAGCCAAAAGGTGGAAATAACACAAGTGTCCATGAACAGATGATGGATAAACAAAACATGGTCTGTATTCATGGGGTTGAGGACACCCTATCATCACCTATGACACCTTGGCAGAAAGGATAGTTTAAGCTGAAGGAGTGTGCAACGTGGCAGGAGCAAGATGGGGCTCCGACCTCCGCCTTGCACCTCTGAGGTGGGTAAAAGATCTTCACCTGAAAGGTATGTCCTTAAAGAGCGGGGACACAGAGGGATCCAATAGGCCGTGCGAAGCCCCTTCAGGTCACCACCCTGAGCTCACCCTCTGCTCAGCATAACTTTCCACTCTTCACCAAGTGAAAAGTGAACGTATTAGTCACTCAGTCGTGTCTGGCTCTTTGCGACCCCATGGACTGTAGCCAGGCTCCGCCGTCCATGTGACTCTCCAGGCAAGAACACTGGAGTGGGTAGCCATTTCCTCCTCCAGGCGATCTTCCGGACCCAGGGACTGAACCTTTGAGCTATCTGAGAAGCCCACTCTTCACCAAACTCAGCATAAGAGCATTCAGGTTTAACCATTTCTTCTGGTCTTCATTTCCTTATGAAGTTTTCTGAGTCATATAAAACTCAAATAAATTTGCATGCTTTTCTCGTGCTGGCTCAGATGGTAAAGAATCTGCCTGCAATGCAGGAGACCCAGGTTTGATCCCTGGGTCAGGAAGATCCCCTGGGAAGGAAATGGCAACCCGCTCCAGTATTCTTGCCTGGAGAATTCCATGGACAGAGGAGCCTGGCGGGCTACAGTCCACGGGATCGAAAACAGTCAGACATGACTAAGCGACTAACGCTTCTCCTGCTAACCTGTCTTTTTCAGTTTAATTTTCAGACTCAACTAGCAACTCTAAGACGGTCAAGGAAAACCTTTTTCCTTGTCTATGAAGCATTTAGTGGAATCATGTGATTCAGTCTTCGAAAGGAATGAATTTCTGATACGAGTGACAACATGGCTGAGCCTTGAACACATCATGCTAAATGAAATAAGCTAGAAACAAAGGATGCTGCTGCTGCTGCTAAGTCACTTCAGTCGTGTCCGACTCTGTGCGACCCCATAGACAGCAGCCCAACAGGCTCCCCCGTCCCTGGGATTCTCCAGGCAAGAACACTGGAGTGGGTTGCCATTTCCTTCTCCATTGTGTGAAAGTGAAAAGTGAAAGTGAAGTCGCTCAGTCGCCTCCGACTCCTAGCGACCCCATGGACTGCAGCCTACCAGGCTCCTCCATCCATGGGATTTTCTAGGCAAAAGTACTGGAGTGGCTTGCTATTGCCTTCTCCGAAACAAAGGATGAATATTGTATAATTCTACTTACACGAGGTACCTAGACTAGGCAAATATAGAAGGACAGAGAGGGGCTGGGTAATGAGGGGGTGTGAGGAGTTAATGGGGACAGACTTTCTGTCTGGGAAGGTGAAAAAATTCTGGAAGTGAATAGTGGGGATGGTTGCAGGCGTTATGAATGTCCTTAATGCCACGAGTTGTACATGTAAAAATGGTTAAAATGATTAAAAATTAATATGAAACAAAATATGACATGGATAATAAGTCACAGTTAAATGACTTTACCAGATACATTATTCTAGAAACTCAGTCTCTCAGTCGTGTCAGACTCTTTATGACCCCGGGAACTATAGCCCGCCAGGCTCCTCTGTCCATGGGATTCTCCAGGCAAGAATACTGGAGTGGGTAGTCATTTCCTCTTCTCCAGGGGATCTTCCTGACCCAGGGATGGAACCCAGGTCTCCTGCATTGCAGACAGATTCTTTGCCATCTGAGCCACCAGGCAAGCCCCCTTGAAACTTATGAAACTATTACTTTGGAATGATTTAATTAGAGTAACATAAATGGGCACTTAGGAGTTCCTTTCTTAGGAAAGTAAATAAACAATCAGAAGATAAATCATTCAGCAACTCCAACGTCTATTTGCAAAGCTCTTCTACTCAGCTTACAGCAGGTTGAAGTAA
Organism: Oreotragus oreotragus; assembly: GCA_006410675.1. Classification (NCBI taxonomy): domain Eukaryota; kingdom Metazoa; phylum Chordata; class Mammalia; order Artiodactyla; family Bovidae; genus Oreotragus; species Oreotragus oreotragus. The sequence goes on along the minus strand of SJYX01002804.1, from coordinate 42,268 downwards.
AGATTCAGCATATGGGTATTACTGATAAAGAAGAACCCTCAAAGTTCAAGGTTTATTTTACACCATCTAAAAATTTAATTCCATAAATTCAACTTAAAGCCACGAATAAATTAATTAGCTTTCTTTTGCTCCTCCTGTTTTCCAAACAAAATTTTCTATTTTATTAGCTGCTTATATAAAAGCTAAGTCACACACTAAAAGTATTAAGAATCATTGAGTCAACTGCCCCGTCTACAGAAAGGCCAAGGGAGAGAAATGCTGTTGAAGTCGGTGGAACTAGGCTCCCAACTGCCTGAGAGCTGCTCCTGGGAAGTCAATCTCTTTTGAAGAAAGCAGCAGTCCATTGGCATTTGAACTGTTTTCCCTCTTTGGTACTTGTCGTCTGAACAGTAAGTCATGTCAGCTTTGGCTCAGCCCCCTTGAGGCCCAAACCCAGAGAAGCCTGAATTCACCATTCAGCGCAGCAGCAGCCGGAGGGTGTCTGGAATCTGTTGAGTGCAGTGAGCCTTACAATGGCACAGCTGCCCTGGAATGCTGTTACACGACACCCAGGGGGCCTGGGCCTCAGGGATATCCTGAACAGGGAGGCCAATCACGGCTTCATTACCTCCTTACCAGACAAGAAGCTGCAAATGGGAAAGTGTCCAGGAGCAGCCTAAGGACCAACGGGGAAATTCTCGGCTCCTCGCAGCCCTAGCTGCACAAGACCACTCGGTGGGTGAAACCCGGCTCAGCTCCCCTCTATCGCTGTGACCACAGACCAAAGTGCTCAGTGCAGAGCCACCCGGCTGTGAGCCCACAGGATTGATGACTCACAGAAACAACCGCTTGGATAAATATACATGTCTTTATCCGTTCATCTGTCAGTGGACACAGGCTGCTTCCATGTCTTGGCTATTGTAAACAGTGCTGCAGTGAACACTAGGGGGCGTGAATCTTCTTGAATCATGGCATATTTATACAACAGAATATTATTCAGCCACAAAAAAGAATGAAATAATGCCACCTGCAGTAACACGGGTGGACCTGGAGACTACCTTACCCAGTGAAATAAGCCAGAGAAAGACAAATACCATGTGACATGACTTATGTGTGGAATCTAAAAAAAAGATATAATTGAACTTATATACAAAAAACTCATAGAATACAAAGCCGTGGTTACCAAGGGGAAAGTGGAGGCAGGGATAAATCAGGAGTTCGGATTAACAGATACACTCTACTACATGTAAAAAAGTATATATATGTTTGTGTTACTGAATCACTTTCCTGCACACCTGAAATCAACTCAACATTGTAAATCAACTATATTTCGATTTTAAAAAAGGAAGCTATCAAAACCATGCATGAAAGATCTGCTCTATAGATGCAGAAGCAAAGAAAGTCTATTTCAATAGGTAACCATCAGGCATGGAGGAACTGGCTCCAGCAGAGATTTCTAAGGTTTATGTCAAATCATGGTAGTTATTATTTCAATCTCGATAGCCTGGTAGTGGGCAGCACTAGACCATAGGGATGATTTGTTATCAAAGAACCACAATCTGAAAAAAGTCTATCAAGGATGCAGAAGTAAGTAAAATCCTAAGGCCACAGCTACGTAGCATGACACCTTAACTCCTGAAAATCACCTGTAAGACCCCACTTCTGCTCAGAGCCAGCTGCACCAGGTCACGCTTTGGCCAGTCACAGACTCTGAGAAAATCTCTTTTTCCTCTGTAATCTACTGTGTTTATTTAAGAATGTCGTCTGATGTCTGAGAGCCAAAAGCACAGGGACCAAACCTCGGATGGGAAATAAAGGTAGGAGGTAAAAAAAGAGGGGCATGTGGAAAGCTTGTGATGGCAAAATGGGAATTATAAAAAAATATCTCTCTAAGGGCTGTTAATCAAGTAAGGCTTTTTTGTCTGTCTTCAGAAAATGTCACTGATACTGTGCAGTTAGAAGCAGACTTAGGAATCTGCCGTGTCCCTTTCATAGGTATTCATGGAACGGTTGTTGAATGGTTGAGTCAATAAACCCTTTTACTGACTAAATGAGACAAGCAAGAAAAATAAAGAAGACATCTTAGACCTCTGTCAAGGAGAAACCCACTGAAGAAGCCAAGATTCCAAACTAGTGTTAATGTAAATGGTTATCAAAGTGGAGGTTTCAGGTTAATTGAGCTCCCTTTGAGAGTTATCATTTGCTGGAAGGCAGCAACATTCCAGCTCTTTGAATGTGTTCTGCCCTGTTTTAACTGCCTGACAACCTGTACTGGTTGAGGAGCCCTGCTCCACGCCTAGACGTGCTCACCAGCAAGAAACAACGTGTGTGCTGTCAAGTAGTCATGTCCGACTCTTTGCGACCCCATGCACCATAGCCAGGCCCCTCTATCTGTGGAATTATACTGGAGTGGGCTGCCATTTCCTCCTCCAGGGGATCTTGCTGACCCAGAGACTGAACCTGCATCTCCTTTGGTGGCAGGCGGATTCCTTACCACTGCGCCTGGGGAAGCCAGGGAGAAACAGACACAGATGCAGAGCTCAGCCAGGCCCACATCGGCGCAGGAACACATCACAGGAGCCAAGGTCTCCTAACCAAAGGCTCTCATTTTGTCATCTTGATAATTAAGCAGAAAAAGCAAGAGCAAAGCAAAGACTGCGTAGAATGTGTTCACAAAGGAACAAGAACAAGAAGGAGAAGCAGGGCGTCTGGAAAGAGGGATGGAGAGGAGGGCAGAGCACCTCCTCTGGGAGCACGGAAGACGTCACAGGGAGGCAGAGCAGGGAGGAGGGAGGGGACTCCGACACTGGGCAGTGGGTGCAGAGGGGTGGCAGATGGCCGTGGGGAGCTGGGAACACCCGGGAGTACGTGCGAGGGAAATAAGGGAACCTCTGCAGATTCTGGGCAGAGGGACAATGAGAACGGGCTTTCAGAAAGGTCAAGGCTGTTGCTGTGTGGGTCCCAAGAGGAGAGACCAAAGGCGGGAAGCCAGGAAGCAACAGAAGGTTTACACTCTGGCTGGAAGAAAAGCCAACAGGGGCAGAAGGATGGGCTGTAAAGGCAAAGGTGGAGGGCAGAGAGGCGACCAGAGGCCTGAGACTCGAGTCAGACGGNCATTACCTCCTTACCAGACAAGAAGCTGCAAATGGGAAAGTGTCCAGGAGCAGCCTAAGGACCAACGGGGAAATTCTCGGCTCCTCGCAGCCCTAGCTGCACAAGACCACTCGGTGGGTGAAACCCGGCTCAGCTCCCCTCTATCGCTGTGACCACAGACCAAAGTGCTCAGTGCAGAGCCACCCGGCTGTGAGCCCACAGGATTGATGACTCACAGAAACAACCGCTTGGATAAATATACATGTCTTTATCCGTTCATCTGTCAGTGGACACAGGCTGCTTCCATGTCTTGGCTATTGTAAACAGTGCTGCAGTGAACACTAGGGGGCGTGAATCTTCTTGAATCATGGCATATTTATACAACAGAATATTATTCAGCCACAAAAAAGAATGAAATAATGCCACCTGCAGTAACACGGGTGGACCTGGAGACTACCTTACCCAGTGAAATAAGCCAGAGAAAGACAAATACCATGTGACATGACTTATGTGTGGAATCTAAAAAAAAGATATAATTGAACTTATATACAAAAAACTCATAGAATACAAAGCCGTGGTTACCAAGGGGAAAGTGGAGGCAGGGATAAATCAGGAGTTCGGATTAACAGATACACTTTACTACATGTAAAAAAGTATATATATGTTTGTGTTACTGAATCACTTTCCTGCACACCTGAAATCAACTCAACATTGTAAATCAACTATATTTCGATTTTAAAAAAGGAAGCTATCAAAACCATGCATGAAAGATCTGCTCTATAGATGCAGAAGCAAAGAAAGTCTATTTCAATAGGTAACCATCAGGCATGGAGGAACTGGCTCCAGAAGAGATTTCTAAGGTTTATGTCAAATCATGGTAGTTATTATTTCAATCTCGATAGCCTGGTAGTGGGCAGCACTAGACCATAGGGATGATTTGTTATCAAAGAACCACAATCTGAAAAAAGTCTATCAAGGATGCAGAAGTAAGTAAAATCCTAAGGCCACAGCTACGTAGCATGACACCTTAACTCCTGAAAATCACCTGTAAGACCCCACTTCTGCTCAGAGCCAGCTGCACCAGGTCACGCTTTGGCCAGTCACAGACTCTGAGAAAATCTCTTTTTCCTCTGTAATCTACTGTGTTTATTTAAGAATGGCGTCTGATGTCTGAGAGCCAAAAGCACAGGGACCAAACCTCGGATGGGAAATAAAGGTAGGAGGTAAAAAAAGAGGGGCATGTGGAAAGCTTGTGATGGCAAAATGGGAATTATAAAAAAATATCTCTCTAAGGGCTGTTAATCAAGTAAGGCTTTTTTGTCTGTCTTCAGAAAATGTCACTGATACTGTGCAGTTAGAAGCAGACTTAGGAATCTGCCGTGTCCCTTTCATAGGTATTCATGGAACGGTTGTTGAATGGTTGAGTCAATAAACCCTTTTACTGACTAAATGAGACAAGCAAGAAAAATAAAGAAGACATCTTAGACCTCTGTCAAGGAGAAACCCACTGAAGAAGCCAAGATTCCAAACTAGTGTTAATGTAAATGGTTATCAAAGTGGAGGTTTCAGGTTAATTGAGCTCCCTTTGAGAGTTATCATTTGCTGGAAGGCAGCAACATTCCAGCTCTTTGAATGTGTTCTGCCCTGTTTTAACTGCCTGACAACCTGTACTGGTTGAGGAGCCCTGCTCCACGCCTAGACGTGCTCACCAGCAAGAAACAACGTGTGTGCTGTCAAGTAGTCATGTCCGACTCTTTGCGACCCCATGCACCATAGCCAGGCCCCTCTATCTGTGGAATTATACTGGAGTGGGCTGCCATTTCCTCCTCCGGGGGATCTTGCTGACCCAGAGACTGAACCTGCATCTCCTTTGGTGGCAGGCGGATTCCTTACCACTGCGCCTGGGGAAGCCAGGGAGAAACAGACACAGATGCAGAGCTCAGCCAGGCCCACATCGGCGCAGGAACACATCACAGGAGCCAAGGTCTCCTAACCAAAGGCTCTCATTTTGTCATCTTGATAATTAAGCAGAAAAAGCAAGAGCAAAGCAAAGACTGCGTAGAATGTGTTCACAAAGGAACAAGAACAAGAAGGAGAAGCAGGGCGTCTGGAAAGAGGGATGGAGAGGAGGGCAGAGCACCTCCTCTGGGAGCACGGAAGACGTCACAGGGAGGCAGAGCAGGGAGGAGGGAGGGGACTCCGACACTGGGCAGTGGGTGCAGAGGGGTGGCAGATGGCCGTGGGGAGCTGGGAACACCCGGGAGTACGTGCGAGGGAAATAAGGGAACCTCTGCAGATTCTGGGCAGAGGGACAATGAGAACGGGCTTTCAGAAAGGTCAAGGCTGTTGCTGTGTGGGTCCCAAGAGGAGAGACCAAAGGCGGGAAGCCAGGAAGCAACAGAAGGTTTACACTCTGGCTGGAAGAAAAGCCAACAGGGGCAGAAGGATGGGCTGTAAAGGCAAAGGTGGAGGGCAGAGAGGCGACCAGAGGCCTGAGACTCGAGTCAGACGGTGGGCGGCAACCACAGAAACGGGGCAGGAGCTGTCGTAAACGGGAGTAAAGAAGACAAAAGTTTCCGACAGTGAGGTTTAAGGTAAGGGTATAACCCGCTAGGGGCACAGCTGCAAGCGGGGGTCTCAGTGGAGGGCTGGGGGCGCCGAGATGGAGGGAAGGACAGAAGTGGCAGCCAGGCCACGTCAAGGAGAGGAAACTACGACGCAAGGCCAGGGTCCTGCTGCCGACCTGGGGAGGCGTGCCTACAGGAGTGCTGCGGGAGAAGCCAGATGAGTCCCTGAGCTGGGTTACCTGAAAGCAACACAGAGCTCACAGCAGGAGAAACACGTTCCATTCGGCTTTGTTCCCCCACCCTCTGCTGCATGCATGTCTGTGTGTGTGTGTTGAGGGGTGGATAAAGCTAGTTACTATTTTGACATGTTGATTTTGAGAGGCCTGGAGACATTTAGGAGGAAGTGATCAGTTGAAAAAGCTAGAAATGTGCCCAGTCAATATCAGTCTGAGGTTCAGGATGCAGTCTGGGCTGGACATGGGCATGGGGTCATTACCTAAGAGTCGGGGTGGATACTGCAGCAATGATGTACCAGGCATTTCCAGTGAACGGATGTAACAGACTGTTTCAAATACCCACGATCCAAAATCCAAATACAGGCGCGTAGGATTTACACTCTTCTCTGTCCACCAGGTATAGGGATTCTGTAGGCAGAAGCTGGATTTCCTATTTCAAAAATGCCCATCATTTGGACAAATAACCCAATCAGCTTGTAAAGAGAAGTGTCCAATGTCCCCCGAGGCTTTGGGGAGAGGGGCACAGAGATATGACTGAAGCTTCAACGTGTAACTAAAGAAGACCAGATGGACCATTATCACATCACTCGGCAGTCAGATTATGTCTTCTGGCAGGAACTGCAGCTGCCTCTTGAAACACCAAGATGCTGGCGGGAGAGATGGGTCCCCGTCCACTGAGGAATCACCTCTTCCTGCTCAACTTTTTCATTGTTCTTTCCCAAACTCCATGCTTTTGTTTCATTTTTTTGCCAAGAATTTTTAACTTTGTTATCTTTTTTTCTATAAATGCTAGGCTAGTTGCTTAATGAATCCCAAAGCCAGGTCAACACAGCTAAATTATTTAGAATTATCTTTAGTGAGTCACCTTCCAGTTTGGTAGGTCAGCTAGTATTGTGTATGCTTGCGCATATGATATTTTCATTCAAATCATCTGTGTATGTTTCAAAGCCGGCCCTCTGAGTACTTGGGGATGAGCTATTGTCAGAAGGAGCAATGATCATTTACAAATAATCACCATATCCTGTTTGGAGAGAGTTTCCCAGCCAAGAGGCTGGAAGAGGCCTCTCCAGAGTGAAATCTAATCTGACTTTGAAACCTCAGCCATCCAGCACAGTTTCTTTGTTATCAACAGCAATTTAAAGCCTGGCTATTCACTCCTTCTCAGAAACAGACCTGTGAAACGGCTCTGTTCCCGTTTCTAAGATCTATATACAAAAAACAATGGAAAAATGAATCATTGAAATTTTTATTTGATCCTATCTAGTTGACCTAATTTTTCTATGAATCATAATTTATATGTATATAATATAGCTATGAATTTGTAGTCATAGCTATGATACACTGTTACATAAAAATGTACATCTCCTGAGTATACAATTTAATTTTTTTAAAGGCACACACGTGCAGAGAAAGCATCTCAACTACAAATACTACATGTAATTTTTTTTTTTCTTGGACATGAACAGATGCTGCTGGAGCTCCTTCCTTCAGAAAAGTTCTTCAATCCCACAAAATTCCCAAAGCACCTCCTGCTCAGCCCATTTCTCTTTTTCCTGTTCCTCAGAGTCTCAACTTTCATATCCCAGTGCTACTTACAAGATCCCCAGGCCAATGCTCTTATTATCCGCTTCCAGCACCGCTCACGCTGGCAGAAGCCTCCGGAAGTATCCCTTCCCCCAGGCCTGGCACCTTCAGCAGATCTCACCAGCCCTGTTTAGTCACCCATCTTAGCCAGTTTCTGTGCCACCCCAGGGTGGTCGCCATCACTCCGTCTATCTTCACCCTCCCTCCAAACTTCCTTCTTAGACGGGTGGAGGGTCATTCCCTGGGCCCCAGCTCCGAGCACACCACCACACTGGAATTTGCTTCAGAGTTTTGGATACCATCCAATCCAAGGGGAGTCAGAATTTTCTCTCACCTAGACCCCAACTCCGATGCTCTCTGATTTTCCTGCTCTTCCAAGTATCTCCCTGGAACCAACGAGGCCAGAATAGAGAAGCTGACTCCCCCATAAAGGCACCTCTGTGCTTCACGTGAGGGCAGCCTGGCCCAGGACCCTGTACGAGTCACCTGAGCTGGTGACGAGGCCGCTGCAGAGAAGGGGGCGTGGGAGAAGCTTCCAGTTGTAGGAGAGACAGCCCTGCACTCTATGGGCACAGACCTCCTAGAGCATCTCAGTAACACAGGTGGGAGAACAAGAAAAGTCACTAAGGCATGTGAAAAGACAGTGTCCGTGACTTTTCACCTATTTTCCACGGGCATCAAAGAAATTTCTCTCCTCCAGCCCAGATAAATCTCTGATAAATCTCTTATATCTCAGGTAAAGCTCTTATATCCACAGCATGCCCGGATAGGCCCTGCATGTAAGCACCTAAACGATACCACCTCCTAAGAAAATGAGAAAAAGACATTCAAGGTCACACACATCCATTTTCTAAAAGACATGAAGCCTCGAAACCAAGCTGACAACAACAACAACAGACACCGGTCCAATCAATCCGTTAGAGACCTTACCCTGGGCTTTCTTTTGAATGAGTCAGACAAAAGAAACCCATCAGTGGTCTTTCTGCTTCTTGTTCTTTTCCCAGCGTGGGGCACTCTGGCCCTTCCTGGGGAAACACTCAGACACCCGAGTGCAGAGACAGAGACAGCAGTGACCCCTCCAGAGTTAGTCCCCTAAAGTCGATAGATCGCTCTTTATTTTTTATTTATTTATTTATTTATTTTTTAAGAGCTTCCATTTTACTTTATTTTACTTTACAGTACTCTATTGGTTTTGGCATACATTGACATGAATCTGCCATGGGTGTACACGAACTCCCAAACACGAACCCCCCTCCCACCTCCCACCCCACATTTTTAAAGTTTACTTTATTAAAGTATAATTGATCTATGATGCTGTGTTAGTTTCAAGTAGACAGCAAATGATTTAGTTATATACACACACATTCATTCTTTTTCATATTCTTTTCCATTATGGTTTATCACAGGAGAGTGAATAGTTTCCTGTGCTGTGCAGTAGGACTTTGCTGTTTATCCAAAATAGACAGATTTTTTTTTTTTTGACAAGTCACAGGGATGAAGGAGGGGGGTGGCAGGACCCGATGGTTCAGATCTAAGAAGCATCCCTGAATCTACTCCATTCTGGATTCTGTAGGCTTCTTAACATGATCATTTTTGAATTATTTGAGATATTTGCCCTAAAGAAATATTAAGTACGCATCGAAGAAAATCTATGGTTTTCTCCAGTGAGAGCCAAGTAGAGTGTCTATTGAAAAGTGAAAGTGAAAGTCACTCAGTCATGTCAGACTCTTTGCGGCCCCAAGGACACAGTCCATGGAATCTCCAGGCCAGAATACTGGAGTGGGTAGACTTTTCCTTCTCCAGGGGATCTTCCCAACCCAGGGACTGAACCCAGGTCTCCTGCATTGCTGATTCTTTACCTGATTGCTGACTCTTTACCAGCTGAGCCACCAGGGAAGCTGGCAATTGATTAAAACACACTTTTCATTAGACAAAAGTAAATCTCAAAGACCAGGGAGCTTGCTGGCCTCAGAAAGAGAAGCGTGATACGCTAACAACGATGGACACCCCTTCCCTCCGCAAACCCGTGGCCACCACACACCCTCAGCTGTGAGCTCCGCTGAGCCGTCAGAACGTGTTCCAGGTTATAACTTGGCAAACGTGACTTAACCTAAAGGAAATGCTTTAAAACAAATTTTCATAACATCTGCCATGTTCTGTCTAAACAGTACCTTCTGTTTCCACAGAACTTAAACACAACTTTGTTTTTAGAAGCTAAATTTCATAGATCTTTCTTCAGCCCTATGTAAGATTCACTTTTGGCCATAAAAATCTCTCCCTAGGAAAAAAGTTTCCCAAATGGTTCAGCATTTCAGCTCTGCAGACCTAAGTTCAAAAGCAGTCTGTCCTACAAGAATCTAGGAAAAAACTATTCTGCAAAGTGTCACCTAGATCCCCAAAGATGCACCTGTACAAGAAGTGTGATAGGTGGGTCCTCAGGTAAAAAGCTATCAATAATGAACATGGCATGAGGACAGAAGAGTCTAGGAAAGGAAACATCCTTATTCATCTTTCAACATGTCATTACTTAGGGAATGGTTTCCCAGGTGGCTCAGTGGTAAAGAAGCCACCTGCCAATTCAGGAGATGCAAGAGACACAAGTTCAATCCTTGACCTGGGAAGATCCCCCAGAGAAGGAAACGACAATCCCTCTAGTATTCTTGCCTGGGAAGTCTCATAGACAGAGGAGCCTGGTGGGCTGCAGTCTATCGGGTCGCAGAGTCGGACACGACTGAGCAACTGAGCACTATTAGAAGTTCATAAAATTAACACAGAAATTAATTTAATTAAGTTTCAATTAAATTTTTACCAGTGTGATCATGTTCTCCATCCATCTAATATTTATTATGTACCAGGTATTCTGTTCGGTATTCAAAGAGATACAAAAGGTGAAAAAGACCTGTCTCCATTTTCAAAGTAAATCAAGCTGTAGGCAACTATCAAGCTTTGCCTGAAAGATAGACAGTTAGGTGTCATTAGCTTTTAGCTGAAATTGAAGACTTTGGTATATACACTGTAACCTGAGGGAAAGTTAAAATAAAATAAGGAAAGAATCCTTCAGACTAATTATACTTTAGGGATGTGCCACTGAAATGGAGGTAAAGAAACAGTTAAGAAAGATAGGAGAGAACTATGTTTCAGAAGCAAAAGACAGAATTTCTAGAAGCCTCAGGATCAAGTGCTGCCCAGAGATCAACCACCATGAAGGTGAAGAAGAGGTCATTGTATCAGGGAGGGAGGGGGCGGAAACGGTACTGATGATATCCAACAGGAAAAGAGTTAAGGTTTGCATAAAAAAGCCCAAACTGAGCCTAAAATAATAGTCCTTCCGAAAGAACACGTTCTTCATCCGCCACGGAGCCTCAAGCAAGTGTGAACAGAGTTATGATCAGACCACATGTCAGGGACTTTCTTAAGAGAAATGAAACCACGTCTTCAAGAGTCCTCCAGCCAAGAGGCAGAGAGGCAGTGATTTCAACAAAATTCATGCATACAATGCTCTGCCCCCAGGATTTTCAACTTCCTGAAATCATGAAACCTTTCATTTTCTTTGAAAAATCATTTCAGTGACATATTTGACAAATGATGAAAAAGCAAAGTTAACAGCGATAAAGAGACAAGGTCTCTGCTAGGCAATGGGGAAAATCAGAACAGTAAGAGCAACAAGATAGTAGAGCAAATGATAGTCTGAAATGGGCTTCAGACAACACTTCGTTAGTCCTTTGTAGAACTCTCTCAGGTGATGAAGCTGAAATGGCTTGCTTCTTGGCACAGCCCGGGTCAAGGGGAAAAAATGCCATATTAAGGTGAAAAAGGAAGCATCAGAAATAGAACTTGCCCATAAACTTAAACATATGGGGGGAAAAGCTGATCTAGTCCAGTAAACTTTCCATCCCTGAGAAGGGCGCTGAACTCACACAGGCAGACACATCAGCTGGTCCAGTAACGTGGCTCCTGTCCTGGTGCTGCCTGAACCCCCCACCACCGACCCCCGAGAGGCTGCTGCACACAGCCTCCGTGTGGCCACTGTCCCTTTGCTTTTAGCTTTCTCTGCATTTTTTCTTTATGAAAAAAAAAAAAAGAATTCTTATCTAGTTTTAGAAAATTTACACAAAGTATTTTAAAGTTCTTTATCGAAGCACACTGTTGTGCTACTAAACTCTCAGGATATTGCTCTAACATTTCAGATAAGGAATATCATGGTAACTCAAAGTTATTTCATTTTTCTTTTCAATTTTATTTCTTATAGTACAGTTGATTTACAATATTGTGTTAGCTTCAGGTGTACAGTAAAGTGATGTGTGTGTGTGTGTGTGTGTGTGTGTGAGTATGTGTAAGCTCTCTCTCAGACTCTTTTCCCTTATAGGTTATAGTAAAATATAGTTCTCTGTGCTATTTAGTAGGTCCTTGTTGGTTATCCGTCATATATAGTAGTATGTATATACTGAGCCCAAACTCCTAATTCATCCCTCCTACACTGTTGATGGGAATACGTATTGATGCATCCATTATAGAGAACAGTATGTAAGCTCCTTAAAAACCTAAAAATAGAGTTACCATACGACCTAGCAATCCCACTCCTGGGCATACGTATGGAGAAAATTATAACTTGAAAAGATACGTGCACACCAATGTCCACTGCAGCACTATCTATAATAGCCAAGACATGGAAGCAACCTAAATGTCCATCAACAGATGAATGGATAAAGGAGATGTGTTGCATATATGGGTTTCCCAGGTGGCATTGATGATAAAGATCCTGCCTGTCAATGCAGGAGACGCAAGAGATGTGGGTTTGATCCCTGCCTTGGGAAGACCCCATGGAGGAGGAGGTGGCAACCCACTCCAGTGGCTAGAGAATCCCATGGATTGAGGACCCTGGTGGGCTACAGTCCATGGGGTTGCAAAGAGTCAGACAAGACTGAAGCAACTTCGTGTGGCTGCGTGTAGATGATGGAATATTACTCAGCCATAAAAAAGAATGAAATAATACCATTTGCAGCAACATGGATAGATCTTGAGATTATCATTCTGAGTGAAGTAAGCCAGATAAAGACAGATACCATATGCCTTTGCTTATATATAGTAGCTAAAAAAAATGACAAAATGAACTTCCCCGAATGTTCATCCAAAATGAACTTATATACAAAATGGAAATAGACCCACCGACATAGAAAATAAACTTGTGCCAAAGGGGAAAGAGAGGGGACAGAAGATTTAAACAGACATTTGTCCAAAGAAGACATACAGATACCAAAAGGCACATGAAAAGATGCTCGATGTAGCCACTGCATTTTTATAAAAAGACTGAGTTATTCAACCCATCTTTCTATTAATAGAGCCACTGCAGTATTGCCTAGGGGCTCCCCTGTGGCTCAGATGGTAAGAATCTGCCTGTAATGCAAGAGACCCGGGTTTGATCCCTGGGTGGCTAAGATCCCCCGGAGAAGGGCATGGCAACCCACTCCAGTATTCTTGCCTGGAGAATCCCATAGACAGAAGAGCTTGGAGGGTATAACTCTTCGCAACCCCAATGACTGCAGACCACCAGGCTCCTCTGTCCATGGGATTTTCCAGGCAAGAGTACTGGAGTGGGGTGCCATCACCTTCTCCGATAGCCCATGTACTGCCTACTATCCTATGCTATCTTTGGTGGGCAGAAGGACGTTACCCACCCCACCGTGTAAATGCTGGGTTCCCTGGGGCTGGTCCTTTCTTGTCTCTCTGCCCACTGACGACAGGGCATGCTGCCCCTCCTGTGATCATCACCCACATGGTACTAATTTCCAAGTCAGCCTATTGAAAGGGATATTGAAGATTATTCACTGCAGAAGCAGCAACAGAAGCTTTTATTCAAAAGCATTCTACTGAGGTTAGAAAACATATTAATATGCTTATTATTAAAAAAGAAAAAAGAAACCCAAGCCAAAAAACCAACCTGAGACCCGCAATAGACAATCCAAAGCTTCGTAGGGAGGGTCGTCAGATAATACACAGCCGATGGTGTCCCCACCTCCAGTGCTGCAGGAAACACCCACTTCAATCTGCAGCCTCCTCTCTCCTCTGCAGTTATTACTAATGAGAGGTGGGTTAATGGTTCAGCGGGTAAAGAATCCGCCTGCAAGGCAGGAGACACAGGAGACGTGGGTGCAGGTTCAATCCCTGGGTTGGGAAAATTCCTGGAGGAGGAAATGGCAACCCACTCCAGTGTTCTTGCCTGGGAAATTCCATGGAGAGAGCAGTCTGGTGGGCTACAGTCCCTGGGGTCACAAGGAGTCGGACATGACTGAGCGACTAAGCACGACAGATTGAGGAAAGAACACTATCTGCATGCTCTTATGTCATACTTATAAATGTACAGTTTTGATTGAAATGAAATGTACATGACGGAGTACACAGACGATATGTGTACATCGCAAACGGGCTTTCCTTTTTGCAAAACGAATACTGTGAACACAGCACTCTGACGGAAGCCCCCAGAAACTCAGCAGACGACTCTTCAGGCCTTTCCCATTTCTCACTCCTCCTCCACCCAAGCGTAACCCCTGCCCTGACCTCTAACACCATAAATTAGTTTGGCACGTTTTTGAACTTTCTACGAATGTAATCACACAGCATGGATGTTTGGCGAGACCACTTGGATGTTACAGAGAGTCAACCAGTCCCTGGGAAAGTGTTCTGTCTGCCTCTTGACTGGGTGTTGTCAACAGCCGAAGTGGATGCCCTTTGCTTTGCAAACTGGGTTCTATAATATAATAAACAACCTGTGATGTCGCATCTGTAAAGCCTACGGAACACAAAGGGCCTGGCAAATGGAAGCCTCCTCATGTTTTTCTCATAATTTTCCACTTTCGTGGTAGTAAATCTCTGATGTTCCCACTGGAGGAGGCCCCAAGTCTCAGAACATTTTTCCTACATGCCGTTCAACAGCTACCAGATGTGACAAAGATGCCCTGGGCTGCTGCTTGGCACAGATCCTCCAAGTGGCTGGGGAGGCGCTCTGTCCATGAGGTCAAACCCAGGGGGACCACCCCTCTCCTGCAGTCAGCACCCAGCACACATGGAAAGTGTGGGGCCATCATGGCGGCAGCTGTGTGTAACACTCTAGTCTGGATTTAGGGACCTGTTGTAAAAGGCAGGCTATGCTTCCAGATGTGGCCTAAAAGAGAGAGATCAGAGTGGGGGACAACGTCCAACAGTCACTGTGCATAAAGCCAGGGCACGAATGCCCTCCTGCTATAAGCACACGCAAAGCACGTGCGGTCAAGTCCAGCCAGAGCCCAAAGCCACCAAGTCCACTGTGAGAATCTTCCAGAATGAGAGCGGATTGAGATGTATGAACCTAATTTCCCCAGCATCACTTTAATTCACCATCATCTCCCATGAGCCAGTGTCTCTGGAGAGGGGTGGGACAGGGTTCGTATTAGGTAGGCTGGAAAGCATGGCATTGTTGATTGATACGGGCACAAAAACACATAACCTCATCTAAGAGAGGATGCGCCACTACTTGCCAGCTTCAGAACCAGCTACTACAATATCCCTAGAGATAAAATTCCCTTCAGGCCAAATGCAACTTGAAAGCAAAGGTATATGCTAGAGGGGCAGTAATGTGCTGCTCTGGGCGGTCGCTCTCTTTTTTTCAGAAGTTTAATTTTAAAAATATATTATTTTAATAAATTTATTATTTTTATTCATTAAAAATATTTTTATAATGCTGTGTTACGTTGGAGATGGCTCTCTTAGACATTTCCACACCCTCTTTGGTAGGGTTTTAATTCAGTTTCTCTGGAATTTTGAATCTTCAGTTTCCTTTGATTTTCCTGAAGAAACCCCTTCCTTCAGTAGAAATCCTGGTTATTACAAGTTAATATTGGATTACTCAGGGTGAGAGAGGTTGTGTGGGTCCAGGTAAATAAACACACCATCAGGGAGCAAAGCATGGAAACAATGCCCATGGCTGCATCAGAGGCCAGTTTTCAGAGAGAAAAAAGCACCTCAACTCTACAAACAAGCTGTCTGAAGTTCCCTCCACTTAGGTTATGACTTCTAGGGGACAAGACTATAGCATCAACGGGAAGAAAGTAGATAACCAGAAAGAGTGGGCACTGAAGCGTCTCTGGGTTGGGGGGGACTGTTCAGGGGCTGGTAGAGTTTTCTCCAGTTTACCTGGAGTGGCCGACACAGGAGGGGGCTCTCTAGGTTTTCAAAGCAGCTTCGACTGAGCCCTCGGCAGCCCACTCCAGTACTTTTGCCTGGAGAACCCCCATGGATAGAGAGGCCTGGCGGGCTGCAGTCCACAGGGTCACAAAGAGTCCAGTATGACTGAGCAACTAAGCACACGTGAGACAAAGCCCAGGGACAAGGGCTCTCCTCGCCCCTCCAGAATCACTCAGCGGTCAAGTTCCATCGCCCAGCACCCCCTTCACCGCCCCCCGCCCCCCACCCAGGACAGGGCACAGCACAAGGATGGAGACTCGGGGCTGGGGGCATTCAGGAGGAGCCACCTCTGACCACTGTCAGCCTGTCCTAAGCCAGGCCCTCTCCTAAGATCCCTGCCGGTTCAGTGAGTGAGGGACGTGCACACACACTCGTCTGTAATAATAATGATAAACGTTTTTCATAACTAAATGACACAGAGGACTCTGAGAGCACGGAGAAGGCAGGAAGCCCTCTGGGAGGCAGTGGCAGGGAGGCATGCTAAGAGGCTAAGGGGGGGCTGTGTTTGGGAGGGTGGCCGGGGCTGATAGGGGCCCTCAAGGCAGCACAAGGTCCAATCCTGCCTCCCTCCCTGACTTAGCAACCACGGTAGTTCCTTTACTTCACCAGAACTTGGTTTCCTGTCTAGGAAATGGAAACTGTAGTGAGGATTAAGTAGCTGAAGCATTCAATAAAGTGCCCAGCACTGGGTGAGCCCTTCTCATCAGCGAGGGCACCGAAGGCTTAAGAAAACATTCGCATATAAAATGAGTGAAGAAGCTGCCTCTCTGGACAGCCATTCCTTGCTGAGTGGGGACAAGCAGTCACCGGTCATTACTAGCTGGGAAACAGATGTCTCTTTGGAACACGCAGCAGTCAACGAGCTCCTACAAAGGATAGCACGAGAGCCACCTGGCATTACGCAAGCGAGCACCTTGCCCAGCACGGCACGAGTTTAATAAACACGATCCGGGGAGGACGGCTCCATCCCCCAAACCATTCATGAACATCAAATGCCAAGAACCAGCCCCGTCAACGTTTACAGGTTTATGGTACCGAGGATGCTCTTGTTCTAAAACTCAGGGACTCAGCTTTGTAAGGGAAGAGGCGATGTGAACAGGTCATTTATCTGCCAGCGGGCTGTGTGGGACCGGCCGCTGTCCCACTCATCTGAACCCCTGGAAATCTGATCTGTATTGATTTAAAAGAAGAGGAGGGGGCCATCCAGGGTGTTTCATCTTTTCAAAAAACTGAGATTTGATCTTGGCTGGCACAGCCCTCTCCAGTTCCACTTGGTTTGGCACTTAATGCTGCCCTGAAAACCTTCCTTGCAGGACAAGGCCATCTCTTCTGCGTTATCTCGTGGTCACGGGGCTGCTGCACTGGTCTGCAGTCGCGTTTCTGCGGAGCTGGTCCCTGCATTCCAGCCTGAGCCCGGCAGGAAACGAAGCCTCTGCAGCTGCCAGCGTTTATTTACACACATTCCTGCCTCAAATTGAATTAATGAGCATAATTTAACTCAGCCGATGTCCTCCCCGCCCTCCTCCACTCTGCCCCACCACGCTCTCAGATGATCTGACTGGGATGGGACTCTGGTGGCCGGGACCTAACTCAGGCTTCTTTCCCTCTGATGTCCTACGAACCCCCTGGGACTCTGGTTACAAATGCAGACTCTAGTCCAGTAGTTCGAGACTAGGGCCTGAGATTCAGCATTTCTAACCAGCCCTCTCGTCAGTGCCACTGGGGCTGCCGGCTGGGGGCTGCACCTGCGCTGCATATAATGAGCCCCGTCCTCAGTGAGTCACCTGAAGGCAAATGTGACCCCGTGAGCCTTCTGGCAAACCTGACGTAATGTAAGATTTCTCAGAAGCATGTCCACAGGGAATCTGTTTCCTGCGTCTACCTTCTCTGTCTGTGCATAAATAACACGGAATAAGTCCTATTAAACCCCAAGGCCTATTAACCCCTAAACACAGCCATACGCCAACTCCAAAGTGTAGGGGTTAAAGGAGTTGGAATAGGAATGCTGGGACCCTTAACTTTTACACAAAGAGCAAAAGGAACCCCACATAAGAAACTTTGCTGTGGATGTGGTTAGATGCAGGAGGTCTGTTTATTGCATCGGGCAGACCCTGGAGGAATTTCCTGCATGCCCAGCCAGAGTCAGCGTGCATGGAACTTTCTCTGAAGTCTGCAATGAAACCAGCAGCTCTCCTGTGTATTCACACACTGTCTGCCTTCGCTTGTTACTCCTGGCAAAAATCCTTCCAAATTCTACCAAGTGTGGAAAAGGATTAAAAGGGGGAGTGGGGAGAGAAACATTCCCCCAAGACAAGAGAAGGCAAATTAATATATTTCAAAACCACTGTCAACGTGTTGGATTTTGCTCTTCCTGGATACGAATACACGTAATGCCTCCAGCAATAAATATCCTTAACCTTGGACCCAGCACTGTTTGCCCAGGTCCACACACACTCAGCATTTGGCTGCTTCAAGAGAGAAAGTCCCACATGTTGAAATTTGTGCAGAAAAGTAGATTTGGGGAACTTCTTTCTAGAGGAAAGATTGAATTTATCATGGAACATATTTCTTCGAGAAACTGGTAAAATGAACCACCTTTCTACCCAAACCACAAAGACTGCAAATTCCTTTGCTGGAAAAGTTGGCTGCTCTGTTGAAAAGATTAACTTATTTTGAGTGGCTTTAGGAGGGGGCATGCAGGAGTAGATGGGATTGCATTTTTCATTTAGAGACACAGAACTTGTAAAGACACTTAGTAACTCTTGGGAGAGGAAAAATGGTATCTTATTGTAAAGATTCTTCTGGAAATTTCACATGAATTGATCTAAAGGGATTCTAGAAAGATCCTCACAATGCCTAAATTCTGCTGCAAAGCCAGAAGTCATCTCAAACCTTTCCTTCCCACTTAAGGTCTCACTGTAAAGACTAACAATAGGGGAGCAGCTTCCCCTGGTTTTAGTGACTGATCCGCTCAAGTTGAAACTCCCACTGTGTTTTAATTAATATGATGAAATAATACTAATCATATGTTTTCTCTTCTCTTGTTTTGGTTGCTCCTGATTTGACAGAATCCTGAAAAAAACAGAAAAATTACACTTTTTAACCTGGTGGAATGTTTAACTACTTCATGTGTGTGTGTTTAGTAGTTCAGTCACGCCCGACTCTAGGACTGTAGCCCACCAGGCTCCTCTGTCCATGGGGATTCTCCAAGCAAGAATACTGCAGTGTGCTGCCATGCCCTCCTCCAGGGGATCTTCCCAACCCAGGGATCGAACCCAGGTCTCCTGCATTGCAGGCGGATTCTTTATCATCTGAGCCACCAGGGAAGCCCTACTTCATGCAGAGCAAGTTTGCCAAGAGACAACCCTCTATGGATGAGCTGCTCACTTCCCTTGAAGCAGAAGGAAAAGAAAATTCGTTCTTTGAGTTGCTATGGACCCTGACAAGCTCTAGGTAATTATATGTCTATATGTGGTTTACTTCTGACTCCAGGATTATGTCCTTCTTGAGTTCTTAATGAGCATAGCCACTTCCTAAGCTACATCTGAGGGGGCTGAGGGCCTTACAGAACGGTGTCAGAATTCACGGTGACAGATGTTGGTAGAAGACACCTGGGCAAAACTGTGATCTATAAATTAATTTAATCTGGAGCCACTACAGCAGCATACAAAAGTTTAGAAAGGCACTTGCTCTAAGACACATGAGAGGAGACAGCCATAGACGTGCCCAGAGTCAGAAGGGCAGGGGCGACCCTGACAGGACATCAGGGAAAACCAAGAACTAGCCTGAAAGAAGGCACGAGGCACGGAAAACTACCAAGTATAACCAACTCTCTGTGAAACACAGCAAAGCGACATAGAGAATTCACACACAGCACAGCTTCAAACACATCACTTTATCGGTCAGATGTCAACTGTTTAGAGTTTTGAGTTTTGGAAGCTCATTTCACCCTATCGAAAGTTAAGGGGATAAAGAGGAGTAGGGCTCTGTGGATGACCTGGGCCCAAAATGCAACTTCCTAAAATGACAAACTCCATTTTAGAGAACTAACGGTTACCGGGGGGGAACGATGGGGAGGAGGGATAGTTAGGGAGTTTGGGATGGACAAGTACAGACAACTATATTTCAAATGGATTACCAACAAGGACCTGCTGTAGAGCACAGGGAACTCTGCTCAGTGTTATGTGGCAGCCTGGATGGGAGGCGGGCTTTAGGGAGAATGGATACGTGGATATGTACGGCTAACTTGCTTTGCCACCACCCATTTGAAACTTTCACAACATTGTTAATTGGCTATATTCCAACATAAAATAAACAGTTAAATAAAATAACAACCCCAATCTCGGTAGTTACATAAATATATATAGAAGAATAAAGGACAAATTGCTTTTCTTTAAAAAAAAAGTTTTTGGGGAGCAAATGGCCTGAAACAGCCTCTAGAAGATGATAACCCATCACTAAGACCTATGCCAGAAGAAGGTCTTAAAAGGTTTGAACAGAATTCACATTCATGCCTTGTATGAGCATACTGCCTTTGTTCAATTATTCCACTAAATCTGAGCCATTGAAAACACTGAAAATCTAAAGGACCAATTTTTCTTTTAACACAATGAGCACATCCCCAAGTAGACAACTTTGTTAATTATCTAAAGTTGTTCCTTGATTTTACGTTTCCAGTTCAGAACAAACCATTCTGGCATAATAAGCTATTTTCTAAAATTGTGATCATCTCAGATTTTTAAAAATTTCATCTAGAATCAACAAGTTTCTATAACAGAAAACTACTGTAATGTTCTAATCCAATATTTAATTATTTTTCAATGGTGGAATGAAGACTTTTTTTTTTTTAACAGCCTAGACAAGGGCTACAATTTTATTCATTTAAAATGATTCAGTCATCAGAAAGTCAACAAAAATTGAAACTCTCTATCTCCTTTTGTTTCTAAGAATTAATTTTCCCACATTGATCATAAGAAGGTAAAACCCAGACTCATTGTGTTACAGGACCTTTATTTATGGTCACCCTCATTCTTTCTTGATGCCATGTCTTGGAAAATTTCTCAACAACCCTGTAATTTCCTTTGGTGAAATTTTAAAGCCCTCTCCTTCCAGTTTCAATGCCGCACCTGGCCTTCTCCATCACACTAAGACTTCTCATGTCCTTCCCGTATCAATCACTCTCCCCTCCATCCGTCTCTGTTTCCCACCGCTGCTTCTTCTGGTTTCACTGGACATAGAAATCACTGTACCAACTGCTTTTCTTTCTTTTAATGAAGACGCTGTATTGGGTACAAATCAAACCTTCTCCTTTCTTGTAATATCACTTTACATGACACTGAAATTCTACGTCCCAAAGTGGTTCTTGGTGTCAGACCCACTCCAGCTTTAAGCCACAAACCTGGAATGCTTCCCCTTTTGACTAAAGGCACAACCCCCCGCCCCCTCCCAGAGAAGGTCTGTTTGTTCCATGAAATCATCTCAGATTTATCACAGGCCAGCTGCTAATGAAACTCTACCTATGACATTTTCTTGACCAAAACCTCCTCTCCAGCTATGTGCTTGTATTTACTACTCTAAAAATAACCAATCCCTTCAATGGAATAATGAAAATGCTGTCTGATAATGCTTTTGTCTAGAGAACTTACATTTCTGCTAAAACTATCTGTGAGCCACTAACTTCATCAGTTTTATCTCCAGTAATAAAACTGTTGGGAAATGATTAGCTTAGTAGTTCCTTGAACTAGGTACCCATTTCTACCCCACATTTGCCTTTCCTTTAATATTTGCTCCAAAACAGCCATTTCCATTAGGTAATTAAACCCTAATATTAACTCTACACAAATATCAACATCAACAACAAACACTTACCACAGATATCACCCATGTAGCTAAATGTTATTCAACTACAGTTTTAACTGGAAGCATTTCAAAATTTTTTTAATCTAGAAATCATTCTTTTGGTGGGAAAAATGTATGGTTTGTGCAGTGGTTTTTTGAGCACACTTCAGAAAATGGTAAATTAACTAATCAGTCACTTCTTACATGCACATCGTGTGCCAGGCTATTTCCAAATGTAGGACTATTTGGCATCTGCTTTTGTTATCAATTCAGCAAACAGATATTAAGCACCTATTACACAAAGTCAAATCCGTTCTCCATTTCTACAGGAGAGGTGTTTAATTCTGCTTTATTAATACATTCATTTAAATACTGAATGCCAGGAAAGAGCAGAAGCAGGGACCAAAGATATACTGAAGAGCATTCACTTTCCTCATAAACTTACAATTTAGAGGAAGAAATAGATATGAATTATGAGATTAGATAAATATAAATAGAAGAAGAAACTGACATGAATTATGAAACCACATAAATACAAATAGAGGATGAAATTGGTATGAATTATGAAATCACATAAATTTTTGAAAATTGTGATAAAAATAACATAAAATTTACCATCTTAAGCCTTTTAAGTTCAACAGTGTAAACTATCTTTACATTGTCCTGCAACGGATCTCTACAATGTTTTCATCTTGCAAACCTGAAACTCTGTTTCCATTGAACACAGCACCCCATTTCCCCTCCCAGCATCCCCTTCTATCTTCTGCCTCTAAGACGTTGACTACTCCAGGTTCCTCTTACAGTGGAACCGCAAGGTGTCTGCCTTCTTGTGACTGGCTGATCTCACACAGCCTACTGCTCTCAGGATTCATCCATACTATGTAGAGGCTGCACAGTATTCCATGGCATGTACAGACTGCACTCGTGTAACTGACTCACGATTCATCCATACTATGTAGAGGCTGCACAGTATTCCATGGCATGTACAGACTGCACTCGTGTAACTGATTACATGTCGACAGGCACTTTGCTGCTCCTTCCTATTGGCTATTGTGAATCCTGCTGCTTCGAACAAGACAGTACAAATACCTCAAGATTCTGCTTCCAATTCTTTAGGGAATAAGAAGTGAAATTATGGGATCATGTGGTAATTCTTTAACTTTTTGAGGACCCTCCATACTGTTTTTTTGCAGTGTCCACACCATTTTACATGCCCACCAACGATGCCCAAGGATTCCATTTTTCCACATTTTGCCAGCATTTGCTGTTCTTTGAGTCTTTTTAAATAGTGGCTATCCTAATGTGTATAAAGTATTATCTCACACACAAAGGTAGATTTTTAATTGTGGCAAGTGCAAGGGAGAGAGGTAAGTTATGTTAAGAGAACACACACCTAGGAGGGTTCCACCTTGTCAAGGCCACAAGAAAAAGTACCTGCAGGAAGAAATGACCATCTGAGTTCTGAACACCAGGTGAGCCCTAGCTCTGTACAAGGTAGAGACCAGGGCATTTAGGAAGTGGGGGCAGGAGCAGCTATACTGTGGGAGCTTAAATAAGGGCCACCTGGGAGTGAAGGAAGGCCAGTGGGGGTGGGGCAGGAGTGGGCGCTGGACAAACAGGCCTGGCAAACGGCCTGTAGTTTTACCCTGAGCACACCGGGAGCCCAGGGGGACAACTCCATCAGCTTTCTGTTTTGAAAGCCACTTTGGCTGCAGAGGGCGTCCCTGGTGGCTCAGATGGTAAAGATTCTGCCTGCAGTGCAGGAGATTCTGGTTTGATCCCCGGGTAGGGAAGATCCCCTGGAGGAGGGAATGTCTATTCACTCCATTACTCTTGCCTGAGGAATTCCGTGGACAGAGGAGCCTAGCAGGCCACAGTCCGTGGGGTCACAAAGAGCTGGACAGGACTGAGCAACTAACATTGTCACTTGGCTGCACAGAACAGCGGGTCTAGACGGATTCTGAGAAACCAGTCATGAGGCTGCTCTACTGCAATGGTCCAGGCATGAAATTCTGTAGCACTGACTAACTGGGTGGGAGCATAACTGGATGGAAGGGGACAAGGTAAGAGATATTCAGGAGGTAGAAACAGCAGGGCTTGCATCCAGCACAATGAGGTTGGAATGATGGCTGAAGCTCTAGAAGGAATAAAAAGGATGGAGGTTCATACAACCTTAGGAATTAGGAGTCCTAGTTGGAATTGCCACTTGCTGAGCAAGGTAACCCCCTGTTCAGTACAGATCTGGTTTACTTTCGGTGGTGCTGCTTCCTGCGACTCCAGTGACTCCTCAGTTGGCTGCATCTGTGTGCACACTCAGTCGTGTCCGACTCTCTGTGACCCCATAAACTGAAGCCCGCCAGACTCCTCTGTCCATGGGATTCTCCAGGCAAGAATACTTGAGTGAGTTGCCATTTCCTCCTCCAGGGGATCTTCCCCACCCAGGGACTGAACCCATGTCTCCTGCATTGGCAGGTGGATTCCTTACCACCGAGACACCAGGAAGGTCCTTTCAGCTGGCTGCCGCATCATAGAAAAGTGACCAAAGGCCTCCATCCTGACCTCTTCCATCCCACGTCCAGGAGGACGTGGTCGGGGAATTAGCCAGCACTTTGGGAAAACCACCTGAAGTCAGATCCACGCTTTGTAAGTCTTGGTTTATACACTTTGTTTAAAGCAATTAATCAGCAGTGATGAACAACCGCTCCAGGGTCCCCAGAGTTTCTTCTTTAGGGGAAGCCTCCTGTAAGAGCCGAGACCCTTTCCACGGCAGGTGACAGAGATCAAAGTCTGGCACCCACACCATGCTGCAGAGGAAGGTCCTGGAGGCCAGGCTTCTCCCAGGCCCCAGTCTTATCTGAGCCTGGGTTTCCCACCTCTTAATCTTGCCTGCACTAAATTTAGCTCTGGAGCGTGAAACTGCTGTTTAAGAACTGGGCTGTCCAATACATTAGTTGCTGTCCAGATGTGGCTACTGGGCACTTGTCATTGAGTCAGGCTGCCTTGGGATGCCATCCAAGTCCAACATATACACTGGCTTGCAAAGATTTAGTGCAGCAATGCAAATTACCTCTTTAATAATTCCTTTTAATGTCAACTACATGTTTAAGTGATACTACTTTGGAAACGGTGGGCTAACTATATTCATAAAGCTAACGTAATCTGTTCTATTTTCGTTTTTTTAACGGGGCTGCTAAAAAATTCAAAGTTATAATGTGTCTCCCATTATATTAATATTTCTATAGGACAGTATTGCTCAGGACCACGTGACTCTGAGCCATGTTGAACTGTTGGCTGCAGAGAGAAAGAGGCCCATCTTAGAAAAACCTCTATTTCCTTCCATCTCATTTTTGAAGAACCGCTTCATGTCTTCTTTTTCTTGGGGGTGGTGCATGGCAGGGGAAGGGCACAGAAAAGCCACAAAACTAGGCAAATTCCCTTGGTACCCTGACTCTCTGACCTCCGACGCAAGATGCACAGTAGAGAAATTCACCAGCTGCTTCTCTACAACATAACCAGTTTCCCAGAAGGGAAGAGTTCCCGTTACCTTAGCTTGACCCAGCTGATTTTATCCTTTGTGTCTGTAACTTAGCAATTTTCTTGTTAATTAGAACCCTTTTCAGAAGTACCAGAAAGCCAACTTGAATTGTATTCTTCTGCAAAAATGGGTATATATTGATTTAATGTATCTGGAAGTTCACAGATCAATCCAGCTTCAGGTAGAGCTTGATCCAGGTGCACACTCAATGCCATCATCTCTCACTTTGGCTTTTCTCTGTGCTCGATTCATCCCTGATCACACACTCTCTTGGTGGTGGCCCATGGCATCTTGAGACTGATGATATCCCTAATATATAACAAACTCAGCAGAAGAGCTTGATCCAGGTGCACACTCAATGCCATCATCTCTCACTTTGGCTTTTCTCTGTGCTCGATTCATCCCTGATCACACACTCTCTTGGTGGTGGCCCATGGCATCTTGAGACTGATGATATCCCTAATATATAACAAACTCAGCAGCAAAAGAGCTCCTCCCTTCCCTCTGAGTTTCTATAAATAATCCCTGAATTGTCTGTAAGTGGCCTTGGTTGGACACCATGCTGTTCCTGAATCAATCCCATGGTCCACGAGATGAAGATCCTGCTTAACTAGTCCTGCGTGGCGGGTCCAGACCCAGAGGCAGAGCAGCAGTAGAACCAGCACTGTTTGAGCGCATGTTCTGAAAGAGGGGATGGGACTGGGGGGCTGGGACCAGAGGAGGGGAAAGGGGACGTAGGGCAGGTGACAGGCGAGGAGATGCTGCCGCGGGGTGAAGTCGGGGAAGATGCCTCCATTTCTCTATTCCTGTCATTTGCCAAAGGAATGCCAAACACAAAGGCTGGTGAATCCAAATCAAAAAGCATATGATTTCAATGAACGTTTGATAGTTTGCAGCACCCTGAGAAGGACCACCACATCCACATGTGCCCCTCGTTCTGTTTCTATCCTTTATCAAGACCAGGGTTCCCTGACACCTGTTGGTGGGAATGTAAACTGGTCCAGTCACTAGGGAGAGCAGTGTGGTGGTTCCTTAAAAAACTACGTGTAAAAAAATAAATAAATACAAAAAATAAAAAATAAAAAAAAAAACAAAACTAAAGCTAGAACTACCATATGATCCAGCAGTCCCACTCCTGGGCATATATCAGAGAAAAACACGATCTGAAAAGATACCTGAACCCCCTTGTTCACAGCAGCAGTATTCACAACAGCCAAGACATGGAATATCCATCAACAGATGAAAGAAGAAGATGTGCTACATACATACAACAGAACATGGCTCAGCTATAAGAAAGAACTAAAGAATGCCCTCTGCAGCAACATGGATGGACCTAGAGGTTATGATCCTAACTGAAGTAAATCAAAGAACACTGTATACTATCACTTATGTGTAGAATATAAAATGGATACAAATGAACTATTTACAAAACAGAAATCGAATCATAGACATAGAGAACAAATTTATGATTACTAAAAGGGAAAGGTGGCAGAGTGGGATAAATTGGGGAAAATAAATACATAAAATATTTAATAGATTAAAAAAAAGAAAAACAAAGTTGGAGACAAAGGAGAACAGGGTGCTGGATTAGGATGGACCCACAGTACTATCAAGTAAGACTTTGAAATCAATGGCTATTTCCTTATAAGAGACGCCTAATGTCCCACGCTAACGACAATATGGTATGTCTAAAATTTTCCATAATAAAAAATCTTAAAAATTAAGAAAAAACACACTGCAGTAATTTTACTAAAAAAACTATGTGGATGAAAGTGCACTACAGACATGGACACAGATAACCTAGGCTTCTGTTTTCCTGCCTTTTGCCAAAGGAATGCAAAAAAACACAACAGCTGGTTAATCCTCGACTCAAAAGGCATATGATTTTGATGAACATCTGATAGTTCGTAGCACCCATGGCAATAACAGTTAAAGCTCTCACCTGCTTTAAGTCCTTCCACTATTTGGTGCTCTGGGATGCTGTCAATAAGAGCTCTGCATCCTCATTCGCACAAAACAGGGAAACTTGGTACATGTACAATAGTGTGCTGAGATTCTGTTTTTTCTCTTCACTTCTTCTACTGTGCATCTTGCGTCGGAGGTCAGAGAGTCAGGGTACCAAGGGAATTTGCCTAGTTTTGTGGCTTTTCTGTGCCCTTCCCCTGCCCTGCACCACCCCCAAGAAAAAGAAGACATGAAGCGGTTCTTCAAAAATGAGATGGAAGGAAATAGAGGTTTTTCTAAGATGGGCCTCTTTCTCTCTGCAGCCAACAGTTCAACATGGCTCAGAGTCACGTGGTCCTGAGCAATACTGTCCTATAGAAATATTAATATAATGGGAGACACATTATAACCAACCTATCTTCTCCTGCACGAATCCTGTATCTGCTGGTCTTTCTCAGGCACCTCTCTATCTCTTAAATAGAATAAACCAAAAGAACCCGGATATCAGCGGGTGGCGGGGAAAACTAGAGCTCTGGTCCCCAGACAAGCATCTCCCTTCACAGATGTTTGAGAAGAAGTCAATCCCTGCAGAGAACTTCAACCCCAGGGCTCCCCACACACATTTCCACATGTTTGGAGAAAGGAAAAGTTCAAAACCACATCAAACATCCTCTGTGTCCATGGAGGATAAATATTCCAAACAAACAAAATCAGCATGTAATGTGTACTTCAATTTGCTGACAGATATTTTAAAAATTAACATCAGAATGAATGGCAAAGACCACCACCACCACTAGACCTTTAACCCCAGAGAAAAAGAACTCGCAACCAAAGCCACGCGGTCTTGGATTAGCACACAGCATCCTTGAAAGGAGAGGCCAAAATAAAACAAGCTGCCAGAAGGGAGAGAATGGCGCAGGGGGCCGGGCTAGGAAACTTTCGGCTTTCTGTCCTGTGCTTAGCAAAAGGCCGTTGTTTGAAACTGGCTTCACTAGGGTTCACAGGCAGTCGTTATTCTGTCACTCAGTCCTATCCAACTCTTTGTGACCCCATGAAATGCAGCATGTCAGGCTTCCCTGTCCTTCACTATCTCCTGGAGCTTGTTCAAACTCACGTCCATTGAGTCAGTGATGCCATCCAACCATCTCATCCTCCGTCACCCCTTTCTCCTCAATTGCTGCTTAAATATCAAGTGTGTGTAGAAATTCTATCTTTATATTTGAAAAATTTTCTGAAACTGCAGGGCAAGTCACTTCAGATACAATCTAACAAAACCAAAATTTTAAGACGTTTTTAAGAAGTGACTGACACTTATTTGATCCCTGGTTTGCACCAAGCACTGCCCTAGGGGATCACCATAGTGACAGTGTGTAAGGGCTTGTACCTGAGATCCAGGGGACTCAGGAAGCCCCAGCTACCTCCTGCAGCCTGACCAAGGTGCTGGTTTCTTTCTTTCTAAGCCCCTATCTGTTCATATGGTTGTAGAGTGAATTATCAGATGAACTAATGCAAATTTATTATACATGTAATTTCACAAGCAGAGCATATTTATTTGAATGTATATTTTGTCTGGGACATAGTACTTTCTCAATAGACATCATCTGTTGTTACTCATTGGAAAAGACCCTGATGCTGGCAAAGACTGAGGGCAAGAGGAGAAGGGGTCAACAGAGGATGAGATGGTTGGATGGCATCACCAACTTGATGGACATGAGTTTGAGTAAGCTCCAGGAGACGGTGAAGGACAGGGAAGCCTGGTGTGCTGCAGTTCATGGGGTCTCAGAGTTGGACGTGACTTATCAACCGAACAACCAACTTATTTTTTTTCATGTCTTTATTAACTCCAAAGATAGATATTACTTTTTTAAAAAGACTTTCTGGTGTGGACCATTTTTAAAGTCTTTGTTGAATTTGTTACAGTATTGTTACTGTTTTATATTTTGGTTTCTTGGCCCCATGGCATGTGGGATCTTAACTCTCTGACCAGGGATAGAACCCACACTCCACTTGGCACTGGAAGGTGAAGTCTTTACCACTGAGCTACTACAGGAGTCACATATTATCTGTTTCTCACACCTGACAAAACCGAGGCTGAGAAATAACAGTTATGGCTCTTATGGACAGCTGAGTTAACTTGATCAATTTCTTAAGCACGAGGCTAATTTAATTCGCATCCCACTTTCACTGTTAGGATTTGCAGTGAATAGGAAAGAAGTTTGATTCAGGTCACATTAACCTAGACCCAAGTGGATTCCACAGACCCTGTAGGAAGCAGCCAGGATCCAGCGGGTGCTGGTCCCATTCCTTTAGGAAGAATCTGGAATTACTTTGAGGGGCAAATGGATTTTATAAAGCATACCTTCTTCCTTGTTTGGTAATCAGGGAAAGAAAAACAGAAACAACTTGGCGTGACACGTAACAACTTTGAAAGTCAATTTCTGATAGAACTCTTGTCCAATGCCTGAATTTTCTGATTTTTAGAGCCCAGATATTTATAGGCCTATACTGATAGTGAGTCTTGGTCAAGTGACTGTTTTTGATTTCCCTTCTATTAGTGAAGAACTTTTTGTTATAGTTTTCTTTATTTATTTTTCAGTTCTAGTGACTAACTCAGGTAGGGATTCGTGTAGGAAGCCTTCAAGAGGCAAATGTATATGAATGTTGGAACCCTGGAGGCCAGACACATAAAACCCAGAAAGTCCTTAACCTCTTAATTTTATTCCTATTGCTATTTTTTCAGATCATGTCATCTAGAAACAGCAAGGTCCTCCTTGGACGTCACTCTTATTATTATACAAAATGCACAAATTGAAAAATGTAAACTGAACTTCAACAGATAATTTGGCCAAGTTCCACACAGAAAAACACTGTACAAAGATGATGGAGGCCAGACACATAAAACCCAGAAAGTCCTTAACCTCTTAATTTTATTCCTATTGCTATTTTTTCAGATCATGTCATCTAGAAACAGCAAGGTCCTCCTTGGACGTCACTCTTATTATTATACAAAATGCACAAATTGAAAAATGTAAACTGAACTTCAACAGATAATTTGGCCAAGTTCCACACAGAAAAACACTGTACAAAGATGTCAGACAGTTACTTCAAACCAAGAGGCAAGTTTCTACTGATGGGACTTCCTGCCTTACTGGGATGACCACGTCTCACCCTAGCCAGGCCACAGTCTCCTGAAATATGTTATTTAAGAAAAATAAGACCAACTCTATTCAATATCACTGTATTAAAAGATTAATTCCAATGAATTTATGACATTCACATTAGGTGTTTCTGGGATATTATCATCTAAAACACTCATAATTGCAACACTCAAGTAATTGTTTACAAAATCTGTAAACAAATCTGTACATACCTAAGTTTGAGTAAAATAGAACGTGGGATATTAAAGCCTATGACTGCTTTTTAAAAATCACCTGTTTTCTTTGTTGCCCTTATACTTGCAAACATAAGAAAGCTCCGTCCACAGGAGGCTGACAACTGCTTCTCACTGAGGCCAGGCATTCCGGGAGGATGCTCCTGGGAGGGGGCCTGCCCCGGGGGTGGCCTTCGAGGCTGCTGCACCTGCTGTCTGGAAAATCGCGTAACAGACGTTTGCTGGTTTCAGTCTTCCTATTCCTTCTCTCACAGCAGCACTTCGATTCTGGAGCTGGCCTCTCTCCCAGTGGCGCACAAGTCCAGGCAACCTCACCCACTGTGCATAAGAGCAGACCAAGTCTCTGATGGGCTTCTTTCGGGAGCCAGGAACCACCAGTGAGCATTTCCTTGCATTCCCCCGCCTGCAGGGTTCTGAACCATCTGTGACAGCGCGGGGTTAGGGACAAGCTCCCTGCCGGACTGAGGGGGGAAAAGGCTCCCTAAGGGGCTGGAGGTTTCAGTCTTCCTATTCCTTCTCTCACAGCAGCACTTCGATTCTGGAGCTGGCCTCTCTCCCAGTGGTGCACAAGTCCAGGCAACCTCACCCACTGTGCATAAGAGCAGACCAAGTCTCTGATGGGCTTCTTTTGGGAGCCAGGAACCACCAGTGAGCATTTCCTTGCATTCCCCCGCCTGCAGGGTTCTGAACCATCCGTGACAGCGCGGGGTTAGGGACAAGCTCCCTGCCGGACTGAGGGGGGAAAAGGCTCCCTAAGGGGCTGGGCGCATCCAAGAGGGCCAGAATGGGATATGAACTGGGCCCCTCAGCAAAGGCGGGAGGAAAGGTGGGTGCTGGGGACAAATGGCAGTGTCCCAGCCACAACAGTTAACTTGAGGACAAGGGTTCTCCTGGCCCTCAGGCCAGCTTCGGCCTGACACAGACATTCTGGAATGTTCTGAGCAGAGATGGCCCTTACCCCAGCTTCTCGGCATACCTCTTAAAGCACCTGGAAACTAAAACCTTTTTTTCATATTTATATGGAAAATGCCTGCGCCTGAGATCTTGCTCAGCTTCAAAGTCCAGAGAAAGCCAGTATGTAGGGAAGATGAGGAATTAATCGCTTTGATCCAAGGACGGTACCGAGGCAGCCAGACTCACCCCCCTCCTTCCCGTTCACTCTTAGTCCACTGGGATCTATCTGCATTGTGTATACAAAGTGTGTATATAAAACTCAGAAGTAAACTCCTTCCTGGGTTTGGATTAAAAAAAAAAAAAGGGGCTGTCCTCTGCCAGAAGCTGGCTGGAGCCTGGCACTGCAGACGGAGTTAACGGTTTGTCGGCTTTGAAGTGAAGGTTTCTTTCCCTCTTTACTAGCCATGGAAAGGACTTTAAAGGAAAAGCAAGGAGCAGTTGGCGAGCAGTACTTTTCTGTGGCGGACGAGGTAATGTCTGGGTATAACCTGCTGCTTAGAGCACGGGGCTGAGAACAGATGCCACACCACCTGCAGGAGCTCACAGGCCCCCACCGCTCAGAGACGCAGGGCCTCTGAGGACACCCAGATGCCGTCTTCTCCAGGAGCCCCCAGGGCTGGCTTGAAGGTCAAGGGTCACAGTTTAGGTGTGGTGAGCAGGGGTGCTCCAGCTTTAAACAGCCTGGAGATTTATCAAAGTTCAGAGGCTGGGGCTCCATGCTCAGGGATTCTGATTCTGTGTGTGTGCGTTGCAAGTACATATGTTTTTTGGTGGAGAAAGAGGTTGTCATTTTAACAAGCAGCCCAGATGGTTCAGATGTAGGTGGTCAGTGGACTCTACTAAGAAATTTCACCTCAAGAACCTATAGAATGTTGAAAATAAAACAAAGTAAAAAAGAACCCATAAAATGTTAAAACTCTTTAGCCAAAAAAATAGGAGTTTAAGTTACAATATTCCAATTTATAAAGGCTTGAGGAAATAACCCACCAGTGAAAGATGAAAATGAGGAGGCATATCTCTTAGGTAATTCTATTTTGACTCCTGGTAAGAAATGCCATTTGCCTTCAGAGACTAATTTAATTCTATGACTCAAAAGAACCGCATTCCATTGCCAAAACCTGACTCCCCGTGACCTACAAAAAATGGCTTATAAAAACCACTAGAAACAATCTTATGATAATATAACAACAATAATTTTAAAAATGCAGCCTTTTTTCCAGAATACCATTACCCCAAAGCCTTCGCCAACCATCTCAGTCAGCTTGAGCTGCTGTAACAAAATACCCCAAAGTGGGTGGCTTCTCAATAGCAGGAATGTATTTCTCCCTGTTCTGGAGGTTGAGTATCTGAGACCAGGGTGCCAGCCTGGCTGGGCTCTGGTGAGGGCCCTCTTCTGGGTGGGAGATGTCTAACTTCTTGCATCGATTTTTTCCCTCTCTTGCTGTGTCTGTCAGGCATTTTAAAAAACTGAAGGATAGATGACTTACAATATTGTGTTAGTTACAGGTGTATAGCAAAGTGACTCAGATATATATTTTTTTCAGATCCTTGCATTTTCACACAGCAGAGAATGAGCAAGCTGTCTCTCAGGTTGTCTTTCTGCTCATCTGATCTCTAGTCCCTCCCCAAGGCCCCACCTCCATGCTGGAGAGGGGGAGGGTCAGGGCTTCAACACAAATTTGAGGGGGCCCCAAACATTCCATCCACAGGACCAGCATAGCACCAAAGGGATGGATATGACTTGGCCATATTTTCAGTTTCAAGACCAGAGATAAGAAATAGTCCTTTCAACACAGACTATGGATTATCCATGCAGCAGCCCCTGGACGTGAAAACTAAAGCAATATTGCCTTCTGTGTCTAACGAAAACCTCGGTCTCAGCCAGGGATGGGAGATTTCAGAACATCTTTTGCCTCATGGAAATAGACCAACCAACTGAAAAGCTGAAATGATGTGGTGTATGTTAAAAAAAGCTTTTATACTCAAATGAAATGTGATTTAATAGTACAAATTCCTTGCTGTTGGATGGCAAGAATAGCTCACTGTTTTTTTTNTGAAACATGCTCCTCATATTGTGGTTCTGATATGACATTATGACCTGAATTTAACTGGCATAGTTGAAAAATATACCATGGTGAAGAACAATGCTGAAAATAACACAAATTAACATTAATCAAACTACATGGGAAAAGAAAAAAAAAGCAACCTTTTTTCCTAATTTGTTCTAGTGGACAGAATCTCTGACTTTTCCTTTTATGCTTTTTCAATATTGCATGTGAACAGGGATATCCTAGAGCGCAGTGGGAAATATATAAAATTAAGAAGTTTCACATTCAATTTAAATTTTGGCCAGCTCTTACAATATGGGTTATTTTTGTCTGAATTTCCCTGTAGCTATAAAACCAGGTTTCTCATTTAAAGGCAGCTAGTAGTCAGGAACTGATTTCATGATTGAATGCATTACAAAACTCAGGTTCATTAGTATAATTATGGAAATGTGGTTCATAGCCCTGGGATATATTCTTTTCTTCAAAGAAAAATAAGAGACTAACATAAGCATATAATTTGGTTTAAGTAGTATATATGTGTGAAATGTCGAAAGCTGAAAACTTTGGGTTATTAATGTAAGAATCATTCATTGAAAATACTTTTATCCCATTATTCATTTTTTTCTCTAAAAGATATAACATGAAATGTGGTACAAATAAAAATTTTAACAAATAATAGTAAGAGAAATGCAGTAATTAAAATAAGCAGAGAAAAGAAAGTTAAAGATGATAAAAACTCCATATAACATTCTAATTTTTATCTTCTTGATATATTAATTATATCATATGTTAATTTTCATATAATTACATATTATTGTGAACTTTTGTCTAATTGTTAATGTGTATAATTTTAAAATCCATAGTGCTCTTTTATGCAATATGGTTCCAAATGCCTTCTGTATTTTATTTTTGATTTTCTAAAAGCACATAGGCAATAGCCACTAATAATAATAATTTTTCTCTTTTCTTTTGAATCAGTCAAAAATATATTTTAAATTAAATATAAAATGTCAAATGCAAATTGCCAGGACAACCTAGATGTCCATCAACAGATGAATCAATAAGAAGTTGTGGTATATATATATATATATATATATATATATATATATATATACACACACACACACAATTAAATATTCCTCAGCCATAAAAAAAATTAATTTGAGTCAATTCTAGTTGGTAGATGAACCTAGAGCCTATTACAGAGTGAAATCAGAAGGAGAAAAACAAATACCTTGTAATAATCCACATATATGGAATTTAGAAAAATGGTACTGATGAGCCTATTTGAGGACAGGAGTAGAGATGCAGACATAGAGAACAGGCTTCTGGACACAGTGGGAGGAGAAGGTGGGACAAATTTAGAGAGTATCATTGAAATGTGTATTAATATATTACCATATGTAAAATAGACAGCCAGTGGGAATTTGCTATATGATGCAGGGAGCTCAACCCAGTGCTCTGTGACAACCTAGAGGGGGTGGGATGGGGTTGGGGGGTGGGTTTCAAGAGGGAGGGAGCGTATGTATACTTATGTTTGATTCATGTAGATGTGTGCAGAGGCCAGTGTGAAGCAATTATCCTCCAATTAAAAAAAAATTCAAGCACAGAAAGAACTGATTGAGGTGTACAAAGCATCTTTGCTGGGAAATGCTTATTTTGCTATACAACGATCTTCTTGATTCATTCACTGCTCTGTAACTTCCTCTCCCGCTTGGATTTGGGAAGGACCTGTTACGTGTTTGTCCAGGTGCCTTACAGGAGGCAAAGCTGTGTTCAGGGACATACAAGTTACCCCTCTAGGACACACCCATCCTGCTCAGCACCTCAGAGGAGGTCCCAGGCCCCTGAGGGTGCATCAGTGAATTCACCAAGTAAAAATGGCAAGCAGCCCACCCTGATGACCTCACAGTAAACAGTTGCCAGGCGTGTATCTAGACCTGGGAGACTCGAGTTCTGGCTCATTTGTGCAGAGTAAGTGAGCTAAAGATAGCAGCCCGATGTGCCACGCATGGGCCTGCCCCTATAATACGTCAATGTGGGGCAGGAGCCAGAAGCCTGCAACCTGCAGCCCTCTCTTCCCATGCTTGGTTCTGACTAGAGACACCAGCACCCTCGTGCAAATTCGGGGGGATGACCCAGAGCAAACCTTAGCAGACCCAGCATATGCCCCCTGCGAACAGCTGCCCGGGCCCTGAGGTGTGGTGTGGGCCTGAAAGTGGGGACAAAACAAGGCGGCCCTGGTGGGTAGAGTTGGGGAGCTGACTACAGCTGGGGTGCTGCCCCAGCACAAGGACTGCTGACCTGAACAAGCCTGACCAGGGACGGTCAGCACCTCCAAAGGGGTTCGAATGCAAAGAGAACAGGGAATGCAATGTCTTCCTTCATAGAGATTCTGTGCCCCTTCCCAAAAATCACATATTCTCTTATAAACCCTGAAACATTTCCCTGTAAAGCAAGTTTTACAGCTTCATTTGTAAACTGAGGGCTTTCAAGTCCCCCCCTCCCCCAGACCCCATACCGTGGGATCTTAAGATCCAGTGTGTCAGGGCTGAAGGCTCCATGGCAAACACTAGATGGAGATACTATAAAAGATGAAGCAAAATATGAGCGTAAAGGTCTTCTATCTCAGCCTCTCGATGAAGAGATGCACAGTGAGAAATTCTGGTTAACTAATGATCTGGTTCATAGAGTGGTTAGATTTCTCTTTCACAGGTGACATTGTCAGCTACTCAAAGTATAATAATACCACTATCGAAATTGCAACCAATATAACCATGAACAGCGATTCAAATCATCTCCCATTTTCCATGTCCGTGAACTGTACACCTGAGAACAGAATTCACTGTGGAAATGCGGACACGCTGGGTAGGTCAGAGGAATTAAGTCAACAGTTTATGTAACTGTGAACACTTCAAATGCTGTTACTGTGGCCTGGACAACCTCTTCCAGGGGCTCTGATGTGGTTTGTTTCCCACCAGATTCATTTTGACAGAAGCAGGCAACACCAGCCTGTCCTGCAGTTCATTCCCACCCAGAGACCCAGGACGCCAATGACAATTAGTGGTACTGACCTGTCCTTTCATGTCTGGAGCGATGGGAATGGTGGGCCAGATGGTTGAGTAGATGCCAAAAAACACCAGCCAGATGAGCATGCTTCCCCAGACGGCCAGGTGACTGAACTGCAGGAGGAAACAGACACTCAGGCAGGGTTGTCTGCAGGCCCAGGGGCCACCTGACTACCCCCCCACCCCCCACCCCCCTGCTGCAGGAGCCCTCGGTCCATGCCATTTTTCTTCATGGAAAGGTTTCTATAAGTCACTGGTCATTGGAGAGTTTGAGTTCTCATTTGCTTGTCTCAGTATTTAACGGTGAATTTAAGTAACTAGTGACCTCAAACCACCCAGAAGAGTGCTTTTTGCACCACTGCT
Organism: Oreotragus oreotragus; assembly: GCA_006410675.1. Taxonomy (NCBI): domain Eukaryota; kingdom Metazoa; phylum Chordata; class Mammalia; order Artiodactyla; family Bovidae; genus Oreotragus; species Oreotragus oreotragus. Next base: position 5,451 of record SJYX01002804.1, on the reverse strand, counting down.
GATGGTCTCCCAGGCCCACCCCATGGTGCCAGCAGGCCCCCACCCATCCCTTACTGGTGTGCATTCCAACCCGGATCTGAATAAACAAGGCCTCATTCATCTAGTAAGAGGGTGCTAGACAGACAAAACGACCAAGGTGGTTTTATTTATCATTTTGAGACTTCAATTGTTCTTTTCCAAAGAACTTATAAAGAAATCTGGCATGGACATATATTTTAAGAACACCACTCTGAGCATCTACTGGGTTGTGAATTTCTTCTCTTTTGTCCTCTTAATAGAAGGCCCACCCCATGGTGCCAGCAGGCCCCCACCCATCCCTTACTGGTGTGCATTCCAACCCGGATCTGAATAAACAAGGCCTCATTCATCTAGTAAGAGGGTGCTAGACAGACAAAACGACCAAGGTGGTTTTATTTATCATTTTGAGACTTCAATTGTTCTTTTCCAAAGAACTTATAAAGAAATCTGGCATGGACATATATTTTAAGAACACCACTCTGAGCATCTACTGGGTTGTGAATTTCTTCTCTTTTGTCCTCTTAATAGGATATTGCTTGATTTCCTCTATGATCTAATCCATCATGAGCCTCTGTCAGCTTTTAAACAATCTGACCACTGCTCAGCGCCTGCTCCCACCCCCAGGCTAAGCCACCATCCCCCTCATCAGGCTTCATTGTCTCTGTCTCAATTCTCTGCTTCCATTTACCTCCCACCCCTCTCTTAAGTAATCAGCCCAGAATTAGAAGCCTTTGTAAACAGCAGAGACAACCATGAAACATTGGCCATAACCCTCAAGAGTTGGAGATAACTAAAAATGCCCCAAATTGGGGACTGATTAAATAAGTGATGGGATATTGATAAAACTCCATACTCTTTAATCATGAACTATGACTTTGCAGAAGCATATTTTAAAGCATGTAAAATACTGATATATTTTTAAGTGAAAAAAAAAGGCTACAATACTCTATGTTCTGTAAAGCTTCATCTTATTAAAATAAATGCATAAAGTCTGCAAGATAATACAGCAAATATTAAAAGTAACTACCTCTTGGTAGTAAAATTATGGAAATTAAAAATTCACCTTTCTGTCCTGTATNAAACTCCATACTCTTTAATCATGAACTATGACTTTGCAGAAGCATATTTTAAAGCATGTAAAATACTGATATATTTTTAAGTGAAAAAAAAAGGCTACAATACTCTATGTTCTGTAAAGCTCTGTATACTTTTTTCTTATAATGTGGATACATCTTTGAAATGAGCTGTTAATAGCTTAGAACTGTATTAAGAGCCTAGCAAATGATTAGGGGACTTTGGATGGCAAATGTGCCCTGATAAAGATCAATCCACAATTTTTAAATGCAAAAATTTAAACTACCATGGCTTGACATTGCTTACTGTTTTCCTGCTTACTGTTTAAAAAGATACTATGCCACAAAAATATCTATACTGGATAGAGAAATATTAATAATTCTATAGAAAACTTACTTTGGTCCAAGCTGTTGTCTCCAAACCAGCTTTCAGACAAACAGTAACAACAACATACTGTGAAAGAAAGTGGAATTTGGGAAATGTGTTATCCTTGTATTTTCAGCCAGGAGAAACCCCACATCCTCCCCAGGGACAGTTTCTCCCCAGCAGCCGGACTTTGGAAGTGCCACCTGGGGAGCTAGTTTCCTGGGGGTAAGTTTTAGGAAACTTACAGGCAGGTTTAAGAAAAGCCCTCACTTTAGTGATTGTCTTCTCATAAGTAATAGTTACTTCCCCCTTTTCTTTAGCTTGGAAGATTAGGGAGAAATCACCTTCTCTCAATGTAGGGTTTTTTTTTTTCATTGCTTGTTTTGATTATTCACAAGTAGGTGTGAAATGTTCACGTAAAGACTGAAGGAAGTCCATTGATCCCTTGTTCTGAAATCTGAACTTTACATAAGTAAGTGAAGTCGCTCAGCCGTGTCCGACTCTTTGCGACCCTGTGGACTGTAGCCTACCAGGCTCCTCCATCCATGGGATCCTCCAGGCAAGAATAGTGGAATGGGTTGCCATTTCCTTCTCCAGGGGATCTTCTCGATCCAGGGATCAAATGCAGGTCTCCCACATTGTAGGCAGAAGCTTTATCCTCTGAGCCACCAGGGAACTTTGCATAAACTTCACTAAAACACAAGGTAAGCATTTTACAACCATTTTGAGCTTGTTGTTGTGGAGTCACTAAGTCGTGTCTGACTCTTTGTGACCCCGTGGACTGCAGCATGCCAGGCTTCCCTGTCCTCCACTATCTCCTGGAGTTGTCTCAGATTCATGTCTATTGAATTGGTGAGGCCATCCAACCATCTCATCCTCTGTCATCCCCTTCTCCTCCTGCCCTCAATCTTTCCCAGAATCAGGGTCTTTTCTAATGAGTCGGCTCTTCGCATCATGTGGCCAAAGTGTTGGAGTTTCAGCTTCAGCATCAGCCCTTCCAGTGAATATCCAGGGTTGATTTCCTTTAGNCCAACCATCTCATCCTCTGTCATCCCCTTCTCCTCCTGCCCTCAATCTTTCCCAGAATCAGGGTCTTTTCTAATGAGTCGGCTCTTCGCATCATGTGGCCAAAGTGTTGGAGTTTCAGCTTCAGCATCAGCCCTTCCAGTGAATATCCAGGGTTGATTTCCTTTAGGATTGACTGGTTTGATCCCCTTGCAGTCCAAGAGACTCTCAAGAGTCTTCTCCAGCACCACAGTTCGAAGGCATCAGTTCTTTGGTGCTCAGCCTTCTCTATGGTCCAACTCTCACATCTGTACATGACTACTAGAAAAACCATGACTTTGACTAGACAGACCTTTGTTGGCAAAGTGATGTCTCTGCTTTTTAATATGCTGTCTAGGTTTATCATAGCTTTCCTTCCAAAGAGTAAGCATCTTTTAATTTCAAGGTCACAGTCTTTAAGGAATCTATAATATACACTTCAGAAATTTGAAATAATAATGACAAAGACTTTATATAAAAGGAGAGAGAGGTAGAACCCACACACGTTCCATTTAAGAAAGATTCAATAAACAGGCAAACTTACAGTATAAACGATATTTCCAACAAATAAATAGTCTGTGGCATGACCATTGGCCAACACAGTATCTGAAAAACAAAGAAGTTACGATTAACCTGTAGAGCCCTGAAGTCCATTTTACTCAGAATGTAGAAAGAGATATTTACATTTGTCACATGTCTATGGTTCTAATGCCTCTTCTTTCTAACTCTGAATTTCTTCATCTTATATTTTCTCCAGATGAAGCAAACACACAGTCAGGTTTCCAACAAACCAACCAACCGACCACTTTTCATACAGATTAAAATTTCTCTTTGTCTATTAGAAGAAGGAATAGAATAAAACCATATTAATCTATCTCTGGGTTTCCCTGGTGGCTCAGTGGTAAAGAATCCATCTGCCAATGCAAGAAATGCGGGTTCAATGCTTGGGTCAGGAAGAGCCCCTGAAGAAGGAAAAGGCCCCCCACTCCAGTATTCTTGCCTGGAGAATCCCGCGGACAGAGTGGCCTATAGTCCATGGGATCGGTCACAAAGGGTCAGACATGACTAAGCGACTAAACAACCAAAACTCTGTCTCTGTAGGTGCTAGTATTACACAGTCTCTGCATGTTCATTTACCATTTGCCTTTAATTTTTGCTAAATTGGCACTGGAGGCCAATAGCAGAGATAACTATGTGATACAAAATGAGTCCATGACGACTGCACTCAGAATTCTGGAGGACTTTCACTACTCATGTTCTCCATCAACTTCTATGTGAACTACTGGGACCTGTAAATGCAAACATCCAATGCGAGATGCCTAGACAATATAACTAGGATGTGAAGCCTTAATTTTGCAGCTTTTCCATTTTCTTCTTCTGAAGGATGACTATGACAACGTACATAATGATCACTAAGACAGACGTGAAGGGAAAGTCCCTCAGTCATGTCTGACTCTTTGTGACCCCATGGACTATACAGTCCATGGAATTCTCCAGGCCAGAATACTGGAGTGGGTAGCCTTTCCCTTCTCTGGGGGATCTTTCCAACCCAGGGATCAAACCCAGATCACCTGCATTGCAGGCGGATTCTTTACCAGTTGAGCCACAAGAGAATTATCTAGTTCAGGTCAGCTAGCCTGCTGTGAAAAGTCTGGTTTTTACCTTGAGGGTTGAAAACCTGTTTTAAAATCAGAAATGGTTTATTTGAGTGACACCGCCAATCTCCTTTTATTCTTTCTTTATACCCAAATTAGAACTGTGGCATATAGGCCAAGTAAATAGGGATTTTTGAGTTCAAATTTCCAACCCAGTAGCTGATGTACACGTACATTTGGGCTCATCAATTTATCCATCTGTTTGTTGAAGAATCTGACTAAGATATATTTAGTTTTGTCAAACACCATAAGGACGAAGTATATCACAGATAAAATATGATCATCATGGGACCCTGGATCCAGCCACAGGGTGTTCCCTTTCTCCTGATTCCAGGTAAGAAAATTGGTGGATAAGGACAGATGAATCCTCAAAGAGACATCACGGGCTGTGTTAGCTACATATCTAAACTGAGAGTTTCCGAACTACCTCCTGTTCATTTTAGCTCAACGTGGATTTTTATCCTTAGTCTCGCCCTCTGAGTTCACAAATGAAGAAAGGACTTTTGATTGAGATGAGCAGTGATCTGAGGGCCCTGAGTTCTACCTAAATGAAACCCTGATGGAGTCTGGAGAGAACGCTGATCAGATGGAAGACTTAGAAAGGCTGGGAGGCTAAGCTGAAAACCAGGTTCACAATTATGGTTTGACAACTTCTGAATTTTCTTTCGACAGTAATATTACAAAGGCTGGTTGTAATTAAACATACAAAGCATTTGTCTACATATGGAGGACTTAGAATGTGTTTCATACTTCAAGAATATACACTTCAGTTCAGTTCAGTCACTCAGTTGTGTACGACTCTTTGAGACCCCATGAATTGAAGCACGCCAGGCCTCCCTGTCCATCACCAACTTCTGGAGTCCACCCAAATCCATGTCCATCGAGTCGATGATGCCATCCAACCATCTCATCTTCTATCATCCCCTTCTCCTCCTGCCCTCAATCTTTCCCAGCATCAGGGTCTTTTCCAGTGAGTCAGCTCTTCACATCAGGTGGCCAAAGTATTAGAGTTTCAGCCTCAACATCAGTTTTTCCAATGAACACACAGGAATGATCTCCTTTAGGATGGACTGGTTGGGTCTCCTTGCAGTTCAAGGGACTCTCAAGAGTCTTCTCCAACACCACAGTTCAAAAGCATCAATTCTTTGGTGCTCAGCTTCCTTTATAGTCCAACTCTCACATCCATACATGACCACTGGAAAAACCATAGTCTTGACTAGACAGACCTTTGTTGGCAAAGTAATGTCTCTGCTTTTTAATATGCTGTCTAGGTTGGTCATAACTTTCCTTTCAA
>SJYX01002803.1:6976-17117 GCA_006410675.1 Oreotragus oreotragus | reverse complement strand
AAAAAAAAAAAAACAAACTAAGCTTTAACATTCTACTGCTAAGTAACTTCAGTCGTGTCCGACTCTGTATGACCCCATAGACAGCAGCCCACCAGGCTCCCCCGTCCCTGGGATTCTCCAGGCAAGAACACTGGAGTGGGTTGCCATTTCCTTCTCCAATGCATGAAAGTGAAAAGTGAAGGTGAAGTCACTCAGTAGTGTCCAACTCTTCGAGACCCTATGGACTGCAGCCTACCAGGCTCCTCCATCCATGGGATTTGCCAGGCAAGCGTACTGGAGTGGGGTGCCACTGCCTTCTCCATTCTAACATCAATATATTAGCAATTCTAACATCAATATATTAGCAATCAGACAGATAACAAAATAAAGAAAAGAAGATGAAACAGTCAATGAAGTAAGCCAAGTGAAGAAAGTATTTCCAGGAGGAGAGTGTGATCAAGTCTGTCAAGGAGGATGAGGACTGATCACTGACTTTTAGATCAATATGTCCTACTTAATAAGTAATAACACTTTTAGTCTAATATGACCAAATTTGGCAACCACTGATTGCGTTAATTTTTTGCACTCCACTTCTTCTTTACTAGATCCACAGTCTTTTTGTGGAAAAGAAAAAGTAATAATCACTGTTTCAACTTTACATCAGTAATTTATTACAATACAAGGCTGTGCTTTGTACTGCAGCCTAAGTATGTGAAAACGGGAGTTTAACTTTGTAATTATGTATCATTTCAATTAAATACATCATTTTTTATTTTTCTAATTGCATACTAGTATTCCATGCTCAAAAAAATGTGTCATGTCTTGTTCCTTCTATTATATCCCAAAGTTTCCAAAATATTATAAATATATTTGGCTCTAAGCCTAAAGTTACTTGGCCCAACGATGCAATTTGTAACTTTTCTGTGAAACTTCTAAATGATTTCAATGTGTTTTATTCAGGTAGAAAGTGCAGAACATGTCCCCAAAGATTGTGAGAACAATTTTTGAATTACATGACAAAATTTTATTCCTGAAATACTGACTTATCTACTCAAGAAACAATATTGAATTCTCTGTGGATATGACACATAAAATGAATATCTGAGTAGATCCGAGGCTTGCTGAATTAGAGCTAACTGCTTTATTCACAGAAGGCAATCAGAAGAGTGATCTGGATTCTTTCTTTCCATAAAATACTTATTACATGCCCAGTGCTTTTGTACAGTAATGTAAGCAGCTTAAATTATTCCCTTAATCAATAAATCCTTGACAATCACCAACAATGAAGAAGTTTTTATAAAGCATATGCTGTTTATATTTAGATATGTGCTATAGACAATATGAAAGAAAATTTTATTTTATTCCCATTTCTTAAGACACCTTAATTGCAAAGCATGGCTGAGGCTTCAAAAATAAAAAGAAAATGTAACAGTTTTTAAGTTCTAAATTCCAAGCATATCCTTACAAACAAGAATTCTAGCAGAGGGAAAAATCAGTGTTACTGAGGGTATTTAAGAAAGAAATAAAGGAAAGAATGTCCTTGAGCTTTCACATTCTCTTCTTCAAGGACATGGAAAATCTAGTTTAGAAGAAAGATGATGAATAGTTCATTTTTACACTCCACATCTTGACCAAACAGTCTTTAATTGTGAAGCTTATATGAAAACTAATCATCTCACAGTTGTGTGTCAAAGGGTGACCTTTGCAACTTAAGAGCATATTATACAATTTCTTTGCTTTCAGTTCAGTTTGTCGCTCAGTCATGCGACCCCATGAACCACAGCATGCAAGGTCCTCCTGTCCACTACCAACTCCCAGAGTACACCCAAACCCATGTCCGTTGAGTTGGTGATGCCATCCAACCATCTCATCCTCTGTTGTCCCCTTCTCCTCCAGCCCTCAAACTTTCCCAGCATCAGGGTCTTTTCAACTGAGTCAGCTCTTCGCATGAGGTGGCCAAATTATTGGAGTTTCAGCTTCAACATCAGTCCTCCCAGTGAACACCCAGGACTGATCTCCTTTAGGATGGACTGGTTGGATCTCCTTGCAGTCCAACGGACTCTCAAGAGTCTTCTCCAACACCACAGTTCAAAAGCATCAATTCTTTGGTGCTCAGCTTTCTTTACAGTCCAACTCTCACATCCATACATGACCACTGGAGAAACCCTAGCCTTGACTAAATGGACCTTTGTTGACAAAGAAATCTCTCTGATTTTTAATATGCTATCTAGGTTGGTCATAACTTTTCTTCCAAAGAGTAAGCATCTTTTAATTTCATGGCTCCAATCACCATCTGCAGTGATTATGGAGCCCAGAAAAATAAAGTCAGCCACTGTTTCCACTGTTTCCCCATTTACTTACCATGAAGTGATGAGACTAGATGCCATAATCTTAGTTTTCCGAATGTTGAGCTTTAAGCCAACTTTTTAACTCTCCTCTTTCACTTTCATCAAGAGGCTCTTTAGTTCTTCGCTTTCTGCCATAAGGGTGGTGTCATCTGAATATCTGAGGTTATTGATATTTTCCCCAGAAATCTTGATTCCAGCTTGTGCTTCCTCCAGCCCAGCATTACTCATGATGTACCCTACATATAATTTAAATAAGTAGGGTGACAATATATAGCCTTGACATACTCCTTTTCCTATTTGGAACCAGTCTGTTCCATGTCCAGTTCTAACTGTTGCTTCCTGACCTGCATACAGATTTCTCAAGAGGCAGGTCAGGTGATCTGGTATTCCCATCTCTTTCAGAAATTTCCACAGTTTATTGTGATCCACACAGTCAAAGGCTTTGGCATAGTCAATAAAGCAGAAATAGATGTTTTTTCTGGAACTCTTTTGCTTTTTCGATGATCCAGTGGATGCTGCTGATTTGATCTCTGGTTCCTCTACCTTTTCTAAAACCAGCATGAACATCTGGAAGTTCACGATTCACGCATTGCTGAAGCCGGGCTTGGAGAATTTTTAGCATTACTTTACTAGCATGTGAGATGAGTGCAATTGTGTGGCTGCGGTTGTTGGAGCATTCTTTGGCATTGCCTTTATTTGGAATTGGAATGAAAACTAACCTTTCCATTACTGTGGCCACTGCTGAATTTTCCAAATTTGCTGGCATATTGCGTGCAGCACTTTCACAGCATCATCTTTTAGGATTTGAAATAGCTCAACTGGAATTCCATCACCTCCACTAGCTTTGTTTATAGTGATGATTCCTAAGGCCCACTTGACTTCACATTCCAGGATATGAAGGTTTGCTATAGCTCCATGCTAGCTGGTGAATTGTGTCTATATGAGTATCATTTGTCTTTCCAGAAATATATAGAATGCCTACCGCATAAGCCATGATAATAATTTTCTGGTTGCCTAAATGAGGAATAAAACAATGATTAAATAAAGGTCCTGATCTTTGAGACTAAGACAGTTGATATTATTCCAAATTCCACCAGGTGATAGGGCTCCTTCTAGTCTAGTTCTGGATCCAAACAATGAAACTGCACTAAATTTTTCACACACTCACCAAAATCTAAGTTCCAAACAGACATTAAATACTTGTTATTTCTTGCTTTAGGTGGCTTTGGTAACAGAGACTGTGTCAAAATGACAAAGTTTTACTGGGGAAAGATAAGACTGTCAAACCATACGTCCTTTCACGATTTGCTTCAGAAAATTCCTAAATATCAATTTAGTAAAGACAAGAAACTTCTCTACAGACCAACCATCACTTCTCAAGTAACAGTTACTTATTTTAACATTGTCCTCTCCTTGTGTCTCAATGAATTTTGCTAAACCCTAGTCATTTGCCCACCTTGAATGATCCACCCTAAAAGACTTGAGGTCAAACTTTTAACAGTCTCTTCTGAAACCATTCTCCTTTTAGAATTACTCCTAAGACTCATTCATTCTACACTTAGTTCATATTCATTTATCTTTGTAAATGATAAATGAATTATATGCATATTTAAAAACTATGTTATCTATCAATTGTCTGATAATTCAACACCTTTCTTAAACATGCATTTCAACTCTTCAGTCTTGCCTGAATTGCTAGTTCTGATTTCTTGTCATCATGTTTGTTATGTTACTATTCATAACAAGAGAGGAGATACTGGTGTCAGTATAAATTCCTTTAAACTCAGAATTGTATAGCACAAACTACTGAACAAACTGCTGTGATTAGAGATAATGTCATCCAAGAGGCCTCTCAAACAAGAAAAATTACACATTAATATACAGGGCTGTGAAGTAAATGTGGGTTTTAATGTTGAAAAGATCAAATTCTAAATGATGTACTACATGTATATTAAACAGAGAGAAGCCAAGCAACTAAACTATTATTAGTTATCATAAATAATTCACCAACTAAAGCATCATCAACAGCAGCAAGAACTAAATATGTGATTTTAATTAATGTTTAACAAATAAGAACTCTTCTGCCTTATAGAACATGATAAATGACAATGATTAAAACTTAAATACTATTATTACAAATCAGGTTCTTAAAGAACTTTTAAAAACTTCTTATTCAATGCATTATTTGCAAAATTCAGATAAGCAAAGTAAATTCTAGCATTTTCTTAAACTCTACTACTCAAAGATAATTTTTGTAACATCATATATTTCATAGCATCCATCTTTAATTCAATACAGTATGGAAATTGAGTGTAGTAGCATAATAGCTCCCATACTATTAAATATGTTACAAAGTTAAAGTTTGTTATATAATTTTTTAAATGAGAAGAATGCTCAACTAGTTTATGCCCTCTCACCAACATGTCATTTTCTAAAGTAGGAGTTAAATTCCAAGTCAAGTTTGACCTATGAAAATTGAAATCACCCTCAGCCAGAGACACACTCTCTACAGTAACATGGCTTAGCCAGCCCAAGAAACAAATGGCTGCCAAGGAAGTGAGAAAACACTTAGCATTATTGTTTACTTTAGGAACTTTCCAAAAATGTATTTGTTCAAAAATAGACTATTGAGCTTGTTGTTATCAGGGAAAAATTCCTTTCCAGAGCAAAGAGCTCACTCAACTAGATTCACCTAACTGTTGCCAACTTTGTAATGTTCTGCTTTACACACTTTGCCTGGCTCTATCCACCAAACCTAACCAATTCTGCATAAGACTGATCAGCACCTGTGCAGTTAAAGAACCACCTTAAACTGGAAGCTGAAACCACACAAACACTCCGCTGGTGAGCTCTCCTTTCATGGGCATCACTAAGTACAGTGGCCTTCCTTGCTACAGTCATAAATTTGCTCTCATTCAATGGGTCATACCTGTAGTTCTCTGGTAAGTGAACACTTGACACCTGACATATGATAAAATTCAGAATCCATCAAATGGGAGAGGGTCAGGAAGTTAGCTTTAGTACTATAACATATTCTAAATAAGCAGAGATATCACTTTGCCAGCAAAGGTGCTATAGCCAAAGGAGAGTGGAGGACAGAGGAGCTTGGAGTGCTACAGTTCATGGGGTTGCAAAGAGCTGGACGTGAGGCTGAACAACAGCAGCAACAGCCTACTTTACAGATGTAGACATTTGAGTCAGGAGTAGGGTCTACAATAACAAACCCTGTGAAATGTGTCCCTGACTCTGGGTTGCACAGTGGAGAGCAAGAAGACTGTTTTGGAGGCTGGAGCAATGTCAATCCATGTAATACTTGGAGAAATATCATAAAATACTACAAATAATAAATCAGGCTCTATATAATCAACCAACTGAGTTTCTCACTTTTGAAAAGAATTAAGAATAATGAATGTTAGTAGCATGAGTTGATTACTTATTGGTAACATTTGAAAAGTTACTCTACAGTTCCAATAGAAGCACAGAAAAGTACTAAGCAGTTTGCAAGCAAGGGAATAAGAAGATTGAAGAAATTTGAGAACCCTCATAATGCAAGATTTGACAGATCCTCATTGTGAACATCATGGTGATAAAAGTAAGATGTTTAAATGGCAAGCACTAATTAAAGCTCAGCTTCTGTGAAGGATCATCATTAAACCTCCTCTTAAAAAACTACCAAATAAAATTTCAATGGCACCCAATAAATCCTAGCAGTTGACCAAAACTTCTCAGAAAGAATAGACCAAGAGTGGGTTTTTAACAAGGATGGTTGAAAAGTTTTATCAAGAATAAAGAGAGGAAATTGTGTCTTGAAACAGATTACAATTATTAATGATAATTTTGTCAGCCTATTGGCAAAGGATAAGTCTGGAAAGAGCTAAACATGAAGCCAATTAAATTTTGAGTCATATTATCAAAAGATCCACCAACTTAAAGAAAAAAAAGAAAAGAGTAACTTGGAATGTTTGAACTCAAAGCAATCCTTTTGATGTGAAGCTCCTATGAATAGGAGAGCAGTTCATTTGTTTTTTCATATATAAAAGTGACCACAGATACTTTGACACTTTCCTTATTATGAGGTGGAGTCCATTTTCTTACCACTTGACTCTTAGTCAATCTTTTGACTTGCTTTTACCAACAGAATTTAGTGTAAGTGTAGCTGAGTTCCAAATGAGGAAAACAGCTTTTTCTCTTGTCTTCTTAAAGTTCTGTGATTACTAGGAAAAGATGTCCAGTTGTTATTTTAAGCCATTCATAAGAGTCCTTTACAACAACATGTATGAAATTTGAGGGCATTATGCTATGTTAAATGTCAGAGGGAGAAAAGCAACTCCTGCATGGTACCACTAACATGTGGAATCTAATAAAACTGAATTCAAAGAAATAGAAAGTAGATCATGACTGCCAAGAACTGGGGAGTGGGAGGAAAGGGAGACATTGGTCAAAGGGTACAAACTTCCAGTTACAAAATGAATAATTTCTGAAGATCTAGTATACAAGATATGACTCTAGTTAACAATACTGTATTATATACTGGAATGTTTCTTAGAGAACAGATTTTAAATGTTCTCATCACAAATAAGAAGTGGTAATTATATAGGTGATATAACTGTAAGGTCAGACCGCGGGGGCCATGATGGGCCGCCCTTTCTCTCCCCCGCCAGCAGGGGAGGTCTCTAATGGAAGGAGCCTCCCAGATCCCGGGAACCAATGACAGCACACTTCACCAGCTAAAGNAGAGAACAGATTTTAAATGTTCTCATCACAAATAAGAAGTGGTAATTATATAGGTGATATAACTGTAAGGTCAGACCGCGGGGGCCATGATGGGCTGCCCTTTCTCTCCCCCGCCAGCAGGGGAGGTCTCTAATGGAAGGAGCCTCCCAGATCCCGGGAACCAATGACAGCACACTTCACCAGCTAAAGCCGCCCCACCCCAGCCACGTAGAAGGACCTGTCAGCCCACGACACCTCAGCCTGGCGACCTATCCGAACCCCTGTCCATCTAGCCTGACCATCCCTTGCAACGAGCATATAAAAGCCACCCGCAACACAGTCCAGGCGCGGACTTCCTCGACCTCTCTCGTTCGGGTCTGAGAACCCCGCCCGGGAGCGCTTTGCCATTAAAAAGCCTGTTAGACACTTTTTTGGGGGTCCTGGTCATCTTTACCTAACATTTGGCACCCAACATGGGGCTCAAGGCGAGGGTCCATCCCGCAATGAGCGGGATTTGCGGCCCCCTCGGGTCTGGCCCACGCCAGACCAGGTCACCCCGTCACCCTTCCAGGACCATTCAGCCATCTGGCAGGATACGGGGTAAGCTCCATTGATCGGGCTCTGGGGGTTGTTGCTCCCATGGCTCTTATGCCTAGGGTGTCCGGTTCCTGTAAATCGCGGCCGTGTCCAGACCCCTCCTCCGCAAGCCAGGCTTGCTATTCCTCGCCGCCTGTCAACTGGGAGACGTCCATCTTGGCTGAGTGGCCTTCTCCTCGCTGGGTGGACGGCCCGTTCGGCCACGCCTGACCGGACCACTCCCAGCCTCACTGACAATTGATCCAGGACCTTCGTTTCAGAGTTGCCATGGGGACATCTGCCTCCAGGGCCGACCAACCTTGGTCTACACCACTAAAATGCTTACTTGCCAAACTCAGAACTCTACATATCTCCGGAGAAATTCGTTCCAAACACTTAACCTTCCTTTGTTCTGAGGCATGGCCCCAGTATTGTTTAGATAACGGCTCACAATGGCCGCCAACTGAAACTTTCGATTTTATCCTCTGTAACTTAGATAATTACTGCCAGAAGATGGGAAAATGGTCTGAAGTACCTTCGTACAGGCTTTCTGGCTGTTGTGCTCCCATCCTACCCTATATACCCACTGGTCCCCTTCTGAAATTCTCCTAACCATGGCCCTTCCTAGCCCTACACCAACTCCCCCTCTATCACCCTCACCCACTCCCTCCATGTCCTCCCCTCCCCCATCGTCCTCACAGCCCGGCCCTCCTGTAACTAGGCCATCTCTATATCCACCCCTTCCTTCATGCCCTGCCTCACCAACCTCCCCCACACCAACCTCCCCTCTATCGCCCTCACCCACTCCCTCCATATCCTCTCCTCCCCCACTGTTCTCACAGCCCAACTCTCCTGTGACTACACTTCCCAGTGCTCCCTTGGCTCCTTCTCTGCATCCATCCCTTCCTCCCTTATCCTCTCCTCCCCCACATTTCTCACAACCCAACTACCCCTCTCGCTGCTCCCATGGCTCCACTTCAATATCCACCCCTTCCTCCATGCCCACCCTTTCTGATTCACCAGTCAGCTCACACACAAGATCCCAGATTACTCCTGATTTGCCACCAGCTCCCTTGCTTCCTCTCCACCAGGTGGCAGGCCCGGAGGGTCTCACCCATGTCCACATACCCTTTTCACTCCAAGACCTTGCCCATATCAAACAGCAGCTAGGCTCCTACTTGGCCAACCCCTCCAACTACATCAAAAACTTTACCAGACACCCCTCTGAGACCTGGTAAAAATGGCCTTTAAGGTTTATAACACCTGAGAGGAAGCCATCAAAATCAGCCGCAAGACAAGGCTTAAACAAAAAGCCAAACCCCAGGCTAACCTCCTTGAGAGACACACCCAAGCACTGGTAGCAGCCCTGCGGCTGGCCACGAGACAGAAGGTGGGTCCCCAGAAGCCACCGCTGGGAGCCTGCTTCAAATGCAGTCACGAGGGCCACTGGGCCCGCCAATGCCCAAACCCCCGGCCCCTGACAAAGCCATGCCCTCACTGCAAGCAACCAAAACACTGGGCGAGTGATTGTCCCCGGGCAACTCAGGCCCCAACCTTACCGGGCCAAGGTCTGGGCTCCCAAAAGGTCATTTCCTCCCCACACCCCACCTTGGAACTTCTCTTCTTTGATGAAGATTGACAGTACCCAGACTCAGGGACCCCTATAACCCAAGCCGAGCCCAGAGTAATGCTTCAGGTGGTGAGTGAGTCTATCAATTTCTTGATGGGGCTATTTACTTGGTTCTTCCCTCCTTCGGGGGCACCTTGCATCCTTCCCAGGTCTCGGTGGTGGGTATAGATGGCACATCTTCACAACCTTTGCAGACTGGGCCACAGCCCTGTCAGCTTGTTCACACACTCTTTTCTGTTAATCCCTTCATGCCCCACTCCCCTGCTGGGGCGGGACATTTTAGCTAAGCTTAGGACCACCATTCACCTACCTCTCTCATTTTCCCAATCTCTCACCTTGTCCCTACTTCTCCTCTGCTCCCCTGAGGCTCCAGTTGTCTACCCTAACGTCTAGGACACTAAAATCTCTCTGGTAACAACCCATCACACCCCCGTCCTAATTAAACTATGTGATCCTTCCCACTTCCCAAACCGCCCTCAATTCCCTATCTCTCAGACTCACCTACTCGGTCTTAAACCAATCATAGCCCATCTCTTAGGCCAGGGCCTCCTAGTCCCCATGACCTCGCCCTAAAATACCCCCATTCCCCTGGTATGGAAAGCTGCTGGCAGCTATCGACTGGTCCAGGACCTTTGACAGATAAATGAGGCCATGATCCCTGCCCATCTGATTGTCCCCAATCCCTATACCTTACTTTCTGACATCCCTAGCAGTATGACTCACTTTACTGTCATAGACCTCAAAAGTGCCTTTTTCACTTTTCCCTTACACCCAGACTGCCAGTTCCTCTTTGCTTTCACATGGACCGACCCAGAAACCTGACAGTCCTCTCAGCTAACATGGACAGTCCTCCCCCAAGGGTTTAGAGACAGCCCCCATTTTTTTTTTTTTTTTT
>SJYX01002801.1:287499-299748 GCA_006410675.1 Oreotragus oreotragus | reverse complement strand
TTTTTTTTTTTTCTGGAACTCTCTTGCTTTTTTAATGATCCAGCAGATGTTGCTAATTTGATCTCTGGTTCCTCTGCCTTTTCTAAAACCAGCTTGAACATCTTGAAGTTCAAGGTTCACATATTGCTGAAGCCTGGCTTGGAGAATTTTGAGCGTTACTTTACCAGCCTGTGAGATGGGGGAAACTGTGCAGTAGTTTGAGCATTCTTTGGCATTAGAGCATATTTATTCAGAAGATATTATTTTGAAGTTTAACTTTAATGTGAAGGTTTTATTGTTTATTTCACCTGCATAAATAATAACTTCACGTGTCGTTTTCAGGGGAGGAGAGCTTCTCTGGTAGCTTAGCTGATAAAAAATCCACCTGCAATGCAAGATATCCCAATTTGATTCCTGGCTTGGGAAGATCCCCTGGAGAAGAGATAGGTTACCCACTCCAGTATTATGGGCTTACCTGGTGGCTCAGAGGATAAAGAACCCACCTGCAATGTGGGAGACCTAGATTCAATCTCTGGGTTGGGGAGATCCCCTGGAGGAGGGCATGGAAACCCACTCCAGTATTCTTGCCTGTAGAATATTTATGGACAGATGAGCATGGCAGGCTACAGTTAATGGCATCTCAAAGAGTTGGAAACAACTGAGCAACTAAGCACAGCACAGCATGTCTCTTTAGACATTAGTCCATAGGACTCACCTTGTATTTAAACAGAATTATGAATACTAAGAAATATGTAAAATTAATTCATGGCCTTTTAAAAAAGGTATTAAAATGTGCAATGGTATCTTATGCATAACATCTTTTCCTTTCTTTTTAATTTTTCATGTATTGGAATGAAATTAAATTTTATATTTTCTTTTATTAGTGTATTTAAAGTCTATTAGAATCCATTATCATAGTGTTTATCTTATGGTACAGAGTTTTGCTTCTGTAGTTCTTCCCTAGAATATTTGAAACTTCTTCAATTTTGCTTTGGTTAGTTCTAATTTTTATTAATATCCATCCTAATGAAAAATGGTCTTTCCCTCATTGTATTAGCATCCAACCTGAACTGTAAACTTTGGCTGATTTCTGATTATGACAGTTAGTACTTAAGTGTTGTGCTTATTTTTACCAACCTCAACAAACAGAGAACAACCTCAAAGTAAATAAGGCTGCATCTGTCATCCTCAGTCCACTTAATTTATGAAACATGGAAAGAGACATTTGAAAAGTGCAGCATTGTCATTTTGCAAATACTTGTTTAAAAATGTGCCCAACTTGTATAGGCAGGTGAATGTGGAAAACTCTATTACAAAACAGCATAACAATATCCTTCATTCCTCTGATAAAATTTTGAAATAAAATAAAATAATAAGTTTAATTTTATTATGTTTTCTGTAAATAGTAATTATATATTCAAAGTCATGAAATTTGGTAGAAGTAGTAAATTTATAACATAATTACTAATCACATTGGTGTATACAAGTTTTTCAGCTATGGTGCTCTGCTGAGAGAGCTGACATATAAAGCTTCTCCATCTTTGGCTGCCAAGAATATAATCAATCTGATATCGGCATTGACCATCTGGTGTTGTCCAAGTGTAGAGTCTCCTCTTGTGTTTTTGGAAGATGGTGCTTGCTATAACCAGTGTGTTCTCTTGGCAAAACTCTCTTAGGATTTTCCCTGCTTCATTTTGTACTTCAAGGCCAAATTTGTTTGTTACCCCAGGTATTTCTTGACTTCTTACTTTTGCATTCCAGTCCCCTATAATGAAAAGGACATCTTAGTTCTATAAAGTCTTGTAGGTCTTCATAGAACCATTCAACTTCAGCTTCTTCACATTACTGGTCAGGGCATAGACTTGAATTACTGTGATATTAAATGGCTTGGCTTGGAAATGAACAGAGATCATTCTGTCATTTTTGAGGTTGCATCCAAATATTGCTTTTTGGAATCTTTTGTTGACTATGGTGGCTACTCCATTTCTTCTAAGGGGTTTTGGTCTGCAGTTGTAGATATAATGGTCATCTGAGATAGATTCACACATTCCAGTCCATTTTAGTTCACTGATTCCTAAAATGTCGATATTCACTCTTGCCATCTCTTATTGATTCACTTCTAATTTGCCTTGATTCATGGACCTAATATTCCAGATTCCTATACAATATTGCTCTTTACCACATCGGACTTTATTTCCATCACCAGTCACATCCACTACTGGGTGCTAGTTTTGCTTTGGCTCCATCTCTTCAGTCTTTCTGGAGTTATTTCTCTACTACTAATCTCCAGTAGCATATTGGGCACCTACTGTCCTGGGGATTTAATCTTTCAGTGTTCTATTTTTTCCCTTTTCATACTGTTCATGGGATTATCAAGGCTAGTATACTGAAGAGGTTTGCCATTCCTTTCTCCAGTGGACCACATTTTACAGAACACTTCACCATGACCTGTTAGTCTTGTGTGGCCCTACAGGGCATGGCTCATAGTTTAGTTGAGTTAGACAAGGCTCCATGTGATCAGATTGGTTAGTTATCTGTGCTGCGATTTTCATTTTGTCTGCCCTCTGATGGAGAAGGATAAGAAGCTTATGGAAGCTTCCTGATGGGAGAAACTGACTGAGGGGGAAACTGAGTCTTGTTCTGATGGTCAGGCCCATGCTCAGTAAATCATTAATCCAACTTTCTGTTGATGGGCAGGGCTGTGTTCCCTCTCTTTTGTTTGATGAGAGGCCAACTATGGTGGAGGTAATGAAGGTAATGACAACCTCCTTCAAAAGGTCCCATGCACACACTGCTGCATTCAGTGCCCCCAACCCTGAAGCAGGCCACTGCAGACCCACGCCTCGGCCAGAGACTCCTGGAAACACATGGACAAGTCTGGGTCAATCTCTTGTGGAGTCAGTGTTCCTTTCTCCTTGGTCTTAGTGCACAAAAGGTTTTGTTTGTGTCATATAAGAGTCTGTTTCCCAGTCCTATGTAAGTTCTGGCATCTCTGTGGTGGAGTTAAAAGTGGTCTCCTCCAAGAGGGCTTATGTCATAGCCAGGTCTACTGAACCCGGAGCCCGTGCTCCTACAGCAATACATTGCTGACCCATAGCTCTATAGGAGATGCTCAAACACAGTTCTGTCTCAGTCTCTGTGGGTCTCTGGGTCCTGGTGTGCACAAGGTTTGTTTGAGTACTCTGAGCATCTCTGGCAGGTATCCGGTTTAACTCTAAACACAATTTTGCCCCTGCTACTGGGGCTTCTGGGGCTTCTGGGGCTCTACGTCTTTCTGGGGCTTCTCCTTTATACTTGGGGTATCTCCTCAAAGTCACTCCAGTGCCACACAGCCATCAGGCCAGCACCACACAGCTGTCACTCCAGCACCACGCAGCCTTCATCCCAGCACCTGCCATCTTCTGGAGTTCTCTGACCTTGGATATGGGGTATACAGTCTATACAGTCAGAGAGGAAAACAAACAAACAAAAAAAGGCTGGGAGCTTACTGTGGCTTATATCATGAACTCCTTAGTGCAAAACTCAGACTTAAATAGCAGAAATTAGGGAAAACCACTATATCAATCAGGTATGACCTAAATCTTGATGAAAGTGAAAGAGGAGAGTGAAAAAGTTGGCTTAAAGCTCAACATTCAGAAAATGAAGATCATGGCATCCGATCCCATCACTTCATTGGAAATAGTTGGGGAAACAGTGGAAACAGTGTCAGACTTTATTTTGGGGGGCTCCAAGATCACTACAGATGGTGACTGCAGGCATGAAATTAAAAGACGCTTACTCCGTGGAGGAAAAGTTATGACCAACCTAGATAGTGTATTGAAAAGCAGAGACATTACTTGCCAACAAAGATCCATCTAGTCAAGGCTATGGTTTTTCCAGTGGTCATGTATGGATGTGAGAGTTGGACTGTGAAGAAGGCTGAGTGCCAAAGAATTGATGCTTTTGAAGTGTGGTGTTGGAGAAGATTCTTGAGAGTCCCTTGGACTGCAAGGAGATCCAACCAGTCCATTCTGAAGGAGATTAACCCTGGGGTTTCTTTGGAAGGAATGATGCTAAAGCTGAAACTCCAGTACTTTGGCCACCTCATGTGAAGAGTTGACTCACTGGAAAAGACTTTGATGCTGGGAGTGATTGTGGGCAGGAGGAGAAGGGGACGACCGAGGATGAGATGGCTGGATGGCATCACTGACTCAATGGACGTGAATCTCAGTGAACTCCGGGAGCTGGTGATGGACAGAGAGGTCTGACATGCTGCAATTCATTGGGTCACAAAGAGTTTGACACGACTGAGCGACTGTACTCAACTGAACTGATGACCTAAATCAAATACCTTATGTTTATACAGTGGAAGTAGCAAATAGTTTCAAGAAATTAGATTTGATAGACAGA
This sequence comes from Oreotragus oreotragus, assembly GCA_006410675.1. Classification (NCBI taxonomy): domain Eukaryota; kingdom Metazoa; phylum Chordata; class Mammalia; order Artiodactyla; family Bovidae; genus Oreotragus; species Oreotragus oreotragus. The sequence goes on along the minus strand of SJYX01002801.1, from coordinate 295,380 downwards.
GTGCATGAAGAACTGTGGAAGGAGATTTCTATTGTACAGAAGGCAGTGATCAAGATCATCTCCAAGAAAAAGAAATGCAAAAAGGAAAAGCGGTTGTCTGAGGATGCCTTACAAATAGCTATGAAAAGAAGAGAAGCAAAAGGCGAAGGAGAAATGGAAAATATATACCCATTTGAATGCATATTTCCAAAGAAGAACAAGGAGAGATAAGAAAGATTTCCTCAGTTATCAATGTAAAGAGATAAGGGAAAACAATAGAATTGGAAAGACTAGAGATCTCTTCAAGAAAATTAGAGGTACCAAGGAAACATCTCATGTAAAGATGGACACAATAAAGGACAGAAATGGTATGGACCTAACAGAAGCAGAAGATATTAAGAAGAGGTGGCAAGAATACACAGAAGAACTATACAAGAAAGATAATGATTCAGAGAATCATAATGGTGTGATCATCAACATAGAGCCAGACATCCTGGAATGTGAAGTCAAGTGGGTGGTAGGAAGCTTCACTATATACAAAGCTACTGGGGGTGATGGAATTCCAGTTGAGCTATTTCAAATCCTAAAAGATGATGGTGTGAAAGTGCTGCACTCAATGTGCCAGCAAATTTGGAAAACTCAGCAGTGGCCACAGGACTGGAAAAGTAAATTTTCACTCCAATCTCAAATTAAGACAATGCCAAAGAATGCTCAAACTACCACACAATTGCATTCGCCTCACATCCTAGCAAAGTAATGCTCAAAATTCTCCAAGCCAGGCTTCAGCAATATGTGAATCATGAAATTCCAGATGTTCAAGCTGGTTTTAGAAAAGGCAGGCGAACCAGAGATCAATTTGTCAACATCCGTTTGATCATCGAAAAAGTGAGAGAGTTCCAGAAAAAGCATTTATTTCTGCTTCATTGACTATGCCAAAACCTTTGTTGTGGATCACAACAAACAGTGGAAATTTCTTAAAAAGTTGGGAATACCAGATCACTTACCTGCTCCTGAGAAATCTGTATGCAGGTGAAGAAGCAACAGTTAGAACTGGACCTAGAACTACACACTGATTCCAAATAGAGAAAGGAGTACATCAAGTCTGTATATTGTCACCCTGCTTATTTAACTTATATGCAGAGTACATCCTGAGAAATGCTGGGCTGAATGAAGCACAAGCTAGAATCATGATGGCCAGGAGAAATATTAATAACCTCAGATATGCAGATGACACCATGGTCATGGCAGAAAGTAAAGAAGAACTAAAAATCTCTTAATGAAAGTGTAAGAGGAGAGTGAAAATGTTGGCTTAAGACTCAATGTTCATTAAACTAAGATCATGGCATCTGGTCCCATCACTTCAAGGCAAATAGATGGGGAAGCAATGGAAACAGTGGGAGGTTTTATTTTTGGGGGCTCCAAAATCACTGCAGATGGTGACTGCAGCCATGACATTAAAAGACGCTTGCTCCTGGGAAGAAAAGTTATGGCTAGCCTTACAGCATGTTAAAAAGCAGAGGCATTACTTTACCAACTAAGGTCCATCTAGTCAAAACTATGGTTTTCCAGTAGTTCTGTATGGTTGTGAGAGTTGGACTCTAAAGAAAACTGAGCACTGAAGAATTGATGCTTTAGAACTGTGGTGTTGGAGAAGACTTCAACTCCCTTGGCCTGCAAGGAGATCCAACTAGTCCATCATAGAGAAAATTAGTCCTGAATATTCTTTGAAGAACTGATGCTGAAGCTGAAACTCCAATACTTTGGCCACCTGATATGAGGAAGTGACTCCTTTGAAAAGACCCTGATGCTAGGAAATATTGAAAGTGGGAGGAGAAAAGGATGACAGAGGATGAGATGGTTGTATGGTATCACAGACTCAATGGACATGAACTTGAGTAAGCTCCTGGTGTTGGTGATGGACAGGGAAGCCTGTCAGTCCATGGGGTCAAAAGAGTTGGACATGACTGAGCAACTGAACTGTACTGAACTGAACTGAAAGAGCTATAGAATTTCCTTCTTGCTGTTCACCTGTAATGGCAACCATTTAATACACCAAACTCCTCCCACCTCCCCCTACCAATGTTTAACATCATTCTTCAGTTTTCCTTAGTTACCTGTTTTAAAGACTGGATTTAAGGACCTGTTTTAAGACTATTTTAAAGACCTGATTTAAGACTGGATTTCTTTTCTATTTTTGCTCCATGTGCTTGAAGTATGCTCTCACTTTTACTGGTTAATTAATCAATCTGTCAACCTATAAAGATACAGTAAATGATTGTTTTAGTTTCAAAACTTTGCTAAAAATATAATCAGACATCCTCTGTATCAATAATCATTAAGAATATTTATCACGTAAAAGATACAACTAAGCATCTTCTGTTACCAGTGGGCATGCCCCAAAACATAACTGAGAAAAATCACCATTATTGCATTCTTATTTGCATTTTTTGAGATCCTTGTAAAAAAAAAATCTAATTTTTACTTTACCAAAAAACTAAATTCATATGAATATTTGTAGCAAGCCAGAGTAGAAGTGATTGTGTACTTGAATAAAGTAAAATCAATGTATAAATGATAATTAAATGCAAGTAAATTATTCATTAATAACTAAGCATAGAATATTGAAAGGAAAATGCCAGTTGCTTAAGATCTGGTCATTAACTGGCCTGGGGTTTCACCTGTGCTTTATTCTATTGGTTACAAAGTCCATATTCAAGGGGCAGGAGCATAGATATCACTAACCAGGAGCTGGGCATGAAAAAAAAATTGGGATATGGCGGTTCATGGTTTAAAACATCCACATTATTTTTATCATCAACAAATATCTAACAACCACATTAAATTTTAATATAACAGTGACTATCCTTTATCAGCAAATATATTATAAAAGATACTGCTGAGATAGTCTCTAATCAAATAGGGATATATCCTCAATAATCAATTAGTGACATATGATTTTGCTTACTTGGCTATCTACCTTGTTAGTGAATAAACACTAACCCAAAATAATTTATCAGAATGTCTTCTAGAAATTTGGAATTAGGTCTGAGAGATGATCAGTTATCTTTGAAAGTGGATTGATTTCAGATTATGTAAAATCAGGGACTTTGCAAAAACTATTTCAGGCTATGTGCACACAGAAAAAGTGAGACTGGCTTAAAGAGAAAGAAAGCAATGAATCAAATAAAATCTAAGAAAGAAAGAGTAAGTGAGAAACAGCTTTCCAAATACTCAATTTCTAATCATTTGCAGATTCTATTGCATTAGTCATTTATCCATTAATTCATATTCAGTTATTTTTTCCTGGGCCTAACACTGGACATATGGTTACCAAGTCCAAGCTCACTCTGCTAGCTGCATATGCCAATAAATCTGAGATGAGGTGTTGAGGCAAGGAAGATGACTTTATTCGGAAAACCACCTGTCCTAGAAGATAGTGGGCTAGAGCCTCAAAATAACCATATTGTCGGGGCCTGGATGCCAGGTTCTCTTATGGATTCAAGATGGGGAGAGATGAGGAAACAGTAACAAGACCATTTAATTCTTGCTAATATTTCCTAGAATGGGAAGCTTCAGGGAAGGGGATGTGTTATTTTCACAGATGGACAGGGTCAGGCTATCTCCTTATGAGCCAAACAAAGGGAACCTAACTCAAGGGTCAGTCAGAGGGGAGTGGTTAGGGCTTCCTAAGGGAGACCATTATGTATGCCTATAGTAACAAAAGCAGCAGTATATATTTAAAATTAACCCTTAATGTTATAATACTATGGTAAACAAAAAAGAAAATGTCTCTACCTCCAGGGAATCTGCATGATAATGAGTGAGATAAACAGAAATATGAATACATAAACAAGCATGATATTTTCTGATTGAGACAAACAGATAATTGTTTGAGGTTTTTTTTTTTTTNTAAAAATCTCTTAATGAAAGTGTAAGAGGAGAGTGAAAATGTTGGCTTAAGACTCAATGTTCATTAAACTAAGATCATGGCATCTGGTCCCATCACTTCAAGGCAAATAGATGGGGAAGCAATGGAAACAGTGGGAGGTTTTATTTTTGGGGGCTCCAAAATCACTGCAGATGGTGACTGCAGCCATGACATTAAAAGACGCTTGCTCCTGGGAAGAAAAGTTATGGCTAGCCTTACAGCATGTTAAAAAGCAGAGGCATTACTTTACCAACTAAGGTCCATCTAGTCAAAACTATGGTTTTCCAGTAGTTCTGTATGGTTGTGAGAGTTGGACTCTAAAGAAAACTGAGCACTGAAGAATTGATGCTTTAGAACTGTGGTGTTGGAGAAGACTTCAACTCCCTTGGCCTGCAAGGAGATCCAACTAGTCCATCATAGAGAAAATTAGTCCTGAATATTCTTTGAAGAACTGATGCTGAAGCTGAAACTCCAATACTTTGGCCACCTGATATGAGGAAGTGACTCCTTTGAAAAGACCCTGATGCTAGGAAATATTGAAAGTGGGAGGAGAAAAGGATGACAGAGGATGGGATGGTTGTATGGTATCACAGACTCAATGGACATGAACTTGAGTAAGCTCCTGGTGTTGGTGATGGACAGGGAAGCCTGTCAGTCCATGGGGTCAAAAGAGTTGGACATGACTGAGCAACTGAACTGTACTGAACTGAACTGAAAGAGCTATAGAATTTCCTTCTTGCTGTTCACCTGTAATGGCAACCATTTAATACACCAAACTCCTCCCACCTCCCCCTACCAATGTTTAACATCATTCTTCAGTTTTCCTTAGTTACCTGTTTTAAAGACTGGATTTAAGGACCTGTTTTAAGACTATTTTAAAGACCTGATTTAAGACTGGATTTCTTTTCTATTTTTGCTCCATGTGCTTGAAGTATGCTCTCACTTTTACTGTTTAATTAATCAATCTGTCAACCTATAAAGATACAGTAAATGATTGTTTTAGTTTCAAAACTTTGCTAAAAATATAATCAGACATCCTCTGTATCAATAATCATTAAGAATATTTATCACGTAAAAGATACAACTAAGCATCTTCTGTTACCAGTGGGCATGCCCCAAAACATAACTGAGAAAAATCACCGTTATTGCATTCTTATTTGCATTTTTTGAGATCCTTGTTAAAAAAAAAATCTAATTTTTACTTTACCAAAAAACTAAATTCATATGAATATTTGTAGCAAGCCAGAGTAGAAGTGATTGTGTACTTGAATAAAGTAAAATCAATGTATAAATGATAATTAAATGCAAGTAAATTATTCATTAATAACTAAGCATAGAATATTGAAAGGAAAATGCCAGTTGCTTAAGATCTGGTCATTAACTGGCCTGGGGTTTCACCTGTGCTTTATTCTATTGGTTACAAAGTCCATATTCAAGGGGCAGGAGCATAGATATCACTAACCAGGAGCTGGGCATGAAAAAAAAATTGGGATATGGCGGTTCATGGTTTAAAACATCCACATTATTTTTATCATCAACAAATATCTAACAACCACATTAAATTTTAATATAACAGTGACTATCCTTTATCAGCAAATATATTATAAAAGATACTGCTGAGATAGTCTCTAATCAAATAGGGATATATCCTCAATAATCAATTAGTGACATATGATTTTGCTTACTTGGCTATCTACCTTGTTAGTGAATAAACACTAACCCAAAATAATTTATCAGAATGTCTTCTAGAAATTTGGAATTAGGTCTGAGAGATGATCAGTTATCTTTGAAAGTGGATTGATTTCAGATTATGTAAAATCAGGGACTTTGCAAAAACTATTTCAGGCTATGTGCACACAGAAAAAGTGAGACTGGCTTAAAGAGAAAGAAAGCAATGAATCAAATAAAATCTAAGAAAGAAAGAGTAAGTGAGAAACAGCTTTCCAAATACTCAATTTCTAATCATTTGCAGATTCTATTGCATTAGTCATTTATCCATTAATTCATATTCAGTTATTTTTTCCTGGGCCTAACACTGGACATATGGTTACCAAGTCCAAGCTCACTCTGCTAGCTGCATATACCAATAAATCTGAGATGAGGTGTTGAGGCAAGGAAGATGACTTTATTCGGAAAACCACCTGTCCTAGAAGATAGTGGGCTAGAGCCTCAAAATAACCATATTGTCGGGGCCTGGATGCCAGGTTCTCTTATGGATTCAAGATGGGGAGAGATGAGGAAACAGTAACAAGACCATTTAATTCTTGCTAATATTTCCTAGAATGGGAAGCTTCAGGGAAGGGGATGTGTTATTTTCACAGATGGACAGGGTCAGGCTATCTCCTTATGAGCCAAACAAAGGGAACCTAACTCAAGGGTCAGTCAGAGGGGAGTGGTTAGGGCTTCCTAAGGGAGACCATTATGTATGCCTATAGTAACAAAAGCAGCAGTATATATTTAAAATTAACCCTTAATGTTATAATACTATGGTAAACAAAAAAGAAAATGTCTCTACCTCCAGGGAATCTGCATGATAATGAGTGAGATAAACAGAAATATGAATACATAAACAAGCATGATATTTTCTGATTGAGACAAACAGATAATTGTTTGAGGTTTTTTTTTTTTTAGATAGAATGTTTTGGAGTGACTGCTGGTTTCATGGTTAGCAGTATATTCTATGTGATGTCCTGCTTCCTAAATAATTATCATTATAACTTCTTGATAAAATTGACCATAGCTTTATGAAATACAAATCAGAAGTAATTGCACTGATTCAAGTATAATGTTCAAGCAAAGAGCTGATAAGATTAAAATGAGATTTATTCCCAAAGTTCCCCTACTACATATGGCATAGGAATGTAATGTTTCTTTCTCTTTGTTTCATGGAAAACATACTGTAATGTGAAGAACAAATTTGACTCTGTATTAAAGAATAAAATAAAGAATAAAATCCATAAAAAAACTGTTTCTTTTATTTCAACCTTTGTATTCTATTGCTTTAGCTATGAGTTAAGAATGTTGCCTAAAGCCTAAAACATATAGGACAGACCATTCTCAAGGTTCTGATCTTTAAAGACAGAACACTTTCCTTCTATATGGAGACAAAAGCTGCAGAGCAGATGAGAAATGGAGCATTTCCTGCCATATCAGTAAACAAGGATGTCACAGGCATTTGCAGTTCCAGCTCTCCAATGCAAGTTTGCAAGGGTACTTAGGAAGAAGAAGAATATCTGAAACCTACCAGCCATCAGGACTGCAGCCACTCCTACAGTGAGGCCCAAGGGACCTCAAGATGCAAAAGAAAAAAAAAAGCAACAACATAGCAATGTAGCCCAGGGTACCTGAGATGCATATGAAAGGAATGATTTCAGTGAGCCCAGACCCTTGGATCAACCCATAAGTATAGAAGTGCTAAATACCTTAACATAGGATACCTGGTTAACTTTAATTAACAGTCATCTTTAGATGTCCATACTACCTTCACTTGTTCTATAGTTCAGTCATTCAGTTGTGAACAACTCTTTGCAACCCCATGGACTAAAGCACATCAGGCTTCCCTGTCCATTACCAACTCCCAGAGGTCACTTAAACTCATGTCCATGGAGTTGGTGATACCATCCAACCATCTCATCCTCTGTCATCCCTTTCTCCTCATGCCTTCAATCTTTTTTTTTGATTAAAGGATCTTTCGCAACGAGTCAGTTCTTAGAATCATGTGGCCAAGGTATTGGAGTTTCAGCTTCAACATCAGTCCTTCCAATGAACACCGAGGACTGATCTCTTTTAGGATGGACTGGTTGGATCACCTTGTAGTCCAAGGGACTCTCAAGAGTCTTGAGGGAGAGGGAGGGATGATTTGGGAGAACAGCATTGAAATATGTATACTATCATGTAAGAAATGTATTGCCAGTCTATGTTCAATGCAGGATGCAGGATGCTTGGGGCTGGTGTATGGGGATGATCTGGAGGGA
>SJYX01002801.1:243648-287485 GCA_006410675.1 Oreotragus oreotragus | reverse complement strand
AAAAGCATCAATTCATTGGCACTCAGGTTTCTCTATAGTCCAACTCTCACATCCATACATGAATACAGGAAAAACTATAGCTTTGACTAGATGGACCTTTGTTGACAAAGTAATGTCTCTGCTTTTTAATATGCTATAAATGTTGGTAATAGCTTTCCTTCCAAGGAGAAAGTGTCTTTTAATTTCACAGCAAAAGTCATCATCTGCAGTGATTTTGAGTCCCCCCAAAAGTAAAGCTTGCCATTGTTTCTATTATTTCCCCATCTAATTATGATGAAGTGATGGGACTGGATGACATGATCTTATTTTGAATGTTGAGTTTTAAGCCAATTTTTTCACTCTCCACTTTCACTTTCATCAAGAGGTTTTTTAGTTCTTCTTATCTTTCTGCCATAAGGGTCATGTTATCTGCATATCTGAGGTTATTGATATTTCTCCTGGCAATCTGGACTTCAGCTTGCGCTTCACTCAGTCTGGCATTTCTCATGATGAACTCTGAATAAAAGTTAAATAAGCAGGGTGAAAATATATAGCCTTGACATAATCCTTTCCTGAATTAGTACCAGTCTATTGTTCCATGTCCAAGTTCTAACTGTTGCTTCTTGATTTGCATACAGATTTCTCAGGAGGCAGGTCGGGTGATCTGATATTCCCAACTCTTTAGGAATTTTCCACTACTTATTGTGATCCACACAGTCAAAGGCTTTGACATAATCAATGAATCAGAAGTAGATGTTTTTCTGGAATACTCATGCATTTTCCAATGATCCAATGGATGTTGGCAATTTGATCTCTGGGTCCTCTACCTTTTGAAAATCCAGCTTGAACATCTGGAATTTCATGGTTCATGTATTGTTGGAGCATTGCTTGGGGAATTTTAAACATTACTTTGCTAGCATGTGAGATGAGTGCAATTGTGCAAAGTCTGACCATTCTTTGGCATGGCCTTTCTTTGGGATTGAAATGAAAAGTGAGTTTTTTCAATCCTGTGGGCACTGCTGAGTTTTCCAGATTTGCTGACATATTGAGTTCAGCACTTTCACAGCATCATCTTTTGGGATTTGAAATAGCTCAACTGGAATTCCATCTATCACCTCCACTAGCTTTGTTCATAGTGATACTTTCTAAGGCCCACTTGATGTTGCATTCCAGACTATCTGATTCTGGAGTGATCACAGCATCGTGGCTATATGGATCATGAAGATATTTTTTGTATAGTTCTTCTGTGTATTCTTGCCATCTTTTCTTAGTATCATCTGCTTCTATTATGTCCATACCATTTATGTACTTTACTGTGTCCATCTTTACATGAGATGTTCCCTTGGTATCTCTAATTTTCTTGAAGAGTTCTCTAGTCTTTCCCATTCTACTGTTTTCCACTATTTTTTTGCATTGATCACTGAGGAAAGCTTTCTTATATCTGTCTGTTATTCTTTGGAACTCTGCACTCAAATGTGTATATCTTTCCCTTCCTCCTTTGCCTTTAGCATCTCTCCTTTACACAGCTATGTGTATGGCCTCCTCAGACAACCATTTTCCCTTTTTGCATTTCTTTGTCTTGGGGATGGTCTTGATCACTGCCTCCTGTACAATGTCTTGAACCTCTGTCTATAATTCTTCAGGCACTCTGTCTATCAGATTTACTCCCTTGAGTATATTTGTCACTTAAACTATATAATTATAAGGGATTTGATTATGGGGCATAGCTGAATTGTCTAGTGATTTCCCCTATTTTCTTCAACTTAAGTCTGAATTGTGCAATAAGAAGTTCATGATCTGAGACACAGTCAGCTCCAAGTCTTGTTGTTGCTGATTGTATAAAGCTTCTCCATCTTTGGATGCAAATAATATAATCAATCTGAAATTGCTATTGACCATATGGTGATGTCCATGTGTAGAATCATCTCTTGTGTTGTTGGAAAAGGGTGCTTGCTATGACCAGTGCATTCTCTTGGCAAAACTCTGTTAGTCTTTGACCTGCTTTGTGTTGTACTACAAGGATAAACTGTGGAAAATTCTTAAAGAGATGGGAATACCAGACCACCTAACCTGCCTCTTGAGAAATCTGCATGCAGGCCAGGAAGCAACAGTTAGAACTGGACATGGAACAACAGACTGGTTCCAAATAGGAAAAGGAGTATGGCAAGGCTGTATATTGTCTCCCTGTTTATTTAATTTATATGCAGAGTACATCGTGAGAAACGCTGGAATGGAAGAAACACAAGCTGGAATCAAGATTGCCGGGAGAAATATCAATAACCTCAGATATGTTGATGACACCACTCTTATGGCAGAAAGTGAGGAGGAGCTAAAAAGCCTCTTGATGAAAGTGAAGGAGGAGAGCGAAAAAGTTGGCTTAAAGCTCAACATTCAGAAAACGAAGATCATGGCATCCGGTCCCATCACTTCATGGGAAATAGATGAGGAAACAGTGGAAACAGTGTCAGACTTTATTTTTGGGGGCTCCAAAATCACTGCAGATGGTGACTGCAGCCATGAAATTAAAAGACGCTTACTCCTTGGAAGAAAAGTTATGACCAACCTAGATAGTATATTCAAAAGCAGAGACATTACTTTGCCGACTAAGGTCCGCCTAGTCAAGGCTATGGTTTTTCCTGTGGTCATGTATGGATGTGAAAGTTGGACTGTGAAGAAAGCTGAGCGCCAAAGAATCGATGCTTTTGAACTGTGGTGTTGGAGAAGACTCTTGAGAGTCCCTTGGACTGCAAGGAGATCCAACCAGTCCATTCTGAAGGAGGTCAACCCTGAGATTTCTTTGGAAGGAATGATGCTAAAGCTGAAACTCCAGTACTTTGGCCACCTCATGTGAAGAGTTGACTCATTGGAAAAGACTCTGATGCTGGGAGGGATTGGGGGCAGGAGGAGAAGGGGACGACCGAGGATGAGATGGCTGGATGGCATCATGGACTCGATGGACGTGATTCTGAGTGAACTCCGGGAGATGGTGATGGACAGGGAGGCCTGGCGTGCTGCAATTCATGGGGTCACAAAGAGTCGGACATGACTGAGCGACTGAACTGAACTGAACTGAACTGACAAGGATAAATTTGCCTGTTATTCCAGGTATCTCTTGACTTCCTGCTTTTGCATTCCAGATCCCTATAATGAAAGGAACATCATTTTGGGTGTTAGTTCTATAAGGTCTTGTAGGTCGTCATGGAACCATTCAACTTCAGCTTTGTCATTATTACTAGTCAGGGCATAGTCTTGGATTACTGTTATAATAAATGGTCTGCCTTGGAAACAGGTCATTCTGTTGTTTTTGAGGCTGCATCCAAGTACTGCTTTTCAGACTCTTTTGTTTACTATGATGGCAACTCTATTTCTTCTAAGGGATTCTTACCCACAATAGTAGATATAATGGTCATCTGAGTTATAGTCACCCATTCCAGTACATTTGAGTTCACTGATTCCTAAAGTGCTTCACTCTTGTTTTCTCCTGTTTTACCACTTCTACTTTGTCTTGACTGAGGGACATAACATTCCAGGTTCCTGTGCAATACTGTTTATTACAGCATTGGACTTTACTTCCATTACCAGTCACATCCACAGCTGGGTGTCATTTTTCCTTTGGCTCCGTCTCTTCATTCTTTCTAGAGTTATTTTTCCACTGATCTCCAGTAGCATATTGGGCACCTACTGACCTGGAATTTTATCTTTCATGGTCCTATTTTTTGCCTTTTCATGCTATTCATGGGCTTCTCAAGGCAGGAATACTGAAGTGGTTTTCCATTCCCTTCTCCAGTGGACTATGTTTAGTCAGAACTCTCTACCATGAACCTGTCCATCTTAGGTGGCCCTACAAGGCATGGCTCATGGTTTCTTTGAATTAGACAAGGCTGTGGTCCCTGTGATCATTTTGGTTATTTTTCTGTGACTGTGGATTTCATTCTGTCTGCCTTCTGATGGAGAAGGATAAGAGGCTTGTGGAAGCTTCCTGATGGAAGAGACTGACTGAGGGGAGACAGAGTCTTATTCTGATGGGCAGGACCATGCTCAGTAAATCTTTATTCCAATTTTCTTTTGAAGACTGGGGCTATGTTCCCTCCTTCTTTGACCTTAGGCCAAACTATGGTGGAGAAATTGAAGATAATGGTGACCTCCTTCAAATGGCCCATGCATGCACCACTGCACTCAGTGCCCCCAACCGTGTAGCAGGCCAGTGCCAACACACGCCTCTGCTGGTGACCCCTGGATACTCACAGGCAAGTCTGGGTCAGTCTCTTGTGGGGTCACTACTCCTTTCTCCTGGGTCCAGTTTACACAATGCTTTGTTTGTGCCTTGGACAACAATATGGCAGAGTAGAAGGACATGCACTCATCTTCTCCTGGGAGAATTCCAAAATTGAAAATCACTGCTGAACAACCATTAATAGGAGAATGTTGTATCCCAGCAAAAAACAAACAAACAAACAAACAAACAAAAATATATATATATACATACCCCATGTCCAAGGGGAAAAGGAGAAGCCTAAGCAAGATGGTAGCGGGGATAAAGTCACGATTAGAATCAAACCCCATGGCTGCCTGAGATGCTCAGAAGGCTCAAACAAAACCTTGTGCACACCAGGACCCAGAAAACCCACAGAGACTAGAAAAAACTGTGTTTGAGTGTCTCCTGCAGAAGTATAAGTCAGCAGTGGCCTACTTCAGGGCCAGGGGCTCTGGATACAGTAGACCTGGGTACGACATAAGCCCTCTTGTAGGAGGTCACCATTAACCCCACCATAGAGCATCCAGAACTTAAACAGGACTGGGGAAAGAGACTCTTGGAGGGCACAAACAAAACCCTGAGACCTTGTAAGATTTTGATATAACTTGATTCCTCCCTTTGCCTCCCCAGAGAGGTTCTCTTAAGGTTACTTGAGATGCTGCCTTCTAGGCTTGAAGTCCTAAAAATACCAATAAAATGTCCAATAGAACATAATTCTCAACTTTTAGGTTTTGAATATTTTTTAACACAGAGAATAACATTTGTCTTGTTGAATAATTTCAGAAACATCATAACCTATCCTAAATGGGAAGCTGCAGGAACAAAGGATTCTGACACCAAGAACTTTGCAAGAATTTACCATACCCTCTTCATTTTAAGTATGAAAGAGGCCTGAATTCTACCTCAGATAAGATGATTCTTTGTGATGCTAGTCCACTATCTTCTTGGTTTGTTGGCTTTCCAGATAAATTCATTATTGCTTTTCCCAAAACTTGTCTCTCAATTTATTCGCCTGTCCTGTGGTGAGCAGTATTAGCTTGGACTCAATAACAATACTGAGTACTGAGCTTGGACTCAATAATACTAATGTCAACAAAATATGAGTTTTTAAGTTTAAAATGTGCAGATCAGAGGTCATCTGTGTTTACTGATTGGTTTTTCCCAACGGAAAAGCAAGCCACCTAAATTTGTGATAGGAAGTAATTCACAGTTTGGAGAAAGTTGTCTTGGTTGGGCTCCTACACATATACAAAAATTGGCAGGAAAGAGTGCAGTCTTCCTTGATAGTTATATTTCTAAAGCCTGGCTTGCCCGTCCCTGAAAATACAATCATGTCTTGGAAAATTTAAAAGAAGCTTTTTAAAAGATTTAAATTTCAAAGGGAAAAGGAAGCATTTGCAACTTTATAAAATAAATGCCAGGAGCAGAGGGATGTTAGAAGACTTGGTGTTTGGGTCTCTTGGATTCTGTAAAGGTGGAAGCTAGGAGTAAGCTCAGAGACTTAGAGGCAAGAATAAGCTTGTCTAAAGTTTGATGAAGCTGAGGGAAATGTTAAGGTTACTTTGCTGAATACAATAAAATGAGAACGGGACAGATATATTAAGTAGATATTATAATATTAGGGATGCAATGGGATAGATGGATAAAGTAGATATTATAGAGTATTTATAACAGGTACTATATAATAATACATAGTAGTAAGTATATGAATGTATGAATCTGAGAGTTGGATATAGAAAGCTGAGCATCAAAGAATTGATGATAGCATTTACAATAGATAGTATATAATATACAGGTAGTATATAGTAATTATGTATATATGTATGGATGTGAAAATTGGACCATAAAGAAAACTGAGCACTGAACAATTGATGCTTTTGAGCTGAGGTATTGGAGAAGACTCTTGAGAGTCACTTGGACTGCCAGGAGATCCAACCTGTTAATTCTAAAAGAAATCAGTCTTGAATGTTCATTGAAAGGGCTGTTGCTGAAACTGAAGCTCCAGTATACTTTGGCCACCTGATGCAAAGAACTGACTCCTAAGAAAAAACACTGATGCTGGGAAAGACTGAAGGCAGGAGGAGAAGGGGACAACAGAGGATGCAATGATTGAATGGCATCACTGCCTAGATGAACTTAAGTTTGAGCAAGCTTCAGGAGTTGGTGATGGACAGGGAAGCCTGGCATTCTGCAGTCTGTGTCACAAAGAGTTGGACATGATTGAGAAACTGAACTGAACTGAACTGACATATAGCATTTAAAATAAATATTGGGATTCCATGGTGGGTCAGATGACAAAGAATCTGCCTTCAATGGAGATCAGGATTTGATCCCTGGGTTGGGAATATCCCATGGAGAAAAGAATGGCTATCAACTACAGTTTTCTTGCCTGGAGAATTTCATGGAGCATGAGAATGGTGGGCTATAGTCCATGGGGTCACAGAGAGTCAGACACAATTGAGTGAATTACACTTTCACATTTATAATTGATATTACAGATACAGTATATGTATGTATAATATTTTATATATAGTACAAATACTGTCTGTGTAACCTAAAGTTCAATTCATTTCAGTTGCTCAGCCATGTCTGACTCTTTGTAACCCACGGATTGAAGTATGCCAGGCTTCCCTGCCCATCACTAACTCCTGGAGCTTGTTGAAACTCATGTCCATAAAGTAGGTGATGCATCCAACCATTCAATCCTCTGTCTCCTCTTTTGCCTTCAATCATTCTCAGCATTAGGGTCTTTTCCAAAGAGTTAGTGCATCCCATCAGGTGGCCAAAGTATTGGTGCTTTAGCTTCAGCATCAGTCCTTCCAATGAATATTCAGGGTTGGTTTCCTTTAGGATTGACAGATTTGATTTCCTTGAAGTCCAAGGGACTCTCAAGACTGGAAACACCATAGCTTTGACTAGACGGACCTTTGTTGGCAAAGTAATGTCTCTGCTTTTTAATAAGCTGTCTAGGTTGGTCATAACTTTTCTTCCAAAGAACAAGTGCTGTTTAATTTCATGGCTGCAGTCACCATCTGCAGTGATTCTCGAGCCCAAGAAAATAAAGCCTGTCACTGTTCACTCTGTTCCCCATCTGTTTGCATTAAGTGATGGGACAAGATACCATGATCTTAGATTTTTGAATGTTGAGTTTTAACCCAGCTTTTTCACTCTTCTATTTCACTTTCATCAAGTGTCTCTTCAGTTCCTCTTTGCTTTCTATTCTTTTTTGCTTTTAAGAATGGTATCATTTGCATATCTGAGGTTGTGCAGATTGGATTCCCTAGAAGTTCGGATGGTAAAGAATCCTCCTATAATGCAGGAGACGCTGGTTCCATTCATGGGTCAGGAATATTCACTGGAGAAGAGATAGGCTACCTTCTCCTGTATTCTTGGGCTTTTCTGGTGGCTCAGCTGGTAAAGAATCCACCTGCAATAAGGGAGACCTGGGTTCTGTCCCTGGATTGGGAAGAACCCCTGAACAATGGAACAGATACCCACTCCCGTATTCTGGCCTGGAGAATTCTATGGTCTATACAGGGTTACAAAGAGTCACACACAACTGAGTGATTTTCACTGTGTAATCTAATACACATAAAATGACCATACATATGGAGATGGGGTTTTAGGGAATTCCCTGACTCCGGTGCTTAGGACTCTGCTCTTTCACTGCCAGAGGCCCAGGTACAATCCCTGGTCAGAGAACTAAGATCCCACAAAAGGCACAGTGGGGGAAAAATAATAAATAAATAAAATAATAAAATAAAATGGAAATTTAATTCCAAAGATCTTGAATATATATGACATAGATAAATAAATATGTATGAAAGTGAAATTGAAATTCGCTTATCTATCTATATATGTGTGTGAAATTCGCTTATCTATCTATATATATATATATATATATATATATATACATATCTCTCTCTATATATATATATGTATACCCACACAGACACACACACACTGCNCAAAGATCTTGAATATATATGACATAGATAAATAAATATGTATGAAAGTGAAATTGAAATTTGCTTATCTATATATATGTGTGAAATTCGCTTATCTATATATATATATATATACATATCTCTCTATATATATATATGTATACACACACAGACACACACACACTGCTTTTCAGGTGGCTCAGTGGTAAAGAATCCACCTACCAATGCAGGAGATGCAAGAGATGTGGGTTCAGTCTTGGGTCAGGAAGATCACATGGAGGAGGAAATGACAACCGACTCTAGTTTCTTGCCTAGAGAATCCCACGGACAGAGGAGACTGGTAGGGTCACAAAAAGTCAGACAAGACTGAGCACACACACACACACACACAAACACACATATGCAGGCTTCCCCAGTGGCTGAGCAGATAAAGAATCCACCTGCAATTAGGAGATACAGGTTTGATCCCTGGATTGGAAAGATCCCCTGGAGTAGGAAATGGCAACCCACTCCAGTATTCTTGCCTGTATAATCCTATGGACAGAGGAGCCTGAAGTGCTACAAGTCCAAAAAGTCACAAAGAGTAGAAACAACTGAGTGACTAAATGCACACACACACATTTTTCTAATATTAATCAAAGCCTGACTTTTAAAGTGTTCACATGTTTTATCAGTTATTGCTTTAAGTATTTTACAGAGCTTAATTTCATATTCACTATAATCTTACAAAGTAAATTTTATTAAACATTTTTAAAATAAAGATCATTGTGGGAAGAAATGTTCCTGTTCCATTGTGTCCAACATTTTGCAACTCCATGAACTGCAGCACGCGAGGCTTCCCTTCCCCCACCATCTCCTGTAGTTTGCTCAAACTCATGTCCATTTAGCCAGTTATGCCATCCAACCATCTCATCCTCTGTCATCCTCTTCTCCTCTTGCCTTCAATCTTTTCCAGCATCAGGTCTTGTCCAATGATTCAGCTGTTTGACCAAAGTACTGGAGTTTCAGCTTCAGCATCAGTCTTTCAATGAATATTCAGGGCTGATTTTCTTTAGGATTGACTGGTTGGATCTCCTTGCTGTCCCAGGGACTCTCAAGAGTCGTCTCCAGCACCACCATTCGAAGGGATCAATTCTTCAGCACTCCAACTCTCACATGCATGCATGACTACTGGAAAAACCATGGCTTTGACTATATGGACCTTTTTTAGGAAAAGTAATTTCTCTGCTTTTTAATATGCTGCCTAAGTTTTTCATAACTTTTCTATCAAGGAGCAAGCGTCTTTTAATTTCATGACTGCAATCTCCATCTACAGTGATTTTGGAGGCCAAGAAAATAAAGTCTATCATGGTTTCCATTGTTTCCCCATCTATTTGACATGCAGTGCTGGGACTGGATGCTATGATCTTCATTTTTTGTATGTTGAGTTTTAAGCCAGCTTTTTCACTCTCCTCTTTCACTTTCATCAAGAGACCCTTTAATTCCTCTTCACTTTCTGCCATTATATTGGTGTCATCTGTATATCTGAGGTTATTGATATTTCTCCCAGCGATCTTGATTCCAACTTGTGCTTCATCCAGCATGGCATTTAAAATGATGTACTGTGCCCAGAAGTTTAAAAAGTAGGGTGAAAATACACAATTTTGATGTACTTCTTTCCCAAGTTTGAAACTGTTTGTTGTTCCATGTCCTGTTCTAACTGTTGCTTCTTGGCCTACATGCAGGGGGAAATGGTTAATGTAGTAATCATGGGTACCTGCTCAGTTGCTCAGTTATGTCAACTCTTTGAAACTCCATGGACTGTAGCCTGTCAGGCTTCTTTTTGCAGGAAATTTCCCAAATAATAATTTTTCAGTTGGTTGCCATTTCCTATTCCTGAGGATCTTTCCAATCCAGGGTTTGAACCTGTGTCTCTTGCAGCTCCTGAATTGGAAGGCAGTTTCTTTACCACTGGGTCAGCTTGGAAGCTCCCAGTATAATAATAACCATAGATAGATGCCAAAAAATGATAGAAATAGATTTGCATAAAAGAATATCTTTACTCTGAAGTGGATAAACATAGCTAGACATAAAAATAAACTTTGCTCACATAAATTCAGAAGCAGAGGTACTTGTTTAGAACTTGGAAAATAAAAAGCTAAAAATAACATTTAATTGAAAAATATGCAATTCATTTTCAAAATAGCAGTTAGAGATTCAAAAGAATACATAATTTATAATGTGGATTTGGTTTGTTGACTAAATCTAGATTAAAGTGTCATATGGATGCACATGTTCCTCTAAGGATCATGGATGAAAAAATGTTGCTGGCCATATCAGTCAAGAAAGGATGCTGCAGCCATTGAAACACTAGAGCCACAAGGGACCATGAGATTTGAGCGATCTCAGGATAGAGACAAGTGCTGTCTGTTGACAAACACTCAGCCACTGCAGCCACTCACAAGTATGCATCCTGAGGGAATTCAAGATGGAGAAAAGCAGTATATTGGACCTAAATAGTTAAGGTGCATATAAAACAGCCCAGAGGCTTGTATCTTCCCATAAGTAAATTAATAAATCCATTGATTTGAGATTTCTGATTTTCTTTAATTTACAGGAGTTTTTTGAAGTTCTTCTTACTCAATCTTTGTTGCTAAAACTTCTATATAATTTTGGCTCTTTCTCTTGTGTCTTCTAAGCAGTATCTCAGAACTAAGAATCCTGTGTACCAGGCTTAAGTCTTCAGATAGTCCATCAAATTAAATATAGTTCTAAAATTATAGGTTGTCCATTTTGTTTCAGTCTACAAGGAAGTTAATCTATATTAATTTTAAAAAATTACAGGAAATGTTCCTTTACAAAGTTACTTAAATAAAAGAGTAAATATAAAAACTACTCTTAAAAAGTTCATTTAAGTTTCTTAAATAAAATCTAGTAAGTAGCTAACAAGCACTGTAAAACTTGAAAGGATTACTAACTAGCTATCTGTTACAGTTTTTGTTTGCTTTAATGTCATTCAATAAAGCTCTCATACCTCATTCAGTTCAGTTCAGTTCAGTCACTCAGTCATGTCCAACTCTTTGCGACCCCATGAATCACAGCATGCCAGGCCTCCCTGTCCATCACCAACTCCCAGAGTTCACTCAGATTCATGTCCATCGAGTCAGTGATGCCATCCAGCCATCTCATCCTCTGTCGTCCTCTTCTGCTCCTGCCTTCAATCTTTCCCAGCATCAGGGTCTTTTCCAGTGAGTCANCATGCCAGGCCTCCCTGTCCATCACCAACTCCCAGAGTTCACTCAGATTCATGTCCATCGAGTCAGTGATGCCATCCAGCCATCTCATCCTCTGTCGTCCTCTTCTGCTCCCGCCCCCAATTCCTCCCAGCATCAGAGTCTTTTCCAATGAGTCAACTCTTCGCATGAGGTGGCCAAAGTAATGAAGTTTCAGCTTCAGTATCATTCCCTCCAAAGAAATCCCAGGGCTGATCTCCTTCATCAGAGAATTACTGATGACAGATTTCAAATTGGCAGCTGTCCATGTAAAAGGAAGACAAGAAAACTAGACAAAACTAAACAAAAAGTTAATGGTTTTGAAAAATAATTTAAAATTGTATAGATCAACTATTTAATGCAAAAAAAAATCAGTTTCATACAGAACTATTAATAAACAGCTAGTTTTCTTACCCAAAATGTTGCCATTTACTGAATAACTTGAAAATACTATTAAAACATAATGATGATTGATTCAGTATAGTTTTTAAGCTTTATAAATCATAAGAATATGCATTATTTATTGTTGTAAGTAATAATTATCTTTTATGGAATATATATTCTATATAGTAGTTGCACTGTTATGGTTCACATGCATAAATTTATTTAATCTTTGTGATAAGTATTCAGTTCAGTTCAGTCGCTCAGTCATGTCTGACTCTTTGTGATCCCATGAATTGCAGCACGCCAGGCCTCCCTGTCCATCACCAACTCATGGAGTTTACCCAAACTCATGTTCATTGAGTCGGTGATGCCATCCATGTAGGTGCAAAGGTAATCATGATTTTGCATTGTTGAACTGTGCCATCAGATATTGGAATATATGCTTTTTGTTTCAAATTATTTCTTATACATCATGGTTGCACAATTTGAAGCTGGTCAGGAAGCAAAAGTCAGAACTGTACATGGAATAACAGACTGGTTCCAAATAGGAAAAGGAGTACGTCAAGGCTGTATATTGTCACCCTGCTTATTTAACTTATATGCAGAGTACCTCATGAGAAACGCTGGAATGGAAGAAACACAAGCTGGAATCAAGATTGCCAGGAGAAATATCAATAACCTCAGATATGCAGATGACAACACCCTTACGGCAGAAAATGAAGAGGGGCTAAAAAGCCTCTTAATGAAAGTGAAAGATGAGAGTGAAAAAGTTGGCATAAAGCTCAACATTCAGAAAACGAAGATTGTGGCATCCAGTCCCATCACTTCATGGGAAATAGATGGGGAAACAGTGGAAACAGTGTCAGACTTTATTTTTGGGGGGCTCCAAAATCACTGCAGATGGTGATTGCAGCCATGAAATTAAAAGACGCTTACTCCTTGGAAGAAAAGTTATGACCAGTCTAGATAGCATATTGAAAAGCAGAGACATNTTTTGAATATACTATCTAGGTTGGTCATAACTTTTCTTCCAAGGAGTAAGTGTCTTTTAATTTCATGGCTGCAATCACCATCTGCAGTGATTTTGGAGCAAAAAAAAAAAAAAGTCTGTCACTGTTTCCACTGTTTTCCCATCTATTTGCCATGAAGTGATGGGACCAGATGCCATGATCTTCATTTTTTGAATGTTGAGCTTTAAGCCAACTTTTTCACTCTCCACTTTCACTTTCATCAAGAGGCTTTTTAGTTCCTCTTCACTTTTTGCCATAAGGGTGGTGTCATCTGCATATCTGAGGTGACTGATATTTCTCCTTGCAATCTTGATTCCAGCTTGTGCTTCTCCCAGTCCAGTGTTTCTCATGATGTACTCTGCATATAAGTTAAATAGGCATGGTGACAATATACAGCCTTGATGTACTCCTTTTCCTATTTGGAACCAGTCTATTGTTCCATGTCCAGTTCTAACTGTTCCTTCTTAACCTGCATACAGATTTCTCAAGAGTCAGGTCAGGTGCTCTGTTGTTCCCATCTCTTTCAGAATTTTCCACAGTTTATTGTGATCCACACAGTCAAAGGCTTTGGCGTAGTCAGTAAAGCAGAAATAGATGTTTTTCTGGAACTCTCTTCCTTTTTCCATGATTCAGCAGATGTTGGCAATCTGATCTCTGGTTCCTCTGCTTTTTCTAAAACCAGCTTGAACATCTGGAAGTTCACAGTTCACGTATTGCTGAAGTCTGGTTTGGAGGATTTTGAACATTATTTTACTAGCGTGTGAGATGAGTGTAATTGTGTGGTAGTTTGAGCATTCTTTGTTATTGCCTTTCTTTGGGATTGGAATGAAAACTGACCTTTTTTCAGTCCTGTGGCCACTGCTGAGTTTTCTAAATTTGCTGGCATATTTATGCTTCTTAATATAATTGTTCATTTTGCAATTTATGCCACCTTTCACCAATTTCTAACAAAATTTACTTTGCTTAATAATAAGAGCTTATTTATAATTTGGATGTGATTTTACTTTACAAAAAAGTAAGAAACTTCAATTAAATATAGTCAGGAGACCAAAGGGGAAAACTCTTATACCCTGCAAAGATAGCAGAACCCCGCAGGAAGAAAAAAAAAGACTCCAGTTTTTTCCTGGCAATGGCCCAACAAATGAAAAACTTGGACTTTTTAAAAATAGTCTTCCCAACTTCATTTTCTCCAATATAAAGAGTTCTCATTTCCTTTCTTTGCTGGGAATTTGCTCAAGGCTCACCATAGTTGTAGACCTTGAACTGAAATTCTCTACTGATTTTGTATAAGTCAATTTTACAGGAGAAATAATTCATAGTCTATTTATTTTTAGGCCAACAATTTAAAGTGGCAGTAATGAATAGGAAAAGGAATGGTTTGTAAGAGGAAAGCTTGGTAGACTTGTCCTGACTGTGGACACAAGGAGCGTGACAGATGGTTGACAGGAATGCATTGTGTCTGCAAGGTCCATGTTGATGCCAATCATAGAATTCTTCATAGAAAATTGAGGATGGAACTTTAGCCACCACTCTAGTTTTTCTCATTCTTTTGCTGTGGCAATTGATTTTCTGGGTATTTTTTGTTTGTTTGTTTTCAGAATTGTCCTGAAATGAAAGATCAAAGTGTGAAAGAGTCAGTTAATCAGGTAAGTAATTAGAATATAATAATTATAATGATAAGATTATGATGATGAAAACAATCTATCAATTCATTTATCTAATGTATAATTATAGTAAAGAAGAGGCTTATGCTTATTCATTTTAAAAACTATCTTGTTCTATCTAAGAAAGGAAATCTTTCTCTATGCAGAGAAATTTGGAAGTGACCTTTCTGTCATCTCTATAAAGGAGTGGTTATTTCAGAGTCTGACATCCACTGGGTCAAGACTTATTAGAAGTATAGTGGGGTCACTTTATTAGATGTCAATTATCATTTAAAACACTTCATTCTTCTCTTTCATTCTTCTTTTTTCAAGGATTTATGGAAACCAGGATATTTCATTTCCAAGAATTGATAGGCTCTCTGTTCAGTCTTCTCAGTCAGGAATAGGTACAGATTATTTCCCAAGTTATGAGCTAGGCAATCAAGACCAGGTAGGAATTAAGCATATTGGGTGAAGCATTAATTTCCCTCTTTACTACCAAGGCTAGTGAGGGAATCAATCCCACAGCTTCATCCTAACACTATGGTAATAGATTTGAAACTTGTTCTAAGGATTCAGTTATCTTGCTGTTTTGCTTCTGTAGACACAGCAGAGAGTGTGAATCTCACACCTAATATTTGCACAATATCATGAAAATATACATTATATTTTCCAATATATCTAGCTATGTACATGTACATTTTTCTATAAACTAGAAGTCAAAGAAGAGAAAGAATAAACATATCAAAAAAATACTAGCAGATGTCATTACTAAGTAGCTATGATTTCATTCCCACATTATAATAAGCCTTTTAGATATATTGTCTTATTTAATCTATTAAATATTTCTAAATCAGCCTCTATATTTACCCTTATTTATTGAATAAGATTATAAAACATCAACATGGTTAAATAATTCACTAAAATCTTGACAGGTGGCAAATGGCAATGCCAAGACTTCAAAACAGTCATTCTGATTCTAGAGCTTGTGTTCTCACACTACACTAACCACAGGCCAGTGCTTTTGGCTCAGTGATTCTGAGAAAGCAGCTGCTAAGTGAAGATCTTAGAAGTTTCTTACTGTGATTCAGAAGATAACTGCTGTTCCTTCTGTTGTTTTCTTGCTGGCAAGTGGAGCCATGGACACTGGTACAAATTTGAAAATGTTTGCTTTTGATCATGACTATCATCTCCATGGGTGAGGTGGGCTGTGACTATGAACAGTAAGACTGCAGATAACAAACATGACTCGGACATAGGTGGGTGTCCAGATTGGTCAGGAGGCATCACAGGCACAGATAATCCTTGACTAAAAGAGAAGGCTAGCAGATTGCTTCCTTACACCCCAGGCAGCATGGTTTCTCCTGTCTTAACTTTGGGTCCTGGAAACCCAGACTAGTTTCCCTGGATACAGGAGCTTCCCTGCTTAGAGTGATTGAATCATCAAGTGTTTTTGAATTTATTCAGACTCAAAAAATTAAATGCTCTCTGAAAAATATGAAAGTTTCTATTTCTAAGAAAGTGAGCACATAGATTTTAGTACATTATACATGACTGTGTCTAGTTTTAGTTATTTTACAGTGATCTTAAATTCAATCTTAATAAGTTTGTAGCAGAAATATCCACATTCTAGGTACAGCTCTTTTGTCTATGAAAAATAGTGTTTGAAATATATTGTTTAACAAATCATTTTATGATTTTGCTATATCAGAAATTATCTAAAAATATCAATTGATTCTATTTATTTATCTTTCTAAAGAAAGAATGCAAATATAGAACTTGAGCAGTTACAATTCTTATTTTCAGAGTATCAACATAGAAATCATGTATTTTCATTTATTTTCTGTTATTCACAAAACATAGAACACTGTCTTGCATATAAGCTTTTTTCAGCATTCTTTGAGATAAAGTTGATTTCTCCTATTTCTGAGTAAGCAGTGTAAAGAGTAAATAAAATATAATTTCTGCCATTCTAACTTAAGTATTACTCAGTAATTCTGCAGTTTTTGGTTAAATTTACTGGTCCGTATATCAAAATTATCATTTTGGAAAGAGAAAGATATTTTATTTAGACTACACTCTAAACTGAAAATTCCTAGTCAGGAAATTCTGAAAGTGGAGAAATCATAAAGGAAGTATAAGAGCCAGAAAAATGATTGTGGTCATAAATTGGGACTCTAAGGTAAGAGATTACCCCCAAAGCAGTGACCAAATGCATGGGAAGCATAAGTTTGACTTGATTAGTTGCAGGAACTTCTTAGGGAATCTAATCTGTTGAACCTAAATGGGGTGAGGAGAAGACAGGAGAGTAGTATCAACAGAAACTTCTAGGAAATGACAAGATTTGGGTGTTGACAACACTATTTCTTAATAGTAATTTTTTAGGAGAAATTCAACAGACCTCAACTTGTTGGAATGTGGAATAAATAGAGCAGTTAATGTTATCATGACTTCAGACACTAGATTGGTTCAGGAAGAGTTTGATTCTCAGTAAGGAAAATGGAAAATGATTTTGAAATTTACAGGAATAGATGTTAGGATAGTGTGACTGGATGGATATTTAAGCCCTCCTGCTTCTAACTCAGGCAAAACAAATATAGGACATTTGTGGTATTCCTGCTGTGGGTGGACCTGACAAATGTCACATAAGTTAGTTGACCATCTGGGATATAACACAGAAGTGTTTCAAAACTTAAATGATCTCTACTGTATGAAATGACATGTCAACCTCACATAGAGAGTGCATCTGCTACTCAGGGACAGTAAGCATGTGTCTAATATGAAAAAAAAAAAAAAAAAGGTCCTAGGAAACCACATCACATATCTCAAAATCTTTTCCTTCGCCCATACCTTTTATTATACATATCTTTGAGCTTAGGAGTAAAGCTTGATACTCTAAAAAATTGCCTAATTTCTGAAATTCTGATTTGACAGTTTAATGTTTTATGCCAGCTCAATATAACATATTGCAACTAACTAAAATAAGACCTTGTGGTCATTTCCATAATGGGCCATAATCAGCTTTTTCATTTCCTTATAATCACTTTCTATCTTACTTTCACCTTTGTCTCCAATTTCATTGATGGGACAGATATATTCCCTTGATTCTATTTCTGTCATGACAGGAAAGATATATTACATTAAATCTTGCATATTACCAAGCAATTATGATTTGAAAATGAGTTATGCAATATGAAAATTGCAGTCACTTCCTTTTATTATTTGAAACTAGTGTGTATGTCTAATGACAAGTACAAACATAAGAAAATAGCTATATAGCTAATTCAAGATAAAATTTTTCCTACTTTCCATTTCACCATTTTCATCCTCAGTAACACCCTATTTTGTGTTCTTGGGGTGTACTGACCATTTTGCAGAACTTCTTATGACTATGTTCTCTCCATCCACAGGATGTAGAATTATTTATCAGTAATGTGTCTCACTTCTTATCCTACTTCATTTCTCAGCCTTTGTTTGAGCATCATTGCACACAGAAAGCCTTCTTGAACCACCCACATTAATTTTGAAAATAATTTATTCCTGTTATGTACTTTTATGAAATCAGATGACTCACATGACACTTTTATTTGCTAACTAATTTATTCAGCCTATATTTATTGAGTACTTTCTATGTACTACATACTGTTAGTTACTGATAGTAAACCACTGGAAAGATTCAACACAATAATTTTATGAGTATTTTAATGTTATTTGATCAATTCTTAATGTTCTTATTACATTATTACTTTTTAATTTTTGTTTATTCATTTATCTTGGTCTGTGCTGGATCCTCACTGAA
Source organism: Oreotragus oreotragus (assembly GCA_006410675.1). Taxonomy (NCBI): domain Eukaryota; kingdom Metazoa; phylum Chordata; class Mammalia; order Artiodactyla; family Bovidae; genus Oreotragus; species Oreotragus oreotragus. The sequence goes on along the minus strand of SJYX01002801.1, from coordinate 269,217 downwards.
CCAGGCTTCATTCTAGTTGTAGTACGTGGAGGCTATTCTTCATTGCAGTGTGCAGGCTTCTCATTACTATGGCTTCTCTTATTGCAGAGCACAGGCTCTAGGGCACAGCAGTTTCAGTCGTGGCATGAGGGCTCAATAGTTGTCGTTCGCATGCTCTAGAAAGTGAAAGTGAAGTCACTCAGTCGTGTCCGACTCTTTACTACACAATGATCTGTAGCCTACCAGGCTCTTCAGTCCATGGGATTTTCCAGGTAAGAATACTGGAGTGGGTTGCCATTTCCTTCTCCGGGGAATCTTCCCAACCCAGGGATCAAACCTGGGTCTCCAGCATTGGAGACAGACACTTTACACAGGCTCAAAATTTGTGGCTCATGGAATTAAACTTTCAACAATATGGAGAGTCTTCTCAGACCCAGTATTGAACATATATCTCCTGCATTGGCAGGCAGATTCTTTGCCACTGAGACATGAAAATGAAAGTCACTTAGTTGTGTCTGACTCTTGGGGACCCCATGGGTTATACATTCCTTGGAATTCTCCAAGCCAGAATGCTAGAGTAGGTAGCCATTCCCCTCTCCAGGGAATCTTTCCAACACAGGGATTGAACCCAGGTCTCCTCCATTGCAGGCAGATTCTTCACCAGCTAAACCACCAGGGAAGCCCCCATTATACCGTTAGTTAAGAAGAACTGGATTTTTATTTAAGAGCAAAGGATTGAGTCAGATTTGCTATCCTTGTTCTTCAACACTAAGTTCATATGTTTAACAAAATAATGTGTTCATTTGATTAAATATAATCATATATAGTGGGAATTTTCAACTAGTCAAATTAATTGTCTCTGTTTGATTTTAATAAAACCATCAAACATATTTTGTTTTTTCTTTTGGACAACTTGAAGATGACCATCTACCTTAATATTTCTCTAATTTATTTGAACATTTCTGAATCAAGAAATGACAAGATAATCTACTCTCCTTCCTTCTCAGATTGCAAAATTTATAGACTAAAAGAAGATCAAATTCAACCTACAGGAGGCAGTATAAATAATAGTAATTAAAGGAAAAATCAATGAAATTAAGAATTATAAATCAATTTAAAAATCATAGAAAAAATGTTTCCCTAAAAAGATCTGTAAAATTGTAAGCCTCTATACTGACTAACCAAGATGAGAGAAGACATAATTATTAATATGAGAAGTTAAAGTGGTCTATCACTACACTTCACATGGACAAAAACAGTAAAGGAGTATTATGAACAACATTATGTTCACATGTTTGAAATGGAACAATTTTTTAAAACAATCTAATAAAACATAAAAGAAAAAAGTTGTGGTTGCTCACTTGTGTCCACCTCTTTGTGATCACTTGGACTGCAGCATGCTAAAGACATGCCATGTCTTTCACTATCTCCTGGAGTTTTCTCAAGCTCATGTCCATTGAATTGGTGATGCCATCCAACCATATCTTGGTTTATTCCATGTTTTGGTAATTATAAATAAAGTGGCTATAAATATCTCTATGTCCCCTCACCACAGGGCAGACACGTGTGCTCCAGGACAGCCTTGGGAGCAGAACTCTGTGGGAAATCCACACACAAAGGTGAGACTGAAAACGAAACTGAGCCCCAGAGGAAATAAGGAAGAATAATATTTCTCTTTGCAGATGGTCAAATTGACACTCTCAAATTTGGTTTTGTAGACTCAGTACCTACAGAACTTCTGAAAAGATAAGTTTTTGTATGGCTGAGACTGACCTAAATTTAGAACAGCTGTAGAATTTATGGGCTGTATCATCAAAAAAGCAAGAGATTTACAGAAAAACATCTACTTTTGCTTTATTGACTATGCCAAAGCATTTGACTTTCCAAAAGAAAACTGGAAAATTCTTAAAGAAGTGGGAATACCAGGCCACCTGACCTATCTCCTGAGAAATGTGTATGCAGGTCAAGAAGCAACAGTTAGAACTGGACATGAAACAACAGACTGGTTCCAATTCAGGAAAGGAGTACGTCAAGGCTGTATACTGTCACCTTGCTTATTTAACTTATATGCAGAGTACATCATGCAAAATGCCAAGCTGGATGAAGCACAAACTGCTATCAAGATTGCTGAGATAAATAGAAATAGCTTCATATATGTAGATGACACCAATCCTATGGCAGAAAGCGAAGACAAACTAAAGGGCCTCTTGATGAAAGTGAAAGAGATGAGTGAAAAGGTTGGCTTAAAACTCAACATTAAGAAAACTAAGATCATGGCATCTGGTCCCATCACTTCATGGCAAGTAGATGGGGAAACAATGGAAACATTGACAGACTTTTTTTTTTTTTTTCTGGCCAGGTTGGGGAGGCTCCAAAATCACTGCAGATAGTGACTGCAGCCATGAAATTAAAAGAGGCATGCTCTTTTGAAGAAAAGCCATGACCAACCTAGATAGCATATTAAAAAGGAGAGACATCACTTTGCCAACAAATGTCTGTTTAGTCAAATTTATGATTTTTCCAGTAGTCATGTATGGATGTGACAGTTGACTATAAAGAAAGCTGAGTGCAGAAGAATTGATGCCTTTGAACTGTGGTGTTGGAGGAGACTCTTGAGAGTCCCTTGGACTGCAAGGAGATCCAACCACTCCATTCTAAAGGAAAGCAATCCTGAATCATGGAAGGACTGATGTTAAAACTGGGACTCCAGTACTTCAGCCACCTGATGCGAAGAACTGACTCATTGGAAAAGACCCTGATACTGGGAAAGATTGAAGGTAAGAGGAGAAGGGAACGACAGAGGATGAGATGGTTGGATGACATCACCGACATGAGTTTGAGTAAACTCTGGGAGTTGGTGATGGACAGGGAAGCCTGGCGTGCTGCAGTCCATGGGGTCACAAAGTTTTTAACATTATTGTGTGACTGAACTGAGCTGAACTGAAACTTTATGGGCACATTCAAGTGAGTGGTAAGCCAGGCTACAGTCTTAGCTATGCTCACAACACCCGCAGCAGGTCCAGATCCATTATTGCAATCCTGGTACCTTACTTTGGTGAATTTTTGCTGGTGATTTGGTGATACAATACCCAAAATAAAACAAGGCCCTTTGCCAGTACACCCACAGTTAAGATGGTGCCAAGAGTAGTGCCAACAATAGTGTAATCTGAGAGTTTGTATAATGGGAACAAGTGATACAACAGAGCACTTCCCCAGGTGAACACTTCCAGAGCTCAGTGGCTTCCCTGTCACTGGGAGTGCTCCAGTCCCACCTGACTCTAACCACATATCAGAAATTACTAAGAAACAGATATGTGGCCTTTTACTCCAACAAATACAGAACAGATCCCACCTCTGACAGGGCGGTGAAAACCACAGAGCTAAGGAGAGGCCCTGCTTAATATCTAGTACATGCTACCATCATCACAACAAAAAAATATTAAATCCATGTAGGCTATATAGGGATGAAATTGAAAGTGCTAGTCACTCAGTGGAGTCCCACTCTTTGTGACTGTATGGACTGTAGCCACCAGGCTTCTCTCTCCATGGAACTCTCCAGGCAAGAATATTGGATTGGGTTACCATTCTCTTCTCCAGGGTATCTTCCCAACTCAAGAATCAAACCTGGGTCTCCTACATTGCAGATTGATTCTTTACTATCTGTGTCACCAGGGAAGCCCAAAGAGAGCTCAAGGAGCCCTGAATGCCAGGCCTCCTGCAAGAAATGAGGAAGGACGGGAGGCTATCACCAGGCAACTGACTCACTCTGTCCCCTGGGAGGACACCAAGGGTTTGCCCAGGAGGGGTGCAGTGCCACTTGGAGAACTGAAGGGGCATCCCCTCTTGCATTCCCCATGCTGGTGTATGGAGAGTGGGACTAAAGACATGGGTTTGTTGCTTTGAGGCAGACAAACACAATCTCAACTTTGCTCCCACAGGGATAGGTGACATGGACACACTGGTCAACTGGGCCAGGACAGGAAATCTGTCACTGCTTCCACATTTTCCCCTTCTATTTGCCATGAATTAATGGGGCCAGATGCCACGATCATAATTTATTTTAATACTTTTTTAAAACCAGCTTTTTCACTCTCCTCTTTTACCCACATTAAGAGGTTCTTTTGTTCCTTTTTGCTTTCTGTCACTAGAGTGTTATCATCTGCATATCTAAGGTTGTTGTTTCTCCTGTCTCTCTTGATTCCAGCTTGTAGCTCATTCAGCCCAACATTTCTTATCGTGTGCTCAGTGTATAAGTTAAAGACATAGACAAATTTGTCATACTCTCTTCTCAACCTTGCAGGCCCCATGCTAGTGTACCAAGAGAGGTGCTGGTTACTTTGAGGCAGGCAGACACATTCTTACCTTTGTCCCCACAGGGACAGGTGGCACAGACACAGTGGTTGATTGGGCCAGGACAGCTGAGCCAGTGAGTTGTTCCATACAGGGTTCTAACTGTTGCTTCTTGACCCACATACAGGTTTCTCAAGAGACAGGTAAGATGGTCCAGTATTCCCATATCTTTAAGAGCTTTCCATAGTTTGTTATCATCCACACAAAGGCTTTAGTGTAGTTGATGAAACAGAGGTAGATGTTTTTCTGGAAGCCCCTTGCTTTCACTATGCTCAGGTAATGTTGGCAATTTGTTCTCTGGTTCCTCTGCCTTTTCCTAAACTAGCTCTGACTTCTGGAATTTCCTGGTTCTGTAATGCTGAAGCCTATCATATAATATTTTAAGCATGACCCTACTAGCATGGGAGAGGAGTGCAATTGTCCAGTGGTTTGAACATTCTTTATTACTGCCCTTCTTAGGAATTGGGATAAGGATTGACCTTTTCTAGCCCTATAGTCACAGCTGGGTTTTCCAGATTTGCTGACATATTGAAACACTTTGAAAACATCATCTGTAGGGTTTTGAATAGCTCTCCTGGAATTCCATCATATCCAGTAGCTTTATTGACAGCAGTACTTCCTAAGGCTCACTTTACTTCACACTCCAGAATATCTGGCTTTGGGTGACTGACCACACCATTGTGGTTATACAGTTCATTAAGATCATTTGTTTATAATCCTGTGTATTCTTTCTATCCCTTCTTGATCTCTTCTGCTTCTACTATGTCTCTACTCTTTATTGTGCCCATCTTTGTGTGAAATGTCCCCTTGATATTCCCATTTTTTCTGAAGAGATCTCTAGTCTTTCCCCTTCTGTTGTTTCCCTCTACTTTTATATCTTGTTTGTTGAAGAAGACCTTCTTGTCTCTCCTTGCTATTATTTGGAACTCTGCATTAAATTGGGTGTACCTTTCCCCTCTTCCTTAGCTTTTTGTTTATTTTCTTTATTCAGCTATTTGTAAAGCCTCCTCAAATAACCACTTTGCCTTCTTGCTTTTCTTTTTCAATGAGATGGCTTTGTTTCACTGCCTCCTGTACAATATTATGGAACTCCATCCATAGTTCTTCAAGCACTCTGTTTACTACATTTAATCCCTTGAATCTATTCATCACTTCCACTGCAAAAAAATCTTGAGAGTCCCTTGGACAGCAAAGAGATCAAACCACTCATTCTTAAAGGAAATCAATCCTGAATGCTCATTGGAAGGCCTGATGCTAAAGCTGAAGCTCTAGTATTTTGTTCATCTGATGCAGACATCGAACTCATTGGAAAAGTCCCTGATGTTGGGGAAGATTGAGGGAAAAAGGGGAAGAAGGTGTCAAAGGATGAGATAACTGTATTGCATCACTGATAAAATGGCCATGAATTTGTGCAAGGTCTGGGAGATGGTTAGGGACAGGGAGGCCTGGCATACAGCAAACCATGGGATCACAAAGAGACAGGTATGACTAGACGATCGAACAACAACAACACCCATATAGTGAACTGATCATCTAGACAAAAATAAAAGGAAATAAGCCTAAAATGAAACATTAGATGAGAGAAATTTAGTTGATATCTATGAAATATTCCATTTGAAAACAGCAGAATATAATTTTTTTTTTCAAGTGCACATGGAGCATTTTCTAGGATAGATCACATCTTAGGTCACAAATCAAGTCTTCCTATATTTAAGAAAATTGAAATTATATATTTTCTGCCCCAAATGATATGAAATTAGAAGTCAATTTTTAAAAACTGTAAAAAACACAAACACATGGAGACAGCACAATATGTTACTAAATAACCGATGGATCACTGAAGAAATCAAAGAGGAAATAAAAAACTACCCAGAGGCAAAACAAACAAACACAGTGATCCAAAGTCTATAGGACCTGGGAAAATTGTTCTAAGAGGGAAGATTGTACCAATATAACCTCACCTCCAGGGGGAAAAAAAAAAAAAAAGTCAAAGAAACAACCTAACCTTGTGCCTAAAGCAACTAGGAAAATAAGAACAAACAAAAGTTAAAATTAGTAGAGGGGAAAGTATCATATCAGACTAGAATTTAAGGGAAAATAAAAAAGCAGTAGCAGAGATCAATGAAACTAAAAGTTAGTTCTTTGAGAAGATAAACAAGAATGGGAAAACTTGTTAAGAAAATAAGATAGAGCCCTCAAATCAGTAAAATTCAAAATCAAAAAGGAGAGGTTGTTATGAATACTACAGAAATACAAATAATCATAAGATCCTAAGATCAGGAATAAGCCAAGGATGTCCACTCATACCACTTTTATTCAACATTGTTTTAAAAGTCATAGTCATGTCATCAGTAACAAAAAAGAAATAAAAGTACCCAATTTGGAAAAGAAAAAGTAAAATTGCATAATACATGATATTATATATAGAAAATCTTAAATAGGCTACCAGAAAATTACTAGAACTCATCAATTAATTTGCTAATGTTTCAGGATACAAAATTAATACACAGAAATAACTTACATTTCTATACACTATAAATGAAAGACCAGAAAGAGAAATTAAGGAGACAATCCCATTTACCATCACATCAAAAAGAATATCCAGGAACTAAGCTATATAAAGAAGTAAAAGAACCTGTTCTCAGAAAACTTAATGATGAAAGAAATCAACAGTGATATAAGCAGATGAAGAGCGAGGCCACGTTCTTGGACTGGAAGAATCAATATTATCAAAATGAATATATAATCCAAAATAATCTACAAGTTCAACACCATCCTTATCAAATTACCATGGGTGTTTTTCATAAATTAAAGCAAAAATGTTTATAATTTGTATGAAAACACAAAGGATCCTGAATATCCAAATCAATCTTGAGAACGAAAAATGGGACTGGAAGCACCCAGATTCCTTGACTTCTGGCTATAGCACAAAGCTGCAATCATCAAAACATTATGGTACTGGCACAAAAACAGAAATATAAATCAATAGAACAGGTTAGATAGTCCAAAGATAAACTCATGCACCTTACCTATGACAAAGGAGGCAGGAATATCCAATACAGAAAAGATAGCTTCTTCAATAAGAGTTTCTAGGAAAAACAAGACAGCCACATATTAAAGAATGAAATCAGAACAATTTCCTAACATTTTACACAAAAATAAACTCAAAATGCATTAAAGAGCTAAGTGTAAGGCCAGATGTAATAAAACTATTGGAGGAAAACAGACAGAACATTCTCTGACATATGTTCTGGCAAGATCTTTTATGATTCACCTTCTAGAAAAGTGAAAATAAAATGAAACCTAATAAAGTTTAAAATCTTTTTCACAGCAAAAGAAGCCACCCCAAAAATGAAAAGAAAACACACAGAATGGGGAAAATATTTTCAAATGAAGTGGTCAACAAAGGATTATTCTTTAAAATATACAAATGATTAATGCAGCTCAATATTTTTTTAATAGGTAGAAGATCTAAATAAACATTACTCTAAAAAAGATATACAGATATCTAGGAGGCAATAAAAATATTCTTAACATGACTATAAGAAAAATCCAAATCAAAAGTATAATGAGGTATCATCTCACACTAATTAGAATGGCTCTCATAAAAAATCTACCAACAAATGCTGGAGAGAATGTGGAGAAAAAGGAACCCACTTACACTGTTGTTAGAAACTTACACTGGTACAGCCACTGTGGAGAACAGTATGAAGATTTAATAAAAAGAAACAAACAAGCAAACTAAAAATAGAGGTAATATATGATACAGCAATCCCACACCTGGGCATGTATCTGGAGAAATCAATACTTCAAAAAGACACAAGCATCTAAAATTTATTTCAGTCCTATTTATAATAGCCAAGATATAAAAACAATATCAGTGTCCATTAACAGAAGAATCGATAAAGAATATGTGGTGTGTATACATGTATGTATATATATATATATATACAGAATAGAATATTACTCAGCAATTAGAAGAACAAAATAGTACTAATTGTAGTTACATAGATAGACCTAGTAATGTTAAGTTAAATCGCTCAGTCGTGTCCAACTCTTTGTGACCCCGTGGACTATGTAGTCTACTCCGTCCATGGGATTCTCCAGGCAAGAATACTGGAGTGGGGAGTGAAATCAGACAAAATCAGAAAAAGAAAGAAAGATGAAGTATCATGTTTGTTGAAAATATCATATTTGGAATCTTTAAAAATAATGTAAAAATGAAACTATTTACAAAACAGAAATGAGTCACAGATATAGAAAACAAACATATAGTTAGCAAGGGGAACCAGAGATAAAATTGCCAACATCTGCTGGATCATCAAAAAAGCAAGAGAGTTCCAGAAAATACATCTATTTCTGCTTTATTGACTATGCCAAAGCCTTTGACTGTGTGGATCACAATAAACTATGGAAAATTCTGAAAGAGATAGGAAGACCAGACCACCTGATTTGCTTCTTGAGAAACCTATATGCAGGTCAGGAAGCAACAGTTAGAACTGGACATGAAACAACAGACTGATTCCAAATAGGAAAAGGAGTATATCAAGGCTATATATGGTAACCCTGCTTAATTAACTTATATGCAGAGTACATCATGAGAAACGCTGGGCTGGAAGAAGCACAAATTGGAATCAAGATTGAAGGGAGAAATATCAATAACCTCAGATATGCAGATTACACTACCCTTATGGCAGAAAGTGAAGAGGAACTAAAAAGCCTCTTAATGAAAGTGAAAGAGGAGAGTGAAATAGTTGGCTTAAAGCTCAACATTCAAAAAATGAAGATCATGGCATCTGGTACCATCACTTCATGGCAAATAGATGGGGAAACAGTGGAAGCAGTGTCAAACTTTATTTTTGGGGGACTCCAAAATCACTGCAGATGGTGACTGCAGCCATGAAATTAAAAGACACTTACTCCTTGGAAGGAAAGTTATGACCAACCTAGATAGTATATTGAAAAGCAGAGACATTACTTTGCCAACAAAGGTCTGTCTAGTCAAGGCTATGGTTTTTCCAATGGTCATGTATGGATGTGAGAGTAGGACTGTGAGGAAAGCTGAGTGCTGAAGAATTGATGCTTTTGAACTGTGGTGTTGGAGAAGACTCTTGAAAGTCCCTTGGACAGGAAGGAGATCCAACCAGTCCATCCTAAAGGAGATCAGTCCTGGGTGTTCTTTGGAAGGACTAATGTTGAAGCTGAAACTCCAATACTTTAGCTACCTGATATGAAGAGCTGACTCATTTGAAAAGACCCTGATGCTGGGAAAGATTGAGGGCAGGCAGAGAAGGGTACGACAGAGGATAAGATGGTTGCATGGCATCACTGACTCAACGGACCTGAATTTGGGTAGACTCCGGGAGTCATCGATGGAGAGAGAGGCCTGGAGTGCTCTGAATCACGGGGTCACAAAGAGTCGGACATGACTGAGTGACTAACTGAACTGAACTGAAAGGGGGCAGGGATAAATTGGAAGATTATAACTGACATATAAACACTACTCTATATAAAATAGGTAATAAGAACCTGCTATATTGCACTATGAACTCTCTATACAATACTCTGTATTGACCCATACAGGATTTGACATAAAATAAGAGTGGATATCTATATATAGATATATATATATNTTTGAGTAAACTCTGGGAGTTGGTGATGGACAGGGAAGCCTGGCGTGCTGCAGTCCATGGGGTCACAAAGTTTTTAACATTATTGTGTGACTGAACTGAGCTGAACTGAAACTTTATGGGCACATTCAAGTGAGTGGTAAGCCAGGCTACAGTCTTAGCTATGCTCACAACACCCGCAGCAGGTCCAGATCCATTATTGCAATCCTGGTACCTTACTTTGGTGAATTTTTGCTGGTGATTTGGTGATACAATACCCAAAATAAAACAAGGCCCTTTGCCAGTACACCCACAGTTAAGATGGTGCCAAGAGTAGTGCCAACAATAGTGTAATCTGAGAGTTTGTATAATGGGAACAAGTGATACAACAGAGCACTTCCCCAGGTGAACACTTCCAGAGCTCAGTGGCTTCCCTGTCACTGGGAGTGCTCCAGTCCCACCTGACTCTAACCACATATCAGAAATTACTAAGAAACAGATATGTGGCCTTTTACTCCAACAAATACAGAACAGATCCCACCTCTGACAGGGCGGTGAAAACCACAGAGCTAAGGAGAGGCCCTGCTTAATATCTAGTACATGCTACCATCATCACAACAAAAAAATATTAAATCCATGTAGGCTATATAGGGATGAAATTGAAAGTGCTAGTCACTCAGTGGAGTCCCACTCTTTGTGACTGTATGGACTGTAGCCACCAGGCTTCTCTCTCCATGGAACTCTCCAGGCAAGAATATTGGATTGGGTTACCATTCTCTTCTCCAGGGTATCTTCCCAACTCAAGAATCAAACCTGGGTCTCCTACATTGCAGATTGATTCTTTACTATCTGTGTCACCAGGGAAGCCCAAAGAGAGCTCAAGGAGCCCTGAATGCCAGGCCTCCTGCAAGAAATGAGGAAGGACGGGAGGCTATCACCAGGCAACTGACTCACTCTGTCCCCTGGGAGGACACCAAGGGTTTGCCCAGGAGGGGTGCAGTGCCACTTGGAGAACTGAAGGGGCATCCCCTCTTGCATTCCCCATGCTGGTGTATGGAGAGTGGGACTAAAGACATGGGTTTGTTGCTTTGAGGCAGACAAACACAATCTCAACTTTGCTCCCACAGGGATAGGTGACATGGACACACTGGTCAACTGGGCCAGGACAGGAAATCTGTCACTGCTTCCACATTTTCCCCTTCTATTTGCCATGAATTAATGGGGCCAGATGCCACGATCATAATTTATTTTAATACTTTTTTAAAACCAGCTTTTTCACTCTCCTCTTTTACCCACATTAAGAGGTTCTTTTGTTCCTTTTTGCTTTCTGTCACTAGAGTGTTATCATCTGCATATCTAAGGTTGTTGTTTCTCCTGTCTCTCTTGATTCCAGCTTGTAGCTCATTCAGCCCAACATTTCTTATCGTGTGCTCAGTGTATAAGTTAAAGACATAGACAAATTTGTCATACTCTCTTCTCAACCTTGCAGGCCCCATGCTAGTGTACCAAGAGAGGTGCTGGTTACTTTGAGGCAGGCAGACACATTCTTACCTTTGTCCCCACAGGGACAGGTGGCACAGACACAGTGGTTGATTGGGCCAGGACAGCTGAGCCAGTGAGTTGTTCCATACAGGGTTCTAACTGTTGCTTCTTGACCCACATACAGGTTTCTCAAGAGACAGGTAAGATGGTCCAGTATTCCCATATCTTTAAGAGCTTTCCATAGTTTGTTATCATCCACACAAAGGCTTTAGTGTAGTTGATGAAACAGAGGTAGATGTTTTTCTGGAAGCCCCTTGCTTTCACTATGCTCAGGTAATGTTGGCAATTTGTTCTCTGGTTCCTCTGCCTTTTCCTAAACTAGCTCTGACTTCTGGAATTTCCTGGTTCTGTAATGCTGAAGCCTATCATATAATATTTTAAGCATGACCCTACTAGCATGGGAGAGGAGTGCAATTGTCCAGTGGTTTGAACATTCTTTATTACTGCCCTTCTTAGGAATTGGGATAAGGATTGACCTTTTCTAGCCCTATAGTCACAGCTGGGTTTTCCAGATTTGCTGACATATTGAAACACTTTGAAAACATCATCTGTAGGGTTTTGAATAGCTCTCCTGGAATTCCATCATATCCAGTAGCTTTATTGACAGCAGTACTTCCTAAGGCTCACTTTACTTCACACTCCAGAATATCTGGCTTTGGGTGACTGACCACACCATTGTGGTTATACAGTTCATTAAGATCATTTGTTTATAATCCTGTGTATTCTTTCTATCCCTTCTTGATCTCTTCTGCTTCTACTATGTCTCTACTCTTTATTGTGCCCATCTTTGTGTGAAATGTCCCCTTGATATTCCCATTTTTTCTGAAGAGATCTCTAGTCTTTCCCCTTCTGTTGTTTCCCTCTACTTTTATATCTTGTTTGTTGAAGAAGACCTTCTTGTCTCTCCTTGCTATTATTTGGAACTCTGCATTAAATTGGGTGTACCTTTCCCCTCTTCCTTAGCTTTTTGTTTATTTTCTTTATTCAGCTATTTGTAAAGCCTCCTCAAATAACCACTTTGCCTTCTTGCTTTTCTTTTTCAATGAGATGGCTTTGTTTCACTGCCTCCTGTACAATATTATGGAACTCCATCCATAGTTCTTCAAGCACTCTGTTTACTACATTTAATCCCTTGAATCTATTCATCACTTCCACTGCAAAAAAATCTTGAGAGTCCCTTGGACAGCAAAGAGATCAAACCACTCATTCTTAAAGGAAATCAATCCTGAATGCTCATTGGAAGGCCTGATGCTAAAGCTGAAGCTCTAGTATTTTGTTCATCTGATGCAGACATCGAACTCATTGGAAAAGTCCCTGATGTTGGGGAAGATTGAGGGAAAAAGGGGAAGAAGGTGTCAAAGGATGAGATAACTGTATTGCATCACTGATAAAATGGCCATGAATTTGTGCAAGGTCTGGGAGATGGTTAGGGACAGGGAGGCCTGGCATACAGCAAACCATGGGATCACAAAGAGACAGGTATGACTAGACGATCGAACAACAACAACACCCATATAGTGAACTGATCATCTAGACAAAAATAAAAGGAAATAAGCCTAAAATGAAACATTAGATGAGAGAAATTTAGTTGATATCTATGAAATATTCCATTTGAAAACAGCAGAATATAATTTTTTTTTTCAAGTGCACATGGAGCATTTTCTAGGATAGATCACATCTTAGGTCACAAATCAAGTCTTCCTATATTTAAGAAAATTGAAATTATATATTTTCTGCCCCAAATGATATGAAATTAGAAGTCAATTTTTAAAAACTGTAAAAAACACAAACACATGGAGACAGCACAATATGTTACTAAATAACCGATGGATCACTGAAGAAATCAAAGAGGAAATAAAAAACTACCCAGAGGCAAAACAAACAAACACAGTGATCCAAAGTCTATAGGACCTGGGAAAATTGTTCTAAGAGGGAAGATTGTACCAATATAACCTCACCTCCAGGGGGAAAAAAAAAAAAAAAGTNAAAAAACTACCCAGAGGCAAAACAAACAAACACAGTGATCCAAAGTCTATAGGACCTGGGAAAATTGTTCTAAGAGGGAAGATTGTACCAATATAACCTCACCTCCAGGGGGAAAAAAAAAAAAAAGTCAAAGAAACAACCTAACCTTGTGCCTAAAGCAACTAGGAAAATAAGAACAAACAAAAGTTAAAATTAGTAGAGGGGAAAGTATCATATCAGACTAGAATTTAAGGGAAAATAAAAAAGCAGTAGCAGAGATCAATGAAACTAAAAGTTAGTTCTTTGAGAAGATAAACAAGAATGGGAAAACTTGTTAAGAAAATAAGATAGAGCCCTCAAATCAGTAAAATTCAAAATCAAAAAGGAGAGGTTGTTATGAATACTACAGAAATACAAATAATCATAAGATCCTAAGATCAGGAATAAGCCAAGGATGTCCACTCATACCACTTTTATTCAACATTGTTTTAAAAGTCATAGTCATGTCATCAGTAACAAAAAAGAAATAAAAGTACCCAATTTGGAAAAGAAAAAGTAAAATTGCATAATACATGATATTATATATAGAAAATCTTAAATAGGCTACCAGAAAATTACTAGAACTCATCAATTAATTTGCTAATGTTTCAGGATACAAAATTAATACACAGAAATAACTTACATTTCTATACACTATAAATGAAAGACCAGAAAGAGAAATTAAGGAGACAATCCCATTTACCATCACATCAAAAAGAATATCCAGGAACTAAGCTATATAAAGAAGTAAAAGAACCTGTTCTCAGAAAACTTAATGATGAAAGAAATCAACAGTGATATAAGCAGATGAAGAGCGAGGCCACGTTCTTGGACTGGAAGAATCAATATTATCAAAATGAATATATAATCCAAAATAATCTACAAGTTCAACACCATCCTTATCAAATTACCATGGGTGTTTTTCATAAATTAAAGCAAAAATGTTTATAATTTGTATGAAAACACAAAGGATCCTGAATATCCAAATCAATCTTGAGAACGAAAAATGGGACTGGAAGCACCCAGATTCCTTGACTTCTGGCTATAGCACAAAGCTGCAATCATCAAAACATTATGGTACTGGCACAAAAACAGAAATATAAATCAATAGAACAGGTTAGATAGTCCAAAGATAAACTCATGCACCTTACCTATGACAAAGGAGGCAGGAATATCCAATACAGAAAAGATAGCTTCTTCAATAAGAGTTTCTAGGAAAAACAAGACAGCCACATATTAAAGAATGAAATCAGAACAATTTCCTAACATTTTACACAAAAATAAACTCAAAATGCATTAAAGAGCTAAGTGTAAGGCCAGATGTAATAAAACTATTGGAGGAAAACAGACAGAACATTCTCTGACATATGTTCTGGCAAGATCTTTTATGATTCACCTTCTAGAAAAGTGAAAATAAAATGAAACCTAATAAAGTTTAAAATCTTTTTCACAGCAAAAGAAGCCACCCCAAAAATGAAAAGAAAACACACAGAATGGGGAAAATATTTTCAAATGAAGTGGTCAACAAAGGATTATTCTTTAAAATATACAAATGATTAATGCAGCTCAATATTTTTTTAATAGGTAGAAGATCTAAATAAACATTACTCTAAAAAAGATATACAGATATCTAGGAGGCAATAAAAATATTCTTAACATGACTATAAGAAAAATCCAAATCAAAAGTATAATGAGGTATCATCTCACACTAATTAGAATGGCTCTCATAAAAAATCTACCAACAAATGCTGGAGAGAATGTGGAGAAAAAGGAACCCACTTACACTGTTGTTAGAAACTTACACTGGTACAGCCACTGT
Organism: Oreotragus oreotragus; assembly: GCA_006410675.1. NCBI lineage: Eukaryota > Metazoa > Chordata > Mammalia > Artiodactyla > Bovidae > Oreotragus > Oreotragus oreotragus. The sequence goes on along the minus strand of SJYX01002801.1, from coordinate 253,914 downwards.
GGAGAACAGTATGAAGATTTAATAAAAAGAAACAAACAAGCAAACTAAAAATAGAGGTAATATATGATACAGCAATCCCACACCTGGGCATGTATCTGGAGAAATCAATACTTCAAAAAGACACAAGCATCTAAAATTTATTTCAGTCCTATTTATAATAGCCAAGATATAAAAACAATATCAGTGTCCATTAACAGAAGAATCGATAAAGAATATGTGGTGTGTATACATGTATGTATATATATATATATATACAGAATAGAATATTACTCAGCAATTAGAAGAACAAAATAGTACTAATTGTAGTTACATAGATAGACCTAGTAATGTTAAGTTAAATCGCTCAGTCGTGTCCAACTCTTTGTGACCCCGTGGACTATGTAGTCTACTCCGTCCATGGGATTCTCCAGGCAAGAATACTGGAGTGGGGAGTGAAATCAGACAAAATCAGAAAAAGAAAGAAAGATGAAGTATCATGTTTGTTGAAAATATCATATTTGGAATCTTTAAAAATAATGTAAAAATGAAACTATTTACAAAACAGAAATGAGTCACAGATATAGAAAACAAACATATAGTTAGCAAGGGGAACCAGAGATCAAATTGCCAACATCTGCTGGATCATCAAAAAAGCAAGAGAGTTCCAGAAAATACATCTATTTCTGCTTTATTGACTATGCCAAAGCCTTTGACTGTGTGGATCACAATAAACTATGGAAAATTCTGAAAGAGATAGGAAGACCAGACCACCTGATTTGCTTCTTGAGAAACCTATATGCAGGTCAGGAAGCAACAGTTAGAACTGGACATGAAACAACAGACTGATTCCAAATAGGAAAAGGAGTATATCAAGGCTATATATGGTAACCCTGCTTAATTAACTTATATGCAGAGTACATCATGAGAAACGCTGGGCTGGAAGAAGCACAAATTGGAATCAAGATTGAAGGGAGAAATATCAATAACCTCAGATATGCAGATTACACTACCCTTATGGCAGAAAGTGAAGAGGAACTAAAAAGCCTCTTAATGAAAGTGAAAGAGGAGAGTGAAATAGTTGGCTTAAAGCTCAACATTCAAAAAATGAAGATCATGGCATCTGGTACCATCACTTCATGGCAAATAGATGGGGAAACAGTGGAAGCAGTGTCAAACTTTATTTTTGGGGGACTCCAAAATCACTGCAGATGGTGACTGCAGCCATGAAATTAAAAGACACTTACTCCTTGGAAGGAAAGTTATGACCAACCTAGATAGTATATTGAAAAGCAGAGACATTACTTTGCCAACAAAGGTCTGTCTAGTCAAGGCTATGGTTTTTCCAATGGTCATGTATGGATGTGAGAGTAGGACTGTGAGGAAAGCTGAGTGCTGAAGAATTGATGCTTTTGAACTGTGGTGTTGGAGAAGACTCTTGAAAGTCCCTTGGACAGGAAGGAGATCCAACCAGTCCATCCTAAAGGAGATCAGTCCTGGGTGTTCTTTGGAAGGACTAATGTTGAAGCTGAAACTCCAATACTTTAGCTACCTGATATGAAGAGCTGACTCATTTGAAAAGACCCTGATGCTGGGAAAGATTGAGGGCAGGCAGAGAAGGGTACGACAGAGGATAAGATGGTTGCATGGCATCACTGACTCAACGGACCTGAATTTGGGTAGACTCCGGGAGTCATCGATGGAGAGAGAGGCCTGGAGTGCTCTGAATCACGGGGTCACAAAGAGTCGGACATGACTGAGTGACTAACTGAACTGAACTGAAAGGGGGCAGGGATAAATTGGAAGATTATAACTGACATATAAACACTACTCTATATAAAATAGGTAATAAGAACCTGCTATATTGCACTATGAACTCTCTATACAATACTCTGTATTGACCCATACAGGATTTGACATAAAATAAGAGTGGATATCTATATATAGATATATATATATATCTGATTCACTTTATGTACATCAGAAACTAATGCAATATTGCAAATTAATTATACTCCAATAAACATTTTAGAGGGCTTCCCTGATGGCTCAGAGGTTAAAGCATCTGCTTGGAATGCGGGAGACCCTGGTTCGATCCCTGGGTAGGGAAGATCCCCTGGAGTGGAATTCCATAATTTAAGAGATAGGAGACAAATGAGATTAACCAAACTTTAACACATTTATACTGACATTTTGCAGACATAATTTTGTGCTTAACACTGACTATTGCTGGAATAAGTGCAGACCTTTAAAAATGATTGAGAATAACAATGCAAACATCATATGTTATTTTACAGTAAACAGTTTATGGGCAGTTCTGAGGATGAGGGTCATTGTGTTGCCTCACTGATGGAGAAATTGAGGTTGGAAGATTTCATTGCCTGAACATAAGGGTATAACAGAGACAGGATCTAATACCAAGTCTTGTAACTTGACAAACACAATTTGTAATTATTATGGACTCATTTAACAAATAGCAGCTATATATTTTGATTTTTTGAAAAAATAGGTTGTAAAGAGGAAATTATAATCACAGTACAACAGTAAAAAAAAGTCCAACAGAAAAAAGAGCAATTGCATTTCTTGCTATAAATTCATTTCTTCATATCATTGTCATTTGTGAATGCATTTACTAACATATAAATGCTAATATAATTTTTAAATTTAATATGTGTATTGAATTTCAACATATGTATTGAAACAGTAATGACAATTATGATGATGATGATAAAGGGTAATGACAATTTCTTCTTTAGTTATGTAAAATATTCATGCTAAATTGCAAACAAATAATACAGATAAAGTGTAAATTCATTGTTGATACTTGTGACCATAACATTTTATTTAAAATTGAAAATTTATGTCATTCTAATTCAAGCTTTTAACATTTTGAGGAAATAAAAATGCAGCATAGAGTGATTAAGTGATTTACCTATGTTCTTACAAGTATTTATTATTATTTACATATCTATCAGAGTTGCTCAATGTAGATACCAATTAAAACGGTTTATAAACATAAGACAGAGAAGGCAATGGGACCCCACTCCAGTACTCTTGCCTGGAAAATGCCATGGACGAGGAGACTGGTGGACTGCAGTCCATGGGGTCATGAAGAGTCGGACACAACTGAGCGACTTCACTTTCACTTTATACTTTCATTCATTGAAGAAGGAAATGGCAACCCACTCCAGTGTTCTTGCCTGGAGAATCCCAGGGATGGGGGAGCCTGGTGGGCTGCCATCTATGGTGTGGCAGAGAGTCGGACACGAGTGAAGTGACTTAGCAACAGCATAAGCAAAAGTAGTTATTTAAATTCTTGTATCTCAAAGTCATTGCAGACATTACTTTTACACCTTTCTGCTCTTTCTTTCTAATGCCTGTTTACAACTTAATAGAACTGAAAAAAGAGCATATTCAGTTAGCCAATGAACTCTAATGTATTTCTAAGAATCTGGAAGTGAATGAAATATATGTTGGTCATTAATAAAGTGGGCTCTGGACTCAGACTGCTTGTCTTCAAATCTCAGCTCTCCTACTTTGTATCATGAGTTAGTATTATACATATGATTAAAGTCTTGGATGCCAGAGCCAGACTGCTTAGATGTAAAAATAAGCTTCACAATTTATTAGCTATGCAGCCTAGAGCAAGTTACAAAATCCTCTGTACTTCATTTTTTCCCCTTTGACAAAATAGAAAATGTAGTAGTACTCACTTCATACAATTTTATGTTCACTTAAAATGAATTAATCTGTATAGATCCCTTAGAACAGTATCTGACTCCACCCTTCCACCTCAATCAGTTCAGTCATGTGTGACTCTTTGTGACTCCTCATAGACTGCAGCAGGCCAGGCTTGTCTGTCTGTCACCAGCTCCCGGAGCTTGCTCAAACTCACGTCCATTGAGTTGGTGATGCCATCGAACCATCTCATCCTCTGTCGTCCCCTTCTCTTCCTGCCTTCAATCTTTCCCAGCATCAAGGTCTTTTCTAATATGTCCACTCTTTGCATCAGGTGGCCAAAGTATTGGAGTTCCACGTTCAGCATCAGTCCTTCCAATGAATATTCAGGGTTGATTTCTTATAGGATTGACGAGTTTGATCTCTCTGCTCTCCAAGGGACTCTCAAGAGTTTTCTCTAACACCACAGTTCAAAAATATCAATTCTTCAGGGTTCAGTCTTCTTTATGGTCCAACTCTCACATCTAAACATGACTACTAGAAAAACCATAACTTTAACTCTACAGACCTTTGTCAGTAATGTTTTGGCTTTTTAACACACTGTCTAGGTTTGTCATAGCTTTTCTTCCAAGGAGCAAGCATATTTTAATTTCATGGCTGCAGGCAGACCATCTCAGTGATGTTGGAGCCCAAGAAAAGAAAGTCTGTCACTGTTTCCATTGCTTCCTCATCTATTTACCAGTAAGTGATGGGGTCAAATGACATGATCTTCATTTTTTGAATGTTGATATTTAAGCCAGCTTTTTCATTCTCTTCTTTCACTTTCATCAAAAGGCTCTTTATTTCTACCACAATAGCTAAATGTTAGTTTCAATAATAGCTATTAGACATATGATACACTTAGTAGAGTGCCTGAAAAACATCTCAGTTCAGTTCAGTCACTCAGTCGTGTCCGACTCTTTGCGATCCCATGAACTGCAGCACACCAGGCCTCCCTGTCCATCACCAACTCCCGGAGTCCACCCAAACTCTTGTCCTTTGAGTTGGTGATCCCATCCAACCATCTCATCCTCCATCGTCTCCTTCTCCTCCTGTCCTCAATCTTTCAAAAGCAACAGGGTCTTTTCAAATGAGACAGCTCTTTGCATCAGGTGGCCGAAGTATTGGAGTTTGAGCTTCAACATCAGTCCTTCCAATGAACACCCAGGACTGATCTCCTTTAGGATGGACTGGTTGGATCTCCTTCCTGTCCAAGGGATCTCAAGAGTTTTCTCCAACACCACAGTTCAAAAGCATCAATTCTTCAGCACTCAGCTTTCTTTGCGGTCCAACTCTCACATCCATACATGACCACCGGAAAAATCATAACCTTGACTAGACAGATCTTTGTTGAGAAAGTAATGTCTCTGCTTTTTAACATGTTATCTATGTTGGTCATAACTTTCCTTCTAAGGAGAAAGCGTCTTTTAATTTCATGGCTGCAATCACCATCTGCAGTGATTTTGGATCCCCCCAAAATAAAGTCAGCCACTGTTTCCACTGTTTCCCCATCTATTTGCCATGAAGTGATGGGGCTGGATGCCATGATTTTAGTTTTCTGAATGCTAAGTTTTAAGCCAACTTTTTCACTCTCCTTTTTCACTTTCATCAAGAGGCTCTTTAGTTCTTCTTCACTTTCTGCCATAAGGTTGGTGTCATTTGCATATAGAGATTGTTNTTGTTTCCCCATCTATTTGCCATGAAGTGATGGGACCAGATGCCATGATTTTAGTTTTCTGAATGCTAAGTTTTAAGCCAACTTTTTCACTCTCCTTTTTCACTTTCATCAAGAGGCTCTTTAGTTCTTCTTCACTTTCTGCCATAAGGTTGGTGTCATTTGCATATAGAGATTGTTGATATTTCTCCCAGCAATCTTGATTCCAGCTTGGGAATCAAGGAAATGCTTCCTGCAGCCCAGCGTTTCTCATGATGTACTCTCCATATAAGTTAAATAAGCAGGGTGAAAATATACAGCCTTGATGTACCTCTTTTCCTATTAGAACCAGTTTGTTGTTCCATGTCCAGTTCTAACTGTTGCTTCCTGACCTGCATACAGGTTTCCCAAGAGGCAGGTCAGGTGGTCTGGTATTCCCATCTCTTTCAGAATTTTCCACAGTTTATTGTGATCCACACAGTCAAAGGCTTTGACATAGTCAATAAAGCAGAAATAGATGCTTTCCTGGAACTTAGCTATTTTTATTTCATTTAGTTGAAATAAGTGTTTCTCATGATTCAAGAAACTTGTGTCCTTGGGATACATTAATAAATAAATTATTGCTGTTTTCCTGCTAACACTTAGTAGTGAAAATAGAAATTACACAAAAGGCATAATTTAAAGACAAATAATAAGTTAGAATGTGATAAAGGATACAGGGACAAACATTTAGAGAAAGGCAGGGGGAGTGAGAGGAACAGATTTTATACACATTGGGATTTTAAATACATAGGTTAAAGGAGTACTAGTGACATGGTAACATTTGTGTAAACTCAGATGTGAACCATGCAGATATTTTCAGGAAAAACATTTGGGACAGAGGATTTGTAATATATATTGCCTAGAACAAAGTTCCTGGTCACTCTACTTCAACCACATAGAAAGAAGCAAAATGTGTTGAAGTAGAGTGAGCCGAATAGAAACAATCAGGACTGTATTAAGAGATGTAACTGGGGGAAGTCAAGTAGCACATTGTAGGATCTTGCAGGTTTTGCTTTTGTGAAGTGAGAATCACTGGGCAGTTTTGGATAGAGTAGTAATGTGATTGGAATTTTTAAAATGGATTAAGGAGAGATTATATTAAGGGGTGAATTCTCATGTGTCAAGGTTAGAAGTTGGGAAATCGGTTAGGAGGCTATTGCAGACATCCAGGCTAGAAATGTTGGTTGCTCCAAACACAGAGATACTGGAATGGGTGATGTGGAAAGAATTAGTCAGATTCTGAATATACTTTGAAAGTATAGACCATAGGATTCTCTGATATAGGGGAATAAGAGATGTCAGGTATGATTCTGTGATTTTCTTTCTTTCTTCTTCTTCTTCTTTTTTTTTTTTTTTTTGGTCTAGCATCTCTATAGGTGCAAATGTCATTGTTTGAGAAGGGAAGACTCTGAGAGCAGTATGTTTGAGTGGAGTGGGGGAGACCAGATATTCTATTTTAGGCTTGTAAAGATTGAAATTTCTATTAGTCATCCAGGAGGAGATGCTAAACAGGCAATGCAATGTACCTATGAGTCTGGAGTTCATGAAAGGGTTCTGAGCTGGAAATTTAACAGATGTTAAAAATCAGGAGAACGCATAAGATTGGGAAATGTTATAGCTATCGGACAAAAATCTGATTCTTGAGACATTTTAAATTGAAGACATTTGAGAGGAAAATAAGAACTATCAGGAAAGATTGAGAATGAGTGGCCGGTGATGTAGGAGGGAAACTAAGGTTTTCGTGTCATGAAAGTCAAGAAAAGAAAATACAAAATGGCGATAAGGAATCAATTGTGATAGATCTTGGTGATCAAAGCTAAGCACTGATAATTGAAGGTATGTTCAGTAACATGATAGACATAAGTGTCTTTAGTAAAATGATTCATTGTTGTGGTTTTTAACAAGAATCAGTTCAGTTCAGTCTTTCAGTCATATCCGACTCTTTGCGACCCCATGAATCGCAGCACACCAGGCCTCCCTGTCCATCACCAATTCCCAGAGTTCACTCAGACTCACAACCATTGAGTCAGTGTCCCCTTCTCCTCCTGCCCCCAATCTCTCCCAGCATCTGAGTCTTTTCCAGTGAGTCAGCTCTTCGCATGAAGTGGCCAAAGTACTGGAGCTTTAGCTTCATTCCTTCCAAAGAAATCCCAGGGCTGATCTCCTTCAGAATGGACTGGTGGGATCCCCTTGCAGTCCAAGGGACTCTCGAGAGTCTTCTCCAACACCACAGTTCAAAAGCATCAATTTTTTGGTGCTCAGTCTTCTTCACAGCCCAACTCTCACATCCATACATGACCACAGGAAAAACCATAGCCTTGACTAGACGGATCTTAGTCGGCAGTCATGTCTCTGCTTTTGAATATGCTGTCTAGGTTGTTCATAACTAACTTTCCTTCCAAGGAGTAAGCATCTTTTAATTTCATGGCTGCAATCACCATATGCAGTGATTTTGGAAAAAAAAAAAAAAAAAAAAAAAGTCTGACACTGTTTCCCCATTTATTTCCCATGAAGTGATGGGACCAGATGCCATGATCTTCATTTTCTGAATGATGAGCTTTAAGCCAACTATTTCACTTTCACTTTCATCAAGAGGCTTTTTAGTTCCTCTTCACTTTCTGTCATCAGGGTGGTGTCATCTGCATATCTGAGGTTGTTGATATTTCTCCTGGTAATCTTGATTCCAGCTTGTGTTTCTTCCAGTCCAGTGTTTCTCATGATGTACTCTGCATATAAGTTAAATAAGCAGGGTAACAATATACAGCCTTGACGTACTCCTTTTCCTATTTGAAACTAGTCTGTTGTTCCATGTCCAGTTCTAACTGTTGCTTCCTGACCTGCATACAGATTTCTCAAGAGGCCGGTCAGGTGGTCTGGTATACCCATCTCTTTCAGAATTTTTCAGTTTATTGTGATCCACACAGTCAAGGCTTTGACATAGTCAATAAAGCAGAAATAGATGTTTTTCTGGAACTCTCTTGCTTTTTCCATGATCCAGCAGATGTTGGCAATTTGATCTCTGGTTCCTCTGCCTTTTCTAAAACCAGCTTGAACATCAGGAAGTTCACAGTTCACGTATTGCTGGACAGTGAACAAAGGCAACTCTTTTGAAATGGTTTACCTAAAGGGGAATAAAGGAATGGTGTAGTAATTGATGGAAAAAGAAGCGAAAAAAAAAAAAAAAAAGGACTGCAAAATGGGAGCAATAAAGAGTTATTTCTATGCTGATAAGAAAGTTAGTGTATTAATAGAAACTTTAAATGGCATGATGTAGGGAAGAGGGAAGGATTACAGATAGATATCATCAAGTAGGTGGCAAGAGACGAGATCCTATTTATAAAGAAAAAACTGTCTTTAGGTAGGATAAAGTAGGATGATAAAACTTCTGAGTGAAGATGTGAGGTGGGTGAGTGAAATTTGGTGAATTCTAGAGGATTTCTTCAATTAATTTTCTTCAGTTATGTATAAAGTAATGCCATCACCTGAGGAGGCAAATCAATTGAGACATATTGGAGGTTTCAGGAAAAATAAAACCATGTAAAATAGTCATCTGGAGCAGTGAACAAATGAGTAAGGAGCTTAAAACATAACTGCCTACCAGCAGCAATGTCCTGTTGTTGCTCATTCAGCTAAATGAGGGTAGTACAAAAATGATGAGTTACATCTAACCATCACCATGGTTCTACAAAGGACCAGGAAATGGACAAGTGATCTCAAGGTTTTTAGGAAGGAAGGATTATAGTGTTTGAAAATGAAATATAAAGTAAGAGTGGAATCCATATTTGAGGAAGTTTAGAAGATAAAAACATGGTCATATCAAGGATCCAGGTGACATGGAAGGATTGATGGATTCAGGGCAACTGAAAGTTAAAAAATAAAAATAAAAAGATTAAAAAAAAAAGTTGGTCGGAGAATGGAACACATAATATTGACATTATGGAGTATGTGTTGAATTATTGGAAATCAATGTCTCAGTAACGACTATGGAAGTGAGATGCTGAAGTATGGTGGAAGAAAAGATCATAAAAGAAAAAGAATTTCTATAACTGAAATAACAGGAAATTGGAAGAATAACTTATGTTTACTTGGAAAACATCATGATTTAAAAGACAAGTAGTATTGAAGAGAATCAGGAAATCTTTTTAGCAGCATTATCGTTTACTACTTCAAACTTCTATGAAATTTGAATCTAGAAGAAATGATGATAAATAATTCGTGTTTATATCCTCAAATAATGATACTCAAATTTGAATAAAACTATTAAGACTAGGTATACTGAATACATGCTATTTTTATTTTGTTGATTACTGGAAATACTGGGGGAATTCTGACAAGAGTGGAAAATCTACTAATGTAGATCCAACACACTTACTGAAAAACAAATCTAAGTAATATATTTTCATTCAAATTTGAATTTATGATTATTGATAAAATCCTTTCCTTTGATGTAATAAAATTTCCTAAAAGCAGCATTATTTCATTCTATTTAAATGCATAATTAATGAATAAAAGTAACAGAGATCAAATTGCCACCATCCGCTGGATCATGGAAAAAGCAAGAGAGTTCCAAAAAAACATCTATTTCTGCTTTATTGACTATGCCAAAGCCTTTGACTGTGTGGATCACAATAAACTGTGGAAAATTCTGAAAGAGATGGGAGTACCAGACCACCTAACCTGCCTCTTGAGAAATCTGTATGCAGGTCAGGAAGCAACAGTTAGAACTGGACATGGAACAACAGACTGGTTCCAAATAGGAAAAGGAGTATGGCAAGGCTGTATATTGTCTCCCTGCCTATTTAACTTATATGCAGAGTACATCATGAGAAACGCTGGACTGGAAGAAACACAAGCTGGAATCAAGATTGCCGGGAGAA
>SJYX01002801.1:223372-242373 GCA_006410675.1 Oreotragus oreotragus | reverse complement strand
AAGCTGAAACTCCAGTACTTTGGCCACCTCATGCGAAGAGTTGACTCATTGGAAAGGACTCTGATGCTGGGAGGGATTGGGGGCAGGAGGAGAAGGGGACGACCGAGGATGAGATGGCTGGATGGCATCACGGACTTGATGGACGTGAGTCTGAGTGAACTCCAGGAGATGGTGATGGATAGGGAGGCCTGGCGTGCTGCGATTCATGGGGTCACAAAGAGTCGGACACGACTGAGCAACTGAACTGAACTGAACTCAAGAAGGATTGATAATGTAGGTAAAATTCAGTGCAAGCTACAGTAAAGAATTACATCAAAGAGTAAATCTACATATTTACTACATAGCATAAATGGCTTCATTTTGTATAAAACTTATAAGAGATTTATAATAACTTGAATACAGAACTAACCAAAGTCTCCTTGGATGCATCAGCATTAGATAATGAAGAAATTTATGCTCTGAAGCATAAAATTCAAAACCAAGTTCATTTAGCATCTGTGGACTGCATTTTAGACACAAAAAATATTTATAAAGTGAAAAACTTGACAGTAATGATTGGAATATATATTTTTATTTTGATAAATCTTTTGAACACTGTAGTGCTGTTCTGTAGCATCTTTTGACCAAAATCAGCTTAAATGCCATAGACTACAACACGCCAGGACTACCTGTCAATCGTCAACTCCAGGGGTCTACACAAACTCATGCCCATTGAGTCGGTGATGCCATCCAAACATCTCACCCTCTGTTGTCCCCCTTTCCTCCTGCCTTCAATCTTTCCCAATAACAGGGTCTCTTCAAAAGAGTCAGTTCTTCGCATTGGGTGGCCAAAATATTGGATTTTCAGCTTCAACATCTGTCTTTCCAATGAACACCCAGGACTGATCTCCTTTAGGATGGACTGGTTGGATCTTCCATTGAGTCGGTGATGCCATCCAAACATCTCACCCTCTGTTGTCCCCCTTTCCTCCTGCCTTCAATCTTTCCCAATAACAGGGTCTCTTCAAAAGAGTCAGTTCTTCGCATTGGGTGGCCAAAATATTGGATTTTCAGCTTCAACATCTGTCTTTCCAATGAACACCCAGGACTGATCTCCTTTAGGATGGACTGGTTGGATCTTCTTGCAGTCCAAGGGACACTTGAGAGACTTCCCAAATGCCATGGTTCAAAAGCATCAATTCTTTGGTGCTCAGCTTTCTTCACAGTCTAACTCTCACATTCACACATGACCACTGGAAAAACCATAGCTTTGATTAGACAGACTTTTACTGGCAAATAAATGTCTCTGCTTTTAAAAATTCTGCCAACGTTTATCATGACTTTCCTTCAAAGGAGTAAGTGTCTTTTAATTTCATGGCTGCAATCATCATCTGCAGTGATTTTGGAGCCCNGGACACGACTGAAGCGACTTAGCAGCAGCAGCAGCAGCATAACATCTAATCTAGAAAGCAAAAGTCAGTGCAGTATAATAAAACATCCATCCACAAACTGAAAGGGCTGTGTTTTTATTCCCACTGGAAGAAATTAATTTATTGAACTAGTGTTAGGTAGATAGGCAGATGGACAGATGGACAGCTGGATAATTAGATATATATGCCGTGTGCTTCCAAGGGGCTGAGACACAGGAAGAGTAAGATTTGAAGAGCAAGGAAGGGAGAGGAAGGAGATAGGAGTTCAGGGACAGGTAAGTCACATGTCTACAATGACTTTTGCTCACACTTCAGTGTTTGGAACTAGCTCAGGGTCTCACACACACACATACACACAGCAAATGTGCTGGATCAGAGGAGCCTGGGAAAAAAGCAGCAAAGATGCCCATGAAAAAACAGTTGACGTCTGTGTGGTTTCCACAGACTGTCAGCTTCTCGACATTTCTCCAAGGGCTAGTCATGGGGCAGAACCACATCTTTATTCACAGCCTAGGAAACTGTGGGCACTCTGTGCATATCTGGGATGAATGACAGTGATTTAATTTTTCAGGTGAATGGTCAGGAAGTGGAACTGCCTTTTTTCCATCCTTCGGGGAAGCTGGAAATCCATCGAAACAAAAACAGCACGACCGTGGAGTCCAAGGGTGTACTGACCGTGCAGTACTCAGACGTGGGTCTCCTCTACATTCGACTCTCCACCGCCTACTTTAACTGCACAGGGGGCTTGTGCGGCTTCTTCAATGCCAATGCCAGCGACGAGTTCTGTCTCCCCACTGGCAAGTGCACGGACAACCTGGCCGTGTTCCTGGAGAGCTGGACCACTTTCGAGGAGATCTGCAATGGGGAGTGCGGGGACCTGCTGAAGGCCTGCAACAATGACTCGGAGCTGCTGAAGTTCTACCGCAGCCGTTCCAGGTGCGGCATCATCAATGACCCCTCCAACAGCTCCTTCCTGGAGTGTCACAGTGTGGTCAACGTCACCGCCTACTACCGCACCTGCCTCTTCCGCCTGTGTCAGAGCGGGGGCAACGAGTCGGAGCTGTGCGACTCGGTGGCCCGGTACGCAAGTGCCTGCAAGAACGCCGACGTGGAGGTGGGCCCCTGGAGAACCCACGACTTCTGCCGTGAGTTGGGGCTGCGTTATGGGGGAGGCCGGCCGGGATGATGGGCGGGGCAAGAGCTGAGACATCCCACTGGATCTTCTTCTCTTCCTGGTGGAATCCCACACTCAAGGACAATCTAATTACCTTGTAGACTTTCCCTGGGTATCCTCTGGAAGGCCTGTTCCCCCAGACCAGACTGTTTCTCACCTTTATTTTTGTGTCTCATCACACAGTCCCTCTTGGCTGTAGAACAGTTAGCTCTTGATCCTTGGTTTTATCTAGTGGAAGAGAAACATCATGTCAAAGCACCAGAAATCTTTGTGACAGCTCAGTGGGTGCCTTCTCTCTTGGCAGCAGGACTCCATTCATTTCAAAAGAATGTGATCAGTCAGGGTACCTTCTCCCAAGTAGAGATTAGCCCTATTCCCAAGGACAACTTGACAATGGTTATGAAGAGCCCCATGTAGCTGGTTTTTTCATTTTTTCCCCAGAATATTTCACCCCTCTTGGCACTACTGGTAGTAATTAGAATAATTGCTGGGAAGAGGATTTAGAGAACCTTCTCGGCTATGGGGGAGCCCAGAGTGAGGAATGAGTGGGAAGGTAGAGGGAGAGGTGGCTGAGGAGGTAGGACCCAGGCCTGGAACCAGGACTGACCCACCTGGACTACATCTCCGTATCTCTTCCCTACCAAGAGGGCCAGACCTCACAAAGACCAGCTCCACCACTGAGAATTCCATCCCTCACGTCTGATTATCTCTCTCCCATTGTATTTCTTCCTATTTAACTTTTTACTTTGAAATAACTTGAAAGCTACAGGGAAGGTACAAGCCTATCTATATAGCTTTCATCCAGATGAATCTACTTCTAGCATTTTACCCCACAGGCCTTGTCATTCCCTCTCACTGTCTCTCTGTTTGAGAAGAAGTTGCAGAGATCATATCCCTTTGCCCCTAAATACATAAGTCTGTATTTCCTTAGAATCAGGACACTGATTCATAGCATAATACAGTTACTGATCTTAGGAAACTTAACATTGATGTGATAACTTGACATTTGTATTTCAATTTTGCCAGTTGACCCAGTAATGTCCTTTATGGGTTTAGCCCTCTCTCAATACAGATCTAGTCTTAGGATCCCACGTGGCATTTAGTTGTCATGTCCCTTTGGTGTCCTTAAACCTGGAACAATTCTTTAGCTTTCTTTGTCTCTAATGATCTTGTCATTTTTAGAGAATAGAGTCTCCCCCCTTTTGAAATAGAATGGCCCCCCGTTTGGGTTGGGTGTATCCCCATGAGGGGGTAACACTGTACACTGCACCAAGCTTCCTGCTTAGGAGATGCCTGTCTCCCTCCTGGTGTCAGGTCACAGGGGTAGTGTACTGTGTAGAGCCTCCTCTCATTAGGGATGGGCATGTTGATACCCGGTCAGGAGGTGTCAAAGTCTTCACTCTGTGTCATCATGGGGTTTCTCCCGTGCAACTAATGACCACTGTGTGGGGAAATACTTTAAGACCATGTGTGTCCTGCTTGTCCTCAGAGTCCCCCTCCTCGATTTAGCGCCCACCGATGACGTATGCTCGTATTGATCTTCAGCATGATGATTACAGGCAGACAGTTTCCAGCTCCTGTACTCTCTCCACTAGTGCCCGTCAGCAGCTGTTATTTTACTGAGCCCTCGCTTCTCTCCTGTCTGCCCGTCATCATTTATCCATCCGTCCACCTATTTATTTATCTCAATCATCCATCTGTCTTTTGAGGGAGCACACCTTGCAGCTTGTGGGATCTAGTTCCCTGACCAAGGGTCATACCTGTGCCCCCTGCTTTGGAAACGTGGAGTCCTAACCGCGGGACCTCCAGGGAAGTCGGCCATACCTATGCCCCCTGCTTTGGAAACGTGGAGTCCTAACCGCGGGACCTCCAGGGAAGTCCCTCATCTATCTTATCAATATGGACACGTGGATTCCTGAGTTNCTAGCATGAGAGATGAGTGCACTTGTGCAGTAGCTTGAGCATTCTTTGGCATTGCCTTTCTTTGGGATTGGAATGAAAACTGACATTTTCCAATCCCATGACCACTACTGAGTTTTCAAAATTTGCTGGCATATTGAGTGCAGCACTATCACAGCATCATCTTTTAGAATTTGAAATAGCTCACCTGGAATTCCATCACCTTCACTTACTTTGATCGTAGTGATGCTTCCTAAGGCCCACTTGACTTCACATTCCAGGATATCTGGCTCTTAGTGAGTGATCACACTATCATGATTATCTGGGTCATGAAGATCTTTTTTTGTACAGTTTTCTGTGTATTCTTGCCACCTCTTAATATCTTCTGCTTCTGTTAGGTCCATAAAATTTCTGTCCTTTATTGAACCCATCTTTGTATCAAATGTTCCCTTGGTGTATCTCAGTTTCTTAAAAAGATCTCTAGTCTTTCCCATTCTATTATTTTCCTCTATTTCTTTGTACTGATCACTGAGAAAGGCTTTTTTATGTCTACTTGCTATTCTTTGGAACTCTGCATTCAAATGGATATATATTTCCTTTCCTCCTTTGCTTTTTGCTTCTCTTCTTTTCACAGCTATTTGTAAGGCCTCCTCAGCCAGCCATTTTACTTTTTTTCATTTCTTTTTCTTGGGGATGGTCTTGATCCCTGTCTCCTGTACAATACATGAATCTCTGTCCATAGTTGATCAGGCACTCTGTCTATCAGATCTACTTCTTTAAATCTATTTTTCACTTCCACTGTATAAATATATGGGATTTGATTTAGGTCATACCTGAATGGTCTATTGGTTTTCCCCACTTTCTTCAATTTAATTCTGAATTTGGCAATAAGGAGTTCATGATCTGAGCCACATTCAGCTCTCAGCCTTGTTTTTGCTAACTGTATAGAGCTTCTCCATCTTTGGCTGCAAAGAATATAAACAGTCTGATTTTGATGTTGTCCATCTGGTTATGTACATGTGTAGCACCTTCTCCTGTGTTGTTTGAAGAGGGTGTTTGCTATGACCAATGTGTTCTCTTGGCAAAACTCTATTAGCCTTTGCCTCTGTCTCTTATACACATCTAGATGTGTATAAGAGACAGGTCTATTGGTTTTCCCCACTTTCTTCAATTTAATTCTGAATTTGGCAATAAGGAGTTCATGATCTGAGCCACATTCAGCTCTCAGCCTTGTTTTTGCTAACTGTATAGAGCTTCTCCATCTTTGGCTGCAAAGAATATAAACAGTCTGATTTTGATGTTGTCCATCTGGTTATGTACATGTGTAGCACCTTCTCCTGTGTTGTTTGAAGAGGGTGTTTGCTATGACCAATGTGTTCTCTTGGCAAAACTCTATTAGCCTTTGCCCTGCTTCATTCTGTACTTCAAGGCCAAATTTGCCTGTTACTTCAGGTGTTTCTTGGCTTCCTACTTTTGCATCCCAGTCCCCTATAATGAAAAGGGCATCTTTTTTGGGTGTTAGTTCTAAAAGATCTCACACTCTCATGACCTTCCAAATATTCATTCATATGTGACTTGTTAAATGGTATAATTGAGCACCATAATCTGACATTATAAAATCTATCTATCTCTCAAATTTCCTAATCTCTCCCCGTGTTTTGTTTTTCTTAGTGCCTCTCACAGGCAACCTGCTGCTGCTGCTGCTGCTAAGTTGCTTCAGTCGTGTCTGACTCTGTGCGACCCCATAGACGGCAGCCCACCAGGCTCCCCCATCCCTGGGATTCTCCAGGCAAGAATACTGGAGTGGGTTGCCATTTCCTTCTCCAACGCATGAAAGAGAAAAGTGAAAGTGAAGTCGCTCAGTCTGTCCGACTGTTAGCAACCCCATGGACTGCAGCCCACCAGGCTCCTCCATCCATTGGATTTTCCAGGCAAGAGTAGTGGGGTGGGGTGCCATTGCCTTCCCTGCACAGGCAACCTATTAAACTTAATTTCTCCAATTTTCATTTCTTTCTACTAGAATATAGGTTACTTAAGATATAAAGTGCTCCTCAGATATGAACATCAATTATCCATATTTTAGAACAGAGTCTACCATATAATACCTATCTTGGATGACAGCCTTGTTGTGGAGAATAGGGTTGTGGAACTCAATGAAGTTATGAGTCATGCCATGCAGGGCCATTTGAGATGAATGAGTCAAAGTGAAGATTTCTGATGAAATGTGGTCCACTGAGAGAGGGAATGGCAAACCACTCCTGTATTCTTGCCCAGAGAACCCTAAGAACAGTAAGAAAATGTAAAAATACATGACACTGGAAGATGAGACCTCCAGGTTGGAAGGTGTCCAATATGCTACTGAGGAAGAATATGGGAAATTACTACAAGCTCCAAAAAGAATGAAGCTGCTGGGCTGAAGCAGAAATGAAGATTGCTGTGGATCTGTCTGATGGTGAAAATAAAGTCCAATGCTATAAAGAACAATATTGCATAAGAGCTTGGAATGTTAGGTCCATGATTCAAGGTAAATTGGATGTGGATAAACAGGAGATGGCAAAAGTGAATGTCAGCATTTTAGGAATCAAAGAACTAAGATGGATTAAGATGGACAAGCAAATTTAACTCAGATGACCCTTATACCTACTACTGTGGGCAAGAATCCCTTGTAAGATATGGGTTAGACTGCATAGTCAAGAAAAAAGTCAGAAATGCAGTACTTGGGTGCAGTCTCAAAGGCAACAGAATAATTTCAATTTGTTTCCAAGGCAAACCATTCAATGTAACAGTTATCCAAGTCTATGTCCCAACCAAAAATGTCTGAGAAGCTAAAGTTGACAGTTGGTGCTCAGTTGACAGTTCTATGTTGACAGTTCTAAAGTTGACAGTTCTATGAAGACCTACATGACCTTCTAGAACTAACTCACAGACACACACACACATACAGTGTCCTTTTCATCATTGGGAATTGGAATGCAAAAATAGAAAGTCAAGAAATATCTGATTTAACAGGCAAGTTTGGCCTTAGAGTACAAAATGAAGCAGGGTGGAGGATATCAGAGTTTTCTCAAGAGACCACACTGTTCCTAACAAACAACTTCTTCCAACAACATAAAGAGATGATGCTATACATGGACATCACCAAATGGTCAATACTAAATCAGACTGATTATATTCTTTGCAGCTGAAGACGGAAAGCTTTATTCAGTTAGCAAAAACAAGACCTGGAGCTAGCTGTAAATCGTATCATGAGCTCCTTATTGCAAAATTCAAGCTTAAATTGAAGAAAATAGGGAAAACAGATAGGCCACTCATTATGTTAACAGTGGAGTTTACAAATAGATTAAAAGGATGAGATCTGGTAGACAGAGCACCTGAAGAACTATGGATGGAAGTTAATAACATTGTACAGGAGGTGGTGACCAAAACCATTCCAAAGAAAAATAATGTAAAAAGGCAAAGCAGTTGCCTGAGGAGGCTTTACAAATAGCGAAGAAAAAGGAGAATCGAAAGACAATAGAGAAAGAGAAAGATATATCCATTTGAATGCAGAGTTCCAGAGAACTGCAAGGAGAGATAAGAAACCCTTCTTAAATGGAAAATGCAAAGAAATAGAGGAAAACAATTGAATAGGAAAGCCTAAAGATTTCTTCAAGAAAATTGGAGATATCTAGAATGGCACCCCACCCCAGTACTCTTGCCTGGAAAATCCAATGGACGGAGTAGCCTGGTGGGCTGCAGTCCATGGGGTCGCTAACAGTCGGACAGACTGAGCGACTTCACTTTCACTTTTCTCTTTTATGCATTGGAGAAGGAAATGGCAACCCACTCCAGTATTCTTGCCTGGAGAATCCCAGGGATGGGGGAGCCTGGTGGGCTGCCATCTATGGGGTCACACAGAGTCGGACATGACTGAAGTGACTTAGCAGCAGCAGAAAACATTTTATGCAAGGATGAACAGGATCAAGGACAGAAACAGTAAGAACCTAACAAAAGCAGAAGAGATTAAGAAGAGATAACAAGAATACACAAAATAACTATACAGAAAAGTCTTAACAGCCTGACTAATCATGATGGTGTGGCCAGTCATCTAAAGCCAGTTATCTTGCAGTGTGAAGTTAAGTGCGACTTAGTAAGCATTAGTATGAACAAAGGTAATAGAGGTGATGGAATGCCACTTGAGTTACTTAAAATCATAAAAGATGATAGTGTTAAAGTATTGCACTGAATATGCCAGCAAATTTGGAAAACTCAGCAGTGGCCACAGGACTGGAAAAGATCAGTTTTCATTCCAATCCCAAAGAAAGGCAATGTCAGAGAATGTTCAAACTACTATGCAGTTGTACTCATCTTATATCCTAGCAAAGTAATGCTCAGAATTCTCCAATCTAGGCTTCAACAGTATGCGAACCAAAAAATTCTAGGTGTTCAAGTTGTATTTAGAGAAAGCAGAGGAGCTACAGATTGAATTGCCTACATCTACTGGATCATAGAAAAAGCCAGGGAATTCAAAAAAAATCTGCTTCTGCTTCATTGACTACACTATAGCCTTTGACTGTGTGGATCACAAAGACTGTGGAAAATTCTTAAAGAGATGGGAAAACCAGACAGTCTTACCTGTCTCTTGAGAAACCTGTATGTGGATCAAGAAGCAACAGTAGAACTGGACATGAAACAACTGATTGGTTCAAAATTGGTAGAGGATGATGACACAACTATAGATTGTCACCCTGCTAATTTAACTTATATGTGCATCATGTGAAATGCCAGACTGGATAAATCACAAACTGGAATCAAGGTTGAAATAATGATATCAAAAGCCTCACATATATAGAAAATATTACTCCTGTGGCAGAAAGTGAAGAGGAACTAAAGAGTCTCTTGATGAGTGTGAAAGAATAGACTGAAAAAAAATGGCTTAAAATCTGACATTTAAAAAATCTAAGATCACACCATTCATTCCTTTCATTTCATGGCAAACAGAAGGGAAGAAAATGGAAGCAGTGACAGATTTTATCTTCTTTCTTTCCAGAGTCATTATGTATGGTGACTGCAGCCATGAAATTAAGACAATTTCTCCTTGGAAGGAAAACTATGACAAACCTAGGCAGCATGTTAAAAAGGAGAGACTTGATTATGCCAACAAAGGTTCATAGAGTTAAAGCTATGTTTTTCCCAGTAGTCATGTACAGATGTGAGAGTTGGACCATACAGAAGGCTGAGCCCTGAAGAACTGATGGTTTCAAATTGTGATACTGGAGAAGACTCTCTAGAGTCCCTTGGACTGCAAAAAATCAAACCAGCCAGCTCTAAAAGAAATCAGCCCTGAATATTCATTGGAAAAATTGCACTGAAGCTGAAGCTCTAATACTTTGGCACCTGATGTGAAAAGCTGACTTATTGAAAAAGACCTTGGTGCTGGGAAAGATTGAAAGCAAAAGGAGAAGGAGTAGCAAAGGATGACATGATTACATACCATCATTAGGTCAATGGACATGAATCTGAGCAAATTCCAGGAGATAGTGATGGAATAGAGAGCCTGGTGTGCTGCAGTCTATGTGGCCACAAAGAGTTAGACCTGACTCATTGACTAAACAAAAACAAAAATCATGTAATTGTCATTAATAAATATGAATTATTGAATATTAATATTCCATAATCACTCTGAAACTGAGTTTACAGAATTATATTCTTTGGAAGATCTTAGAAGTGATTTACTCCTATATTTTTGAAGTCATTTTTTTTCTTTTTTATTAGTAGTTTTAAATTATTTTTTAATTTATGAAAGCATGATGACACATTTACAGGAGACTTGGAAAATACAAATAACAAAGTTATGCATAGTTCCACTTTAATTACAATTTTTTAAGCAGATGAATAAAGATTATTAGCTTGAGTTTTACCATCAAATTTTAAAATTAATAGAGTGAACAGACAGAATATTAGCACGATATAATAGTAGATCTGAAAAGCACTATGAACCAATTCAATATAATTAAGCTTTATACAATTTTCACACAACAGCAGGATACAATTTATATTTAAGTTTCCATAAACTAGAGACACCAGGAGACACTAGAACATATATAGGGACATAAAAAAAAGTGCAAAATTTTCGTTGTCTAAAGATATTGAAATTATGCAGATTCTGTTCCCTTTTAACTGTGGAATTATGTTAGAAATCAGTATCAATATTTGAAAATAATTCACGTATTTGCGGGGGGTTCCTAAGTGGTGTTAATGGTAAAGATCCCACCTGCCAATGCAGGCAATGTTCAAGACACAGGTTTGATTCCTAGGTCAGGAAAAGCCCCTGGGAAGAGGGCATGACAACCCATTCCAGCATTCTTGCCTGGAAAATCCCATGGACAGAAGAGCCCGATGGGCTCCAACAATGGGATTTCTCATAATCAGACATGACTGAAGCAACTTAGTATGCATGCACACACATTTTCAAGAGCAATATGATGTTTACCAAGAAAGAAATTTGACTTACCCTTTGGAAGCTTTAATAATGTTAAAAGACTGAAAAAACACAGAGGATGATTGCAGAGAAGAATTCATTTAAATGAGAAATTAATATCAAAGATTTTTAAAAGCCAGTGCTCTCATATCATTTTGTTTGTTTCCCAATTTATCTCTTTTGTTGTTTCTCAAACTTTTATCAGGTATAGTAGAAAAAAAAAAAGTGTATGTATGCATGTATGGCTTCCCTGGTGGCTCAGAGGTTAAAGCGTCTGTCTCCAATGCANACTGTCTCTTATACACATCTAGATGTGTATAAGAGACAGGAACTGAAGAGTCTCTTGATGAAAGTTAAAGATGAGAGTGAAAAAGCTGGCTTAAAACTCAGCATTCAAAAAACTAAGATCATGGCATCCGGTCACATCACCTCTTGGCAAATTGATGGGGAAACAGTGGAAACAGTGAGAGACTTTATTTTCTTGGGCTCCAAAATCACTGCAGATGGTGACAGAAGCCATGAAATTAAAGGACGCTTGTTCCTTGGAAGAAAAGCTGTGACCAACCTAGACAGCATATTAAAAAGCAGAGACATTACATTGCCAACAAAGATCCATCTAGTCAAAGCTATGGTTTTTCCAGTAGTCATGTATGGATGTGAGAGCTGGACTATAAAGAAAGCTGAGCACCGAAGAATTGATGCTTTTGAACTTGGTGTTCTTGGTGTTGGAGAAGACTCTTGAGAGTCCCTTGGACTGCAAGGAGATCAAACCAGTCAATCCTAAAAGAAATCAGTCCTGAATATTCGTTGAAAGGACTGATGCTGAAGCTCCAATACTTTGGCCACCTGAGGCAAAGAATTGACTCACTGGAAAAGACCCTGATGCTGGGAAAGATTTAAGGGGAAAACAAGGGGATGACAAAGGATGAGATGGTTGGATGGCATTACTGACTCGATGGACATGAGTTTGAACATGCTCTGGGAATTGGTATGGACAGGGAAGCTTGGCTTGCTGCAGTCCATGGGGTCGCAAAGATTTGGACACGACTGAGCAACTGAACTGAACTGAATCCTTCATCAGGGCCTACAGAGCTGGAGCAAGTGCTTTTAAGTACCTCTTTTAGAGGGAGACACGTGGACAGGAGCAGCTACATGGAGCCTGGCTTCCTTGGGTGGAGGGTCACACGGCACACACTTGAGAATGCTCTAGAATGCATGGATGGGTCTGGTGAGGCAGTCCAGAGCACACACACTTTATAATCAAGTCTCTGAGTACTAAGAGGTTAATCTGGCCGGGGTCTTGCAGAGTGGGGATTGGATTGCGTGACAAATGCAGATCAGGAACACAATCTCCTTTGGGCCTGGAGACAAACAACCACTGCTTCTGTGCTCGGATATTTTTTTAACCGGCGCTCACTGGCAGAGTCAGACTGCCCAATTAAGTAATTTCAGAGGCATTGGGGGGCCAGGAGAAGTTTTATTACTTCGCTTCTGTATATGCCAGACTTTCAGACACATTCAGACAACACAATAATTCATAAAACGGGAGCCATTTAAATAAGTCATGTTATTTGCTATCACCATAAACCTGCAGTCAGTGTTAGAACATTCATAATTTAGAGACAAATGTGAAAATCCCTCTCTACAGACATATTTTATCAGTGCTGAACTAGCCTTCAACTAGTGAACGGAAGTGGAGACAACCCCTTAGCCCAGAGGGAAGAGAAAGATTGGCTTTCAGCACGCAGTGCAGAGCTGTTGAGTTGGTGCTCATCAGCAGATCTGTTCCTGTCAGGCGCTTTTTTTCTATAGTGTCCTTTGTGCCCTTGGATTATAAAACCCTCTTAAGGCGTGATAGTGTACATAATACCTAAAGAGAGCCCTAAAGGCAAGATCTGAAACTCCCAGGAGATGGTGGGTGAGGACCCTCACATCTTCAGACAACACAGACCTGTAGGTAGATTTCTTCTCTGCTCCTGGACTCACCCCGGCTCATATCAAATTCTGACAAACAAAAATAATAAAGAGAAATGGGAAGGTTACACAGAACCCCACGGTGAGCTAGGTATGATTTTCTATTACGTGCTGTGCTTAGTGACTCAGAGACTTAATCCATCAAGGAAGGCTTCTAGACAGAAACACAACTTGAAGTGAAGTTGGAAGATGGGTAGCATTTTGCTTGGTGAGGGATGGGTAGCATTTTGCTTGGTGAGGGCTATGCCAGTGGGGCCAAGGGCATGAACAGAGGGGGTGGGGGGGTGACCATTTCTGAAGTCAGTGAGGAGGCGGAAGGGGTCAGAGGGCACAGGAGCAGAGAGACGAAAGACCCAGGGTGAGTCCAGTTTGTAGAGTGGTGGCAGCTCCCTGAAGCCTGTCTGTAATGGAGGGACGTATAAGAGGGGGAAGAGCACAGCCTTTACTGCCACGCTGCTGTGGACTTGGCACATTGGGTTATTAATCCTCAGAACAGCGGTCCTAGTTAAGCATTGTCCTTATTTAATAAAAGAAGAAACTGAAGCTCAGAGACGGTACCCCCAGGTCTCTGTGGCCTCAAAGCATTTGTTCCTTCCAGGACACTCTTTCCAAAGTCTTTGAGTTTGGAGACTTAGATTCAGGAGACACAGGTTCAAATCTCTCTCTAGTGCTTACCAGCGGGGTGAAGTCACTGAACTTCAGTTTCCTTACCTGTAAGACAGGGGTGATTCGACTTTCCTTACCTTCCAGATTGTTGGGGAAATCACACTAAAATGCCTAGAACAGTGCCTGGCATGTTGCAGGTGCTCAGCACAGGCCTGTCCTCCCAGAATCTTCTACGTGAAAAATCAGGTGCGCTAGGGGCACATGACAAAGGCTCATGGAGTCTCGGATGGATCACCCCCAGTGCAGCTGGCGGCCTGCTGCTCACATGGCATTCTCCGAGCCCACTGTGCTGGACCAGTAAGAGTCACATGCAGCATATACACATGCACACACAGGCACACACGTGCATGGCACACACCCATGCGTGCACACACACGCACATACATGTGCATACACCATGCATGCTGATGAGTGTACACAAACTCTGTCTCTACCCTCTGTCCCTTTCTCAAGCCCCTCTTCTCCTTGCCCGCCCTCAGCTCTGGAGTGCCCGGAGAACAGCCATTTCGAGGAGTGCATGACGTGTACGGAGACCTGTGAGACCCTGGCCCTGGGCCCCATCTGTGTGGACACCTGCTCCGAGGGGTGTCAGTGTGACGAGGGCTATGCCCTGCAAGGCAGCCAGTGCGTCACCCGGAGTGAGTGTGGCTGCAACTTTGAAGGGCACCAGCTTGCCACCAATGAGACCTTCTGGGTGGACCTGGACTGCCAGATCTTCTGCTACTGCAACGGCACGGACAACAGCGTCCACTGTGAGAGCATCCCCTGCAAGGACGACGAGTACTGCATGGAGGAGGGCGGCCTCTTCTACTGCCAGGCCCGCACCGACGCCTCCTGCGTTGTCTCGGGCTACGGCCACTACCTGACCTTTGACGGCTACGCCTTTGACTTCCAGACCAGCTGCCCGCTCATCCTCTGCACCGCAGGAAGCAGGCCGAACTCAGACACGCTCCCCAAGTTCGTCGTCACAGCCAAGAACGAGGACCGAGATCCGTCGCTGGCGCTGTGGGTCAAGCAGGTGGACGTGACCGTGTGGGGCTACAGCATCGTGATCCACAGGGCCTACAAGCACACGGTGCTGGTGAGTGGGTGCAGGGCCCCAGCCGGGGAGCCGTGGGGATGTGAGGACAGGGCTCCCGGGCCAGCAAGCCAGGCTGCAGCTGAACCAGGCAGGCCCAGGATCCAAGGAACAGCAGAGGCTGTCAGGGCAGGCAGGGGCCCTGCAGATTTCCTGTCACTTTATCTTACAGATAAGGAATGGAGCCCTCAGACAGGAAAATACCCAGGTCACCGGCACCGTATTAGGGACAGAGCCAGCTCTAGGAACTCAGCCTTTCATGCCACAGCAGAGTGTGCTGTGGACAGCACAGCCTGATGGAGTCCCGGCTCGCCTACTGCCGTGTGGCCTCGGGCAGTTGCTGTCTATGTAGGAGAAGGCACGCCTAGTACAGGCTAGCATCTGCAAGTGTACTGTTGTCTAACCCATCTCTCTGCCTTGTATTGGGGCTTCCCTGGTGGCTCAGAGGTTAAAGTGTCTGCCTCCAATGCGAGTAGACCCGGGTTCGATCCCTGGGTTGGGAAGATCCCCTGGAGAAGGAAATGNTATCAAAGATTTTTAAAAGCCAGTGCTCTCATATCATTTTGTTTGTTTCCCAATTTATCTCTTTTGTTGTTTCTCAAACTTTTATCAGGTATAGTAGAAAAAAAAAAATTGTGTATGTATGCATGTATGGCTTCCCTGGTGGCTCAGAGGTTAAAGTGTCTGTCTCCAATGCAAGTAGACCTGGGTTCGATCCCTGGGTTGGGAAGATCCCCTGGAGAAGGAAATGGTAACCCACTCCAGTATTCTTGCCTGGAGAATCCCATGGATGGAGAAGCCTGGTAGGCTACAGTCCATGGGGTCGCAAAGAGTCGGACACGACTGGGCGACTTCACCTTCACCTTCATGTATGCATGTATGAAGGAAAAGGGGATAACAGAGGATGAAATGGTTGGATGGCAGCATCAATTCAATAGACATGAATTTGAGCAAACTCCAGAAACAGTGAAGGACGGAGAAGCCTGGCATGCTGTAGTCCACGGAGTCTCAAAGAGTCAGACTTGACTGAGTAACTGAACAAGAAAATTAAAGAAAAGGAAAGAAGCTAAACTACTGCCATTCTTAATTCCTGATTGCTAGTGGCTCACCTACAGTAGACAAGATAGGAAAGAAGGGTGACTACCAGTTCAGTGTGTGTGTGTGTGTGTGTTGTGATTTATTTCATTGGTCTGGACATATTAATTATTAATGTGAAGTTCCTTACATTACCTAAGAGTAAGAGAACTTACCAAAATCTCTCTAGATTAAAAAAATATATAATTAATTTATTTTAACTGAAGGCTAATTACTTTACTAACCACTTTGTAGTGTTTTTTGCCATACATTGACATGAATCATGGCACTTCCCCGATGGCTCAGTGGCTAAAGAATCTGCCTGAAATGCAGGCGACACAGGAGAAATGGGTTCAGTCCCTGGGTCAGGAAGGTCTCCTGGAGGAGGAAATGGCAACTCACTCCAGTATGCTTGTCTGAAAAGTCCCATGGATAGAGGCAGATTAGTGCTAGTGTGAGTCGCTCAGTCATGCCTGACTCTTTGCGACCCCATGGACTGCAGCTAACCAGGCTCCTCTGTCCATGAGATTTTCCAAGCAAGGATACTGGAGTGGATTGCCATTTCTTTCTCCAGGGGATCTTCCCAACCCAGGGATAGAACCCGGGTCTCCTGCACTGCAGGCAGATTCTTTACCAACTGAGCTACAGGAGGCAGGTTATTGATTCACAAAGACTCAGACACAACTGAGCAACTAAGTGTGCACACATAATTAAAAAAAAAAAACTGTTTGATTATGAAACAATATGAATGACATAAACTGGTAAGTTCCCTTGACAAGCTAGACAATTCTTAGCTGATATAAAGGTTTTATGATTTAAAAAGTTGACTCAATGGCATATATTTTAATAATTACTTTCCAAAAATTTTGAGCTAAATTAGAAAACCTATTATTAAGGGGACAAAATGCAAAATGCAAAAGGGCTAAGAGTCCAGCTTTAAAAGTTTCCTCTAAAAGTTATGAAAAGTTTTGAATATTATGCTACATTGAGGTTGGTTGAAAGTTAAGATGTACTTCTCATTAAGTTGAATTAGATATAATGGAGAACCACTTATTCTTATATTACTTACACTTTTTCCTTTTTTTTTTTGAGTTCTCACATGTACATAGACACACACTCCTCTTTAAACTTGTAAAAAGAACATTTCAAAAATATAGTAATGTATTACATATATTCACTTTCATTAAATGATGAAATATTTAATCATGTACCCTTTCATAACGTGGGAGATGGTTATTTCAATGAATAAGTATAGAATAAAAATAACAAGGTAATCTACATAAAATTCTTTAAGCCAACTTTTTCGCTCCTCTTTAAACTTGTAAAAAGAACATTTCAAAAATATAGTAATGTATTACATATATTTACTTTCATTAAATGATGAAATATTTAATCATGTACCCTTTCATAACGTGGGAGATGGTTATTTCAATAAATAAGTATAGAATAAAAATAACAAGGTAATCTACATAAAATTTGCATGCAATTCTCCAACTTGTGTGTGAAAATAATCATTAGCTGTTAAGACAATCCAAAGTCACTCTTTAGAAAACACGATTCATATGTATTTATTTTCTAAAATAAAATATTAATTTTATTTTGTAACTTTCATATTTAATATGAATGTCAGATTTAGAGTTCTGTAATCTTGTTGGAGATCTTATTTTAGATTTCTTTGATAACAATTTTCTTAATGACCTTCAGGTAAATTGAGATAATATTGTTCAGATGACATTTTAAATATTACTTCTCTTATGGATAACTTGAAGGTTTAACTTAAATTGTTTGATTGTGATGATGTCCATTCTAATATTTCTAAATGGAAGTTATCTCCTGCTTATTCACTAACTTTTCTCACTTAGAAGTTATGATTCTACTTATGATGACAAAATTTCCCATTGTGTGCTATCATTGCTGTGACAGCTGAAATAAAAGAAGGAAAAGAAGAAAATAGAGGTGGAGGAAAGGTAAAGGATTGTTGTGGAAGAAAGAGAAAGAATGGTTATGTTTTTAAAAAGATGAGTGAATCGTAATTTGGCTAGAATATGAATCTCAATTCATAATACAAAAAAATCACATTTTTAATTCTTATACTAGTATAGATTTCCAACCACTAAATGTTGACATTAGCTAGGGCAGAAATATATAAAGGTAAGTGACAGAATCTATAAAGCAAATAATAATATTAGCAATGAAATATTTGTCATCTATATGTTTTTAATTTTAGAAAGAAAATATCTTATTTTTGAGATGTAATTGGAATATAATATTAGTTTCGTGTATGCTGCTGCTAAGTCACTTCAGTCGTGTCCGACTCTGTGTGACCCCATAGACGGCAGCCCACCAGGCTCCCCCATCCCTGGGATTCTCCAGGCAAGAATACTGAAGTGGGTTGCCATTTCCTTCTCCAATGCATGAAAGAGAAAAGTGAAAGTGAAGTCACTCAGTCTGTCCGACTGTTAGCGACCCCATGGACTGCAGCCCACCAGGCTACTCCGTCCATTGGATTTCCAAGCAAGAGTACTGGGGTGGGGTGCCATTGCCTTCCCCGAGTTTCATGTATATATCATAATGATTCAATATATGTATATGATGCAAATGATAACCACAATAAATCTAGTTAATAATCATCAACATACAGAGTGACACTTTTTTGTTGTGAAGAGAACTTTTTTTCTTTTTTTTTAAATTTTTATTTTTACTTTATTTTACTTTACAGTACTGTATTGGTTTTGGCATACTTTGACATGAATCAGTCATGGGTGTACATGAATCCCAAACATGAACCCCCCCTCCCACCTCTCACCCCACATCATCACTCCGTATCATCCCTATACACCAGCCCCAAACATCCTGCATCTAACATAGACTGGCGATTCGTTTCTTACATGATAGTATACACACTTCAATGCTATTCTCCCAAATCATCCCACCTTCTCCCTGTCCCTCTCCCTCAGAGTCCAAAAGTCCGCTCTACACATCTGTGTCTCTTTTGCTGTCTTACATACAGCGTCCTCATTACCATCTTTTTAAATTCCATATATATGTGTTAGTATACTGTATTGGTGTTTTTCTTTCTGGCTTACATCTGTCTGTATAATCAGTTCCAGTTTCATCCATCTTAAAACTGATTCAAATGTATTCTTTTTAATGGCTGAGTAATACTCCATTGTGTATATGTACCACAGCTTTCTTATCCATTCATCCGCTGATGGACACCTAGGTTGTTTCCATGTCCTGGCTATTATAAACAGTGCTGCAATGAAC
>SJYX01002801.1:190093-211582 GCA_006410675.1 Oreotragus oreotragus | reverse complement strand
GGTCCATGGGATTCTCCTAGCAAGAATACTGGTGTAGGTTGCCATTTCCTTCTCCAGGGATCTTCCTGACCCAGGGATCAAACCAGGGTCTCCTGCATTGCAGTCAGATTCTTTACTATCTGAGCCACAAGGCAAGCCCAACAATAGAAAATACTTTATCCGTTTGCAGTGAGGATTGATAAAGTCAATATATGTCAAATGCTCACTGATTTACATTAAGGCCATCAAATAGGAGGAACTAGATTTCACTCATCCCTACAAGTATATCAAGAATACATCTACAAGTGGAGCAATTCACACAGAGCACCTGTTGAACACTAGCAGAGGATCTCAGACACCTTTAAAAAAATCCCCACATAACTGAGTAAGATGAAGAAAAGAAAGGGAAGAAAAAGAAAAGAGGAAGCAGGATATAATTTGCACTCCAGTTTGGGGGAGCAGAAAGAGAGGAGTAGTTACTACACCCAGGGAGGCCCTCTCACCAGTGAAAGATCAACTGAAATTGAGGGTGGGTGGTTCAAGGCTATCAGAAGAAAATGCAGTGACTGGTCTGTGGCAGGCAGGACAGAGTGAGACTTCCCTGAATGGTCTGTGCCACAGCCCTGTGCAACCCAAACTGAGATGAATGCTCAGCAAAGCAGGTGGGGGTTGGATGCTGAAGCATTGACTAAGGGGAAGAACTGCTACTGCACAGAGTTGGCCTGATGGGATGGAAATGAAGAGCTCGACAGCAGGGAATGCTTCTGGGGGAGTTCACCGCCTTGGAAGCAAGCACAGTTGAATGTCATGCAAAGAGCAGGGCCACTATCCTGGCCTCTCTCCTCATATGCCAGCTCCTATTTCTATGGGTTCTAGGAGAGACTCCCAACAGAGCAGGAACATATTCTGCAGTTGTTGACACCTTGCTCACCTTATGTCTGAATGAGTATCAGTCAGTTCAGTTCTGCCACTCAGGACTGTCTGACTCTTTGTGACCCCATGGACTATATAGCAAGCTGTTCATCACCAACTCCCTGAGCTTGCTAAAACTCATATTCTTTAAGCTGGTGATGACATCTAACCATTACATCCTCTGTCATCCCCTTCTCCTGCCTTCAATCTTCCCCAGCATCAGGGTCTTTTTCAATGAATCAGGTCTTTACATAAGGTGGCCAAAGCATTGGAGTTTCAGCTTCAGCACTAGACCTTCCAATGAATATTCAGGACTGATTTCCTTTAGGATTGACTGGTTTGATCTTCTTGCTGTCCAAGGCAATCTCAAGAGTGTTCTCCAACATGACAGTTCAGAAGTATCAGTTCTTCAGTGCTCAGCTTTGTTTATGGTCCAGCTCTCACATCTGTACACAACTATTAGAAAAACCAGAGCTTTGACTGTATGCACATTTGTTGGCAAAGTGAAGTCTCTGCTTTTTAATATGCTGTCTAGGTCTCTCATAGCTTTTCTTCCAAGGAGCAAGGGTCTTTTAATTTCATGGTTGTAGTTATTATCTGCAGTGATTTTTGAGCCCAAGGAAAGAAAGTCTGTCACTTTTTCCACTGTTTCCCCTTTTATTTGCCATGATCTGATGGATATAAATGCCATGATCTTAGTTTTTTGAGTGTTGAGTTTTAAGCCAACTTTTTCACTCTCCTCTTTCACTTTCANTGTAGTTATTATCTGCAGTGATTTTTGAGCCCAAGGAAAGAAAGTCTGTCACTTTTTCCACTGTTTCCCCTTTTATTTGCCATGATCTGATGGATATAAATGCCATGATCTTAGTTTTTTGAGTGTTGAGTTTTAAGCCAACTTTTTCACTCTCCTCTTTCACTTTCACCAAAAGGCTTTTTAGTTTCTATTTGCTTTCTGCCATAAGGATAGTATCATCTGCATATCTGAGGTTATTGATATTTCTCCTGGCAATCTTGATCCCAGCTTGTGTTTCATGCAGCCCAGTATTTCTGATGATGTACTCTGCATATAAGTTAAATAAATAGCGTGACAATATACAGCTTTGACATACTATTTTCCCAATTTGAAACCAGTCTGTTGTTCCATGACAATTCTAACTGTTGCTTCTTAACCTCCATAAAATTATTTCAGGATGCAGGTAAACTATTCCCATCTATTTCCTTTACTCTAGGAGATGGGTCAAAGAGAATTTTTCTGATACTTATGTCAGAGTATTCTGCCTATGTTTTCCTCTAAAAATCTTACAGTTTCTGTTTTGCACTTAAGTCTTTAATCTATTTTGAATTTATTCTCACGCATTCTGTTAGGTAATAGAAACCCCGATAAGATTGTAGGTCCTGAGGAGGCCACCAGAGGGCAGACAGACTTAAACCATGATCACAGAAATCAACCAATCCAATCACATGGACCACAGCCTTGTCTAACTCAATGAAAATAAGCCATGACAGATAAGGCCACACAAGATGCACAGGTCTTGGTGGAGGATTCTGAAAATATGTGGTCCACTGGAGAAGGAAAATGCAAACCACTTCAGTATTCTTACTTTGAGAACCCCATGAACAATATGAAAAGGCAAAAAGATAGGACACTGAAAGATGAAATGCCCAGGTCAGTAGGTGCCCAATATGCTACTGGAGATCAGTGGAGAAATAACTCAAGAAAGAATGAAGAGACTGAGTGAAAGAAAAACAACAACAACAACAACAACACCCAGTTGTGGATGTGACTGGTGACAGAAGAAAGGTCCGATGCTATAAAGAGCAATATTGAGTAGAAACCTGGAATGTTAGGTCCATGAATCAAGGCAAATTGGAAGTGGTCAAACAGGAGTTGGAAAGAGTGAATGTCAACATTTTAGGAACCAGTGAACTAAAATGGACTGGAATGGGTGAATTTAACTCAGATGACCATTATATCTACTACTCTGGGCAGGAATCCCTTAGAGGAAATGGAGTAGCCATCATAGTCAACAAAAGGATCTGAAATACAGTAGTTGAATGCAATCTCAAAAACTACAGAATGATCTCTGTTTGTTTACAAGGCAACGCATTAAATAACATAGTAATCCAAGTCTATGCCCCGACCAATAATGATGAAGAAACTGAAGTTGAACGGTTCTATGAAGACCTACGAGACTTTTTAAAACTAACACCCCCCAAAAATGTCCTTTTTCATTATAGGGGACCAGAATACAAAAGTAGGAAGTCAAGAAACACCTGGAGTAAAAGGCAAATTTGGCCTTGTAATACAGAATGAAGTAGGGCAAGGCTAATAGAGTTTTGCCAGGAGAACACACTGGTCACAGCAAACACTCTGTTCCAACAACATAAGAGAAGACTCTACAATGGACATCACGAGATGGCCAACACCAAAATCAGATTGATTATATCTTTTGCAGTCAAAGATGGAGAAGGAAAACAGTCAGCAAAAACAAGACTGAGAGCTGACTTGGATCAGATCATGAACATCTTATTGTCAAAATCAGACATAAACTGAAGAAAGTAGGGAAAACCACTAGATCATTCAGGTATGACCTAAATCAAATCCCTTACAACTATACAGTGGAAGTGGGAAATAGATTTAAGGGACTAGATCTGACAGACAGAGTGCCTGATGACCTAGGGACAGAGGTTCGTGACATTGTACAGGAGACAGGGAGCAAGATCATTACCAAGAAAAAAAATGCAAAAAAGCAAAATGGCTGTCTGAGGAGGCCTTACAAATAGCTGTGAAAAGAAAAGAAGCAAAAAGCAAAGGATAAAAGGAAAGATATATCCACTTGAATGCAGAGTTCCAAAGAATATCAAGGAGAGATAAGAAAGCTTTCCTCAGTGATCAGTGCAAAGAAACAGAGGAAAACAACAAAATGGGAGACTAGAGATCTCTTCAAGGAAATTAAGGATACGAAGGGAACATTTCATGCAAAGATGGGCTCAATAAAGGAGAGAAATTATATGGACCTAACGGAAGGTGAAGACATTAAGAACAGGTAGCAAGAAAATACTGAATAACTGTACAAAAAAAATCTTCAGGATCCTGATAATCATGATAGTGTGCTCACTCACCTAGAGCTAGACATCCTGGAATATGAAGTCAAGGGTGGGTTAGGAAGGATCACTACAAAGAAAGCAAGTAGAGGTGATGGAATGCTAGTTGAGCTATTTCAAATCCTAAAAGATGATGCTGAGAAAGTGCTGCACTCATTATGCCAGCAAATATGGAAAACTCAGCAGTGGCCACAGGACTGGAAAAGGTTGGTTTTCATTCCAATTTCAAAGAAAGGCAACACCAAAGAATGCTCAAACTACCACATAATTGCACTCATCTCACACATTAATAAAGTAATGCTCAAAATTCTCCAAGTCAGTCTTCAGCAATATGTGAACCATAAACATCCAGAGGTTCAAGCTGGCTTTAAAAAGGGTAGAGGAACCAGAGGTCAAATTGTCAACATCCACTGGATCATCAAAAAAGCAAGACAGTTCCAGAAAATCATCTATTTCTGCTTTATGGACTATGCCAAATACTTTGACTGTGTAGATCAAAATAAACTGTGGAAAATTCTGAAAGAGATGAGAATACCAGGCCACCTGACCTGCCTCTTGAGAAATCTGTATGCAGGTCAGAAAGCAACAGTTAGAACTGTACATGGAACAACAGACTGGTTCCAAACTGAGAAAGGAATACATCAAGGCTGTATATTGTCACCCTGATTATTTAAATTATATGCAGAGTACATTATGAGAAATGTTGGTCTGGATGAAGTACAAGCTGGAATCAAGATTGCTGGAAGAAATACCAATAACCTCATATATAAAGATGATACCACCCTTATGGCAGAAAGTGAAGAAGACATAAAGAGCTTCTTGATGAAAGTGAAAGAGGAGTCTAAAAATAGTGGCTTAAAAATCAACATTCAAAAAACTAAGATCATGGCATCCAGTCCCATCACTTCATGGCAAATAGATGTGGACACAGTGGCTGACTTTTGGGGTGGCGCTCCAAAATCATTGCAGATGGTGATTGCAGCCATGAAATTAAAAGATACTTACTCCTTGGAAGGAAAGTTATGACCAACCTACACATCATACTAAACAGCAGAGACATTACTTTGCCAATAAAGTTCTGTCTCATCAAGGCAATTGTTTTTCCAGTGGTCATATATGGATGTGAGAGTTAGACTGTAAAGAAAGCTGAGTGCCAAAGAACTGATGCTTCTAAACTGTGGCGTTGGAGAAGACTCTTCAGAGTCTCTTGAACTACAAAGAGATTCAACCAGTTCATCCTAAATGAGATCAGTCCTGATTGTTCTTTGGAAGGACTGATATTGAAGCTGAAACTCCAATACTTTGGCTGCCTGATGTAAAGAACTGACTCATTGGAAAAGATCCTGATGCTGGGAAATATTGAAGGCAAGAAGAAAATGGGACGACAGAGGATGAGATAGTTGGATGGTATTACTGACTTAATGGAGATGAGTTTGTGTAGACTCCAGGAGTTTGTGATAGATAGGGAGGCCTGGCTTGCTGCAGTTCATGGGGTCGCAAAGAGTAGTACATGACTGAGCAACTGAACTGAACTGAACTGAACTGATTATAGGAAGTGGTCTAATTTCATTATTTTACATGTAGTTGTCCAGTTTTTCAGCACCACGTATTGAAGAGGCTGTCTTTTCTCCATTGTATACTTGCCTCCTTTTTCAAAGAGAGGTAAGCACAGGTGTGTGTGAGTTTATCTCTGGAATTTCTGTCATGTTCTATTGATCTGTGTTTCTGCTTTTGTGCAAGGACCATACTGTCTTGATGCCTATCACTTTGTAGTATAACTGAAGTCAGGGAAATTGTTTCATCTCATTTAATTTTTTCCTTCTTAAGATTATTTTGGTTATTCAGGGTCTTCTGTGTTTCCATACAAACTGTAAAAAAAAAAAAAAAGATTTAATTCTGTGGGGAAAAAAAAGTCATTTGTAATTTGATAGGAAATTAATTGAGTCTGTAGATTGCTTTGGGAAGTAGAGTCACTTTTCACAATATTGTTTCTTCCAATCTAAGAATGTGATATAACCTTCCATGTATTTGTGTCATCTTTGATTACTTTTATCAGTATCTGAATAGATAGAGTATCAGTATCAGACAGGATTTTGTCTCCTTAGGTAGGTTTATTCCTAAGTAATTTATTCTTTTTGTTCCAAAGCTGAATTGAACTGTCACCTTAATTTCTTCCTAGATTTTATTTTTGGTGTATAGGAATGCAAGGGGTTTCTGTGCATTAAACTTATAGCTTGAAACTTTTATAAACTCATTGATTATTAGTTTTCTGGTGTCATGTTAAGGAGTTTATATTTATATTATGTCATCTGCAAACAGTTAGAATTTTACTTCTTCTTTTCCATTCTGGATTCCCTTTGGTTCTTTTTCTTCTCTAGTTGCTTTGGCAAGGACTTCCAAAGCTGTGCTGAATAATAGTGGCATGAGTGGGCACCCTTGTCTTGTTTCTGACCCTAGAGGAAATGCTTTCAGTTTTTCACCACTGTGGGTTTGTCATATATGACCCTTACTACTTTGTGATAGGTACTTTGTGTGCCCACTTTTTGGAGATCATTTTTTTTTTAAATCATAAATGGGTATTGTATTTTGTTGACAGCTTTCTCTATGTCTATTGATAGTATCATGTTTTTTTTATTTTTATCTTTCAACTTTTTAATATGGTGTATTACACTGATTGATTTGCCTATATTGAATAATCCTTGAATTCCTTGGATAAACTTCACTTAATCATAGTATATGATCTTTCAATGTGTTGTTGGATTCTGTAAATTAACAAGAAAATGCAAACCTTAAATGGCACATTAGACCAGGTGAACTTAATTGATATTTACATTTCATTTTCTTGTCTGATACTGTGGTTAGGGCTTCCAATGTTGTGTTGAATAAGAAAGCAAAGTTGGCATTCTTGTCTTGTTCCTGATCTTGAGACTCTTGAGAGTCCCTTGGACTGCAAGGAGATCCAACCAGTCCATTCTGAAGGAGATCAACCCTGGGATTTCTTTGGAAGGAATGATGCTAAAGCTGAAACTCCAGTACTTTGGCCACCTCATATGAAGAGTTGACTCATTGGAAAAGACTCTGATGCTGGGAGGGATTGGGGGCGGGAGGAGAAGGGGACGACCGAGGATGAGATGGCTGGATGGCATCACGGACTCGATGGACGTGAGTCTGAGTGAACTCCGGGAGATGGTGATGGACAGGGAGGCCTGGCGTGCTGCGATTCATGGGGTCGCAAAGAGTCGGACACGACTGAGCGACTGAACTGAACTGAACTGAACCATGATTATCAGTTCAGTTCAGCTGCTCAATCATGTCCAACTCTTTGTGACCCCATGGACTGCAGTACGCCAAGCTTCCCAGTCCAATAGAATCATGGTTCTAGTTGTGGGATTTATCATAATAACTTTTACTGTGTTGAGGTATGTTCCCTCTATATGCACTTTGTTGAGAGTTTTTGTAATGAAAGAATATTAAATTTTCTGAAAGGATTTTTCTGATCTATTGAGATAATCATATCACTTTTATTTTTCAATTTGTTAATGCAGTGTATCACATGAATTGATTGTGGATGTTGAACCACGTAACATCTCTGGTGTATATCCCAGTTGATCCTGTTGTGTAATCATTTTAATATTGAATTTAGTTTGCTAATATTATTTTGAGGATTTTTGCATATATGATAGTCAATGTAGTTGGCTTGTTATTTTCTTTCTTTCCTTTTTTTTGTATGTAATATCTTTGTCTGGCTTTTGGCATCAGAGTGATACTGACCTCATAAAATGAGCTCATAGGCATGTCTTCCTCTGCACATTTGGAAATATTTTGAGGAGCATAGGTGTTAATTCTTTGCTTAATTATGGTTGAACTCACCTACGAATGTATCTGATCCTGAACTTTAGCTTGTTTGTAATTTTTAAATGACTGATCCAATTTTAATATTGATAAACATGTTCATATTTTCTATATGTTTATATTTCAGTCTTAAGAGATTGTACATTTCCAAGAATCCATCCTGTTCACCCAGATTTTATTGATATATATTTGTTCAGAGTAATTTCTCATGATTCTTGGTGTTTTCATGGTATATGTTGTAATGTCCCCTTTTCCATTTCTCACTTTATTGATTTGGGTTCTTTTTTTAAATGACCATTAGTAAAGGTTTATCCATTTTGTTTGCTTTCACAGAAGCAGCCCTTTGTTTCACTGATCTTTTGTATTTTTTTTTAGTCTCAATTTCAAATATTTCTATCCTAATATTTATAATTTACTTTATTCTACTAACTTTGTTATTTATTTGTTATTCATTTTGTAGTTTCTATAGCTATAGGCCTTAGGTTAGGTTGCTTATTTGAGATTTCTTGTTTTCTAGGCGTGCGCTGCTTGGTAGGCATGCATTGCTATTACTGTCCCTCTTAGAACTGCTTTTCCTACATTGGATTACTGTGCTTTTGTTTTCATCTGCTTTCAGGCACTTCAAGGTATTTTATTATTTTTTTTTTAATTTCCTTTTTTTGTTTCTTCAGTGATTCATTTGTTGTTTAGTAGCATTTCTTACCTACATATATTTGTGCTTTTTGCAGTTTTATTTCTTGTAGTTGATTTCTAGTCTAATTGAACTGTGGTCAGAAAATATACTTTATATTATGTCACCTTTCTCCAATTTACTGAGATGTTTTTTGTTGCATATTCTCTGATCTATTGTGGAGAATATTTCTTGTACACTTGAAAGGAATATGTGTGTGTGTGTGTGTGTGTGTGTGTGCATAAAGTGTCAATTTGGTTTACTATGTCATTTAAGGTGAGTGTGTATTTTCTTCTGGATGGTTTGTTTGTTGGTGTAAGTGGACTGATAGACTCCATTGCCACATTTTTAAAATATTTATTTATTTTTGCCTGAAGGATAATTTCTTTACAATATTGTATTGCCCTCTGCCATACATCAACATGAATCAGCTATAGGCACTTGATCCCATCCCCCTAGGTCATCACAGAACCCCCAATTTAAGTACACTGAGTCATATAGCAAATTCACGTTGGCTATCTATTTTGCATATAGTAGCATGTATGCTTTCATGCTACTGTGTCTATTTATAGCAGTGTCTCCTTTCTCCTACTCCATAACCATACCTCTGTTCTCCATGTCTGTGTCTACACTGCTGCCCTAGTATCCTCAGTATCATCCTTCTAGACTCTTTATTTTTTTCTTTCTGTTTTACTTTACTCTGTATAATAGACTCTAGGTTCATCTACCTCATTAGAACTCAAGTGTGTTTCTTTTTATGACTGAATAATATTCTATCCACTCATCCGTCAATGGACCTCTAGGTTTCTTCTGTGTCCTAGCTATGGTAAATAGTGTTGCAATGAATGAACACTGCAGTACATGTGAATTTTTGAATTATGCTTTTCATAGGGTCTATGTCCAGTAGTGGGATTGTTGGGTCATGTGGTAGAATTATTTCTATTTTTTTAAGGAGTCTCTATAATATTTTCCATAGTGATTAAATCAATTACATTTCTACCAACAGTCCAAAATATTCCCTTTTCTCCATACCCTCTCCAGCATTTATTGTTTGAAGATATTTTAATGATAGTCATTCTGACTGGTGTCAGGTGATATTTCCTTGTGGTTTATGATTTTCATTTCTCTAATAATGAGCAATATTGAGAGAATCTTATGTTTATTAGCCATTGAACCTCTGTCCATAGTTCATCAGGCAGTCTATCTATCAGACTTAGTCCCTTAAATCTGTTTTTCACTTCCACTGTATAATCATAAGGAATTTGATTTAGTATATACATGAATGGTCTAGTGGTTTTCCCTACTTTCTTCAATTTAAGTCTGAATTTAGCAATAAGGAGTTCATGATTTGAGCCACAGTCAGCTCCTGGTCTTGTTTTTGCTGACTGTATAGAGCTTTTCCATCTTTGACTGCAAAGAATTTAAGAAATCTGATTTTGCTGTTGGCCATCCGGTGATGTCCATGCATAGAGTCTTCTCTTGTGTTGTTGGAAGAGGGTGTTTGCTCTGACCAGTGTATTCTCTTGGCAAAACTCTATTACCCTTTGCCCTGCTTCATTTCATATTCCAAGGCCAAATTTATCCTGTTACCCCAGGTGTTTCTTGACTGTCTACTTTTGCATTCCAGTCACCTATAATGAAAAGGACATCTTTTTTGGGTGTTAGGACTAAAAGGTCTTGGAGGTCTTCATAGAATCATTAAACTTCATTGTACAGGAGACAGGAATCAAGAACATCCCCAAGAAAAAGAAATGCAAAATAGCAAAATGGCTGTCTGGGAAGGCCTTACAAATAGCTGAGAAAAGAAGAGAAGTGAAAAGTAAAGGAGAAAAGGAAAGATATAAGCATCTGAATGCAGAGTTCCAGAGAATAGCAAGGAGAGAGAAGAAAGCCTTCCTCAGTGATCAGTGCAAAGAAATAGAGGAAAACTACAGAATAGGAAAGACAAGAGATCACTTCAAGAAAATTAGAAATACCAAGGGAACATTTCATGCAAAGATGGGCTCGATAAAGGACAGAAATGCTATGGACCTAACAGAAGCAGAAGATATTGAGAAGAGGTGGCAAGAATACATAGAAGAACTGTACAAAAAAGATCTTCACCACCAAGAAAATAACGATAGGGTGATTACTCAACTAGAACCAGACATCCTGGAATGTGAAGTCAAGTGGGCCTTAGAAAGCATCACTACGAACAAAGCTAGTGGAGGTGATGGAATTCCAGTTGAGCTGTTTCTTTTTTTTTTTTTTTGATTTGATAGCTCATGTCTTTATTTTTTTTTTGTATTTATTTATTTTTTTACACGAACTCCCAAACATGAACCCCCCTCCCACCTCCCACTCCACATCATCCCTCCAGATCATCCCCATACACCA
The DNA here is from genome assembly GCA_006410675.1 of Oreotragus oreotragus. Classification (NCBI taxonomy): domain Eukaryota; kingdom Metazoa; phylum Chordata; class Mammalia; order Artiodactyla; family Bovidae; genus Oreotragus; species Oreotragus oreotragus. The sequence continues at coordinate 200,688 of SJYX01002801.1, read as the reverse complement.
GCCCCAAGCATCCTGCATCCTGCATTGAACATAGACTGGCAATTCATTTCTTACATGATAGTATACATATTTCAATGCTATTCTCCCACATCAAATCCTGAAAGATGATGCTGTGAAAGTGCTGCACTTAATATGCCAGCAGATTAGGAAAACTCAGCAGTGGCCACTGGACAGGAAAAGTCATTTTTCATTCCAATCCCAAAGAAAGGGAATGCCAAAGAATGCTCAAACTACCACACAATTGCACTCAACTCACATGCTAGTAAAGTAATACTCAAAATTCTCCAAACCCGGCTTCAGCAATATGAGAACTGTGAACTTCCAGATGTTTGAGCTGGTTTTTGAAAAGGCAGAGGAACCAGAGATCAAATTGCCAACATCTGCTGTATCTTGGAAAAAGCAAGAAAGTTCCAGAAAAACATCTATTTCTACTTTATTGACTATGCCAAAACCTTTGACTGTATGGATCAAAATAAACTGTGGAAAATTCTGAAAGAGATAGGAATACAAGACCACCTGACTTGCCTCTTGATAAACCTGTGTGCAGGTCAGGAAGCAACAGTAAGAACTGGACATGGAACAACAAACTGGTTCCAAATAGGAAAAGGAGTATGTCAAGGCTCCAGAGATCAAATTGCCAACATCTGCTGTATCTTGGAAAAAGCAAGAAAGTTCCAGAAAAACATCTATTTCTACTTTATTGACTATGCCAAAACCTTTGACTGTATGGATCAAAATAAACTGTGGAAAATTCTGAAAGAGATAGGAATACAAGACCACCTGACTTGCCTCTTGATAAACCTGTGTGCAGGTCAGGAAGCAACAGTAAGAACTGGACATGGAACAACAAACTGGTTCCAAATAGGAAAAGGAGTATGTCAAGGCTGTATATTGTCATCCTGCTTATTGAACTTATATGCAGAGGACATCATGAGAAATGCTGGGCTGGAAGAAGCACAAGCTGGAATCAAGATTGCCGGGAGAAATATCAATAACCTCAGATATGCAGATGACACCACCCTTATGGCAGAAAGTGAAGAGGAACTAAAAAGCGAAAGAGGAGAAAGTGAAAGTGAAAGAGGAGAATGAAAAAGTTGGCTTAAAGCTCAACATTCAGAAAACGAAGATCATGGCATCTAGTCCCATCACTACATGGGAAATAGATGGGGAAACAGTGGAAACAGTGTCAAACTTTATTTTTTGGGGACTCCAAAATCACTGCAGATGGTGAGTGCAGCCATGAAATTAAAAGACACTTACTCCTTGGAAGGAAAGTTATGAGCAACCTAGATAGCATATTCAAAAGCAAAGACATTACTTTGCCAGCAAAGGTCCATCTAGTCAATGCTATGGTTTTTCCAGTGGTTATGTATGGATGGAGAGTTGGACTGTGAAGAAAGCTGAGCAAGGAAGAATTGATGCTTTTGAACTGTGGTGTTGGTGAAGACTCTTGAAAGTCCCTTGGACTGCAAGAAGATCCAATCTGTCCTTTCTAAAGGAGATCAGTCCTGGGTGTTCTTTGGAAGGACTATTGCTAAAGCTGAAACTCCAATACTTGGCCACCTCATGTGAAGATTTGACTCATTGGAAAAGACCCTGATTCTGGGAGGGGTTGGGGGCAGGAGGAGAAGGGGATGACAGAGGGTTAGATGGCTGGGTGGCATCTCTGATTAGATAGACATGAATTTTGTCAACTCTGGGTGTTGGTGATGGACAGGGAGGCCACCTGGCATCCTGCGATTCATGGGGTCACAAAGAGTCGGACAGGACNGGCTGGGTGGCATCTCTGATTAGATAGACATGAATTTTGTCAACTCTGGGTGTTGGTGATGGACAGGGAGGCCACCTGGCATCCTGCGATTCATGGGGTCACAAAGAGTCGGACAGGACTGAGTGACTGAACTGAGTTGAACTTAACTGATGTTTTCTTTGGAGAAATGTGTGTTTAGGGTTTTTTTTCCCACTTTTTAATTTTGTTGTTTGTTTTACTGATTTTGAACTTCATGAACTACCTCTAGATTTTGGAGATTAATCCTTTATCAGTTGTTTCATTTGTTATCATTTCCTCCTGTTTTGAGGGCTGTCCTTTCACCTTGTTTATACTTTCCTTTGCTGTGCATTGTTTTAAGTTAAATTCAGTCCCACTTGTTAATTTTTATTTCCATTACTCTAGGAGGTGAGTCATACAGGATCTTGGTGTGATTAATATTATAGAGTGTTCTGCCTACATTTTCCTTTGAGAGTTTTATACTTTTTGGTCTTACATTTAAGGCTTTAATTCATTTTGAGTTTTCCATTGTGTATTGTGTTGGGAATTGTTCTGATTTCCTTTTTTTTTTTTTTTACCTGTAGCTGTCCAGTTTACACAGCACCACTTGTTAAATAGACTATCTTTAGTGCATATTCTTGCATCCTTTGTCAAAGGTAGGTGTCCTTATTAATCTTTTTGTGTCGGTACCATGCTATCTTGATGACTATAGCTTTGCAGTATAGTCCAAAGTCAGGGAGATCTATTCCTCCAGCTCCATTCTTCTTTCTCAAGATTATTTAGAATAGTCAGTGTCAATTCTAATCACAATAAGAATTGTGATTTTGCTGTTGTTGTTCTAGTTTTTTGAAAAATGCTATTGGTAATTTGATATGGATTTCATTGAATCTATATATTTCATTTGGTAGTATTGTATTTTTTACAATATTGATTCTTCCTACCCAGGAACATGGAATATGTCTCCATCTATTTATGTCTTTGGTTTCTTTCATCAGTTTCTTAAAGCTTTCTGTATAGCACCTTTGTCTGTATAGTTAGTTTAATTCCTGGCATTTTAACCTTTCTATTGCAAAGGTAAATATAATTGATTATGTAATTTATATTTCTGATTTTTTATGTTAGTGTATAGAAATGCAAGCAATTTCTCTCTATTGATTTTGTATCCTGTGACTATAATACATTTACTAATTAGCTCTTGCAATTTTCTGATAGTATCTTTAGAGTTTTCTATGTATTATATCACGTCATCTGCAGGCAATGAGAATGTTATTTCTTTTTCAAACTGAACCCCTTTTATTTCTGTTTCTTCCCTGATTTCCAGAGCTAGGACTTCCAAAACTGTGTTGAATAATTGTCGTGAGAGTGGGTTCTTTTTTCCTTTTCCTTATCTTAGAGAAATTGTTTTCTTTTACATGTCTCAGAACAATGTTTATTGTGGGTTTGCCATATGTGGCCTCTATTATGCTAAGATAAATTCCTTCCACGTCCATTTATTGAAGAGGTTTTATCATAAATGGATGCTGGAATTTGTCAAAAGCTTTTTCCAGATCTATTGAGATTATCATATGGTTTTTATTTTTCAGGTGTTAATACTGTGTTTCACAATTATTAATTCCTGTATACTAAAGAACACTTGCACCCCTGAGATAAATGATCATGGTGTATGATATTTTAATGTGTTGTTGATTTTTACTTGCTAGGTCCTTTTTTTTTTGACAAATTTGCATCTGGTTCATCAGTGATATTGGCCTGTAGTTTTCTTGTTTTCTTTCATTATAATATATTTTTCTAGTTTTGTTCAAAGAATGGCTTTTGAATTGCTCCTCCCTCTATAGTTTTTTGGAAGACTTTCAGAAGAATAAGCATTACCTCCTTTCTAAGCATTTGATAGAATTCACCTGTGAAGCCATGTGACCCTGGACTTTTGTTTTCTGGAGATTTTGGGTCACATTTTATATTTCTGTGCTTGTAAATGGCTTGTTCACAGTTCCTATTTATTTCTGTTTCAGTTTTGGAAGGTTGAGCTTTTCTAAGAATTTTTCTATTTATCCTAGGTTGTCCACTTTATTGGCATATAGTTTCTCATAATTATGATACTTTGTACTTCTACATTGTTGTAATCTTTTCTTTTTTGATTGTAACTTTATTAACTTGTCTTCTCCCTATTTTTGTTGATAAGTCTGGCTAATGGTTTGTCAATTTTGTTTATCTTCTCAAAGAAACAGCTCTTTGTTTTATCAATCTTTACTATTGCTTCCTTCACCATCTCATGTGAAGAGTTGACTCATTAGAAAAGACTCTGATGCTGGGAGAGATTGGTGGCAGGAGGAGAAGGGGATGACAGAGGATGAGATGGCTGGATGGCATCACCGACTAGATGGACGTGAGTTTAAGTGAACTCTGGGAGTTGGTGATGGACAGGGAGGCCTGGCGTGCTGCAATTCATGGGGTTGCAAAGAGTCAGACACGACTGAGCGACTGAACTGAACTGAACTGATTGCTTCCTTCACTTTCATTTATTTCTTCTCTGATCTTTAAGATTTCTTTCCTTCTACTAACCTTCTTTCTTTTGTTGTTGTTGTTGTTGTTCTTCTTCTTCCAGTGCTTTATATATAGAGTTAGGTTATTTATTCAATATCTGTTTTGCTACTTGAAGTGGGAATATATTGCTGTGAATTCCCATTTGAGAACTTCTTTTGCTGCGTCCCATAGCTTTAGAGAGAAAAATCATAGAGGAAAATGGCAGAATGGGAATGACTAGAGATTTCTTCAAGAAAGTTGGAGTTATAAAGGGAACATGACATACAAAAATGGTCAAAATAAAGGACAGAAATGGCAAGGACTGAATAGAAGCAGAAGAGATTAAGAAGAGATGCAAAAATACACATGAAAGTGAAAGTCATTCAGTCATGTCCAGTTCTTTTTGACCCCATGGACTATTCAGTCCATGGAATTCTCCAGGGCAGAATAATGGAGTGGGTAACCTTTCTCTTCCCCAGGGGATCTTCCCAATCCAGGAATCAAACTCAGGTCATTCACATTGCAGGTGGATTGTTTACCAGGTGAGCCACAAGGGAAGCCCAAGAATAATGGAGTGGGTAACCTATCCTTTATCCAGCAGATCTTCCCAACCCAGGAACTAACTGGAGTCTCCTGCACTACACACGGATTTTTTTTTACCAACTGAGCTATCAGGGAACCCCAAAATACACATATGAACTATACCAAAAAAATTGTTAATGACTTAGATAACCGTGATGTTCTTGACACTTACCTAGAGCCAGACAATTGCACTCATCTCACATGCTAAGAGTCATACACGACTGAGCAATTTCACTTTCACTTTTCACTTTCATGCATTGGAGAAGGAAATGGCAATCCACTCCAGTGNAACCGTGATGTTCTTGACACTTACCTAGAGCCAGACAATTGCACTCATCTCACATGCTAAGAGTCATACACGACTGAGCAATTTCACTTTCACTTTTCACTTTCATGCATTGGAGAAGGAAATGGCAATCCACTCCAGTGTTCTTGCCTGGAGAACCATAGGGACGGGGGAGCCTGGCGGGCTGCCATCTATGGAGTCACTTACAGTCGAACATGACTGAAGCGACTTAGCAGCAGCAGTAGCAGCACGTGCTAGCAAAGTAATGCTCAAAATTCTCCAAGCCAGGCTTTAACAGAACATGAACCATGAACTTCCAGATGATCAAGCTGGATTTAGAAAAGGAAGAGGAACCAGACATAAAATTGTTAACATTGGCTGGATCATCAAAAAAGCAAGAGAGTTCCAAAAAAATATTTACTTCTGATTTATTGATTATGCCAAAGGCTTTGACTGTGTGAGTTACAACAAACTGTGGAAAATTTTTAAAGAGAATGGAATGCCAGACCACTTGACCTGTGTCCTGAGCAATCTCTTATGCAGGTCAAGAAGAACTGGATATGGAACAACAGACTGGTTCTAAATCAGAAAAAGAGTATGTCAAGGTTGTATATTGTAACCCTGGTTAAATATGTAGGGTACATCATGAGAAATGCTGGGCTGGATGAAGCACAAACTGGAATCAAGATTTCCAGGAGAAATATCAGTAACTTCAGATATGCAGATGACACCAACCTTATGGTAGAAAGCGAAGAAGAACTAAAGAGACTGTTGATGAAAGTGAAAGCAGAGAGTGAAAAAAAAAATTGGCTTAAAACTCAACATTCAGAAAACTAATATCATGGCATCCAGTCCCATCACTTCATGACAAATAGATGGGGAAGCAATGGAAACAGTGACAGACTTTATTTATTTATTTATTTATTGCATCCAAAATCACTGCAGATGGTGACTGTAGCCATGAAATTAAAAGACACTTGCTCCTTGGAAGAAAAGGTATAACCAAACTAGACAGCGTATTAAAAAGCAGAGACATTACTTTGCCAACAAAAGTCCATCCAGTCAAAGCTATGGTTTTTCCATAGTTGTGTTGATGTGAGAGTTGGACTACAAAGAAAGCTGAGTGCCAAAGAACTGATGCTTTTGAACTGTGATGTTGCAGAAAACTCTTGAGAGTCCCTTGGACCACAAGGAGATCCAACTAGTCCATCCTAGAAGAAATAAGTCCTGAATATTCTTTGAAAGACTGATGCTGAAGCTGAAATTCCAATACTTTGGCCACACGATGTGAAGTGACTCACTGGAAAAGACTCTGATGCTGGGGAAGATTGAAGGTGGGAGAAGAAGGGGATGGCAGAGAATGAGATGATTGGATGGCATCACCAACTCGATGGACATGAGTTTGAGTAAACTCTGGGAGTTGGTTGATGGACAGGGAGGCCTGGCATGCTGAAATCCATGGAGTCACAATGAGTCAGAAATGACTCAGTGACTGAACTGAAACTGAACTGAGAGCCAGACATCCTGGAGTATGAAGTCAATTGGGCTATCAGGAACATTTGATTCAGTTCAGCCCCTCAGTCATGTCTGATTTCATATCTCCTTGCAGAACAAGGGACTCTCAAGAGTCTTCTCCATTACCACAGTTCAAAATCATCAACTCTTCAGTGCTCCACTTTCTTTTTTGTCCAGCTTTCACATCCATACATAACTACTAGTGAAAACAAAGCTTTGAATATACAGAACTTTGTCAGTAAAGTAATGCCTTTGCTTTTTAATATGTTAAAAGTTTGTCATAGTTTCTCTTTCAAGGAGCAAGCCTCTTTTAAATTCATAGCTGAAGTCACTATCTACAGTGATTTTTTAGCCTAGGAAAATAAAGTCTCTCACGGTTTCCATTGTTGCCCCATCTAATTGCTATGAAGTGATGGGACTGGATGCCGTGGTCTTTGTTTTTTAACTGTTGAGTTTTATGTCATCTTTTTCACTCTCCTCTTTCAATTTTACCAAGAGACTCTTTAATTCCTCTTCACTTTCTGGCATAAAGGTGGTGTCATTTATATACATTAGGTTATTGATATTTTTCCCTGAAATTTTGACTCCAACTTGTGCTTCATCCAGCCCAGCATTTCTCATGATGTACTCTGCATATAAATTAAATAAGTAGGGTGAAAATATACATCCTTGACTTACTCCTCTCAATTTTTAAACAGTCTCTTGTCCTATGTAGGGTTCTAATTATTGTTTCTTAACTTGCATATAGGTTTCTCAGGAGGCAGGTAAGGTGGTATTCCCATCTCTTGAAGAATTTTCCACATTTTCTTGTGATCCATACAATCAAAGACTTTAGTGTGGTCAATGAACCAGAAGTGATATTTTGGGCAGGAATTTTCTTCTTTTGGTATAATCCAATGGATATTGGCAATTTGATCTCTGGTTCCTCTGCCCTTTCTAAATCCAGATCGAACATCTGGAAGTTCATGGTTCATGTACTGTTTAAGGCTGGCTTGGAGAATTTTGAGTATTATTTTGCTAGTGTGTGAGATGAGTGCAATTTTGTAGTACTTTTAACATTCTTTGGCATTGTCTTTCTTTAGAATTAAATGGAAATTGACCGTTTCCAGTACTGTGGCCACTGCTAAGTTTTCCAAATTTGCTGACATATTGAGTGCAACACTGTCATACCAGCATCTTTTAGTATTGGAAATAGCTCAGTTGGAATTCCATAATCATTACTAGCTTTGTTCATAGCGATGCTTTCTAAGGCCCAAGCTGACCTTGATCTTCAGGATTTCTGGCTCCAGATGAGTGATCATACAACCATAGCTATGTGGGTCATTAAGTTCTTTTTTGTATAGTTCTTTTGTGTTTTCTCGACACCTCTCCTTGATATCTCCTGCTTTTGTTAGGTCCATACAATTTATTTCCTTTATTATACCTATTTTTGCATGAAGTGTTCCCTTGGTATCTCCAATTTTCTTCTAGAGATCTCTAGTCTTTCCCCCTTCTATTGTTTTCCTCTATTTCTTTGCATTGATCACTCAGGATGGAGAAGGAAATGGCAACCCACTCCAGTATTCTTGCCTAGAGAATGCTGTGGATGGAGGAGCCTGGTGGGTTATGTCCATAGGGTCGCACAGAGCTGGACACGACTGTAGTGACTTAGCGACAGTGGCATGCGGATCACTTAGGAAGGCTTTCTTATTTCTCCTTGCTATTCTTTGGAACTCTGCATTCAGATGGATATATCTTTCCTTTTCTCCTTTGCCTTTNGTCGCACAGAGCTGGACACGACTGTAGTGACTTAGCGACAGTGGCATGCGGATCACTTAGGAAGGCTTTCTTATTTCTCCTTGCTATTCTTTGGAACTCTGCATTCAGATGGATATATCTTTCCTTTTCTCCTTTGCCTTTCGCTTCTTTTCACAGCTATTTGTAAGGCCTCTTCTGACAACTGTCCTGGTCTTCTCTCTTTCAGATGGGACCAACCTCTTCTAGTTCCATTCCTGGCTCAAAGAGGACTCCTTTGGTATGTGTACTGAAGAACTGGAAGAAATTTGACCTTCAGACCCTGTTAAAGAAGCTTATGATCTTTTTCTGAACCAAGGCATGGCCTCAGTATGATCTATCTATCTGATGATGAAAAATGACCCCCTGAGGGCTCACTTAATTATAATACATTCCTCCAACTAGAACTTTTTTGCAGATGGGAAGGAACGTGGTCAGAAATCTCCTATATACAGGTTTCTTTGTCTTGAGAGCAAATACCATTTTATGCAGGAGTTGTGGAAGCATTACTACAGACAAGGCTAGTGGAGGTAATGGAATTCCAGCTGAGCTGGATATAGTTCAAATCTTAAAATCTGATGCTGTTTAAATGTTTCACTCAATATGTTAGCATATTTGGAAACTCAGTGGTGGCTACAGGACTGTAAAAAATCATTTTTTGTTCTAATTCCAAATGAAGGCAATGCCAAAAAAGGTTCAAACTACCACACAACTATCCTCATTTCACATGCTACCAAAGTAATGGTCAAAATCCTTCAAGATAGGCTTCAACAGTACATGAACCAAAAACTTCCAGACATATAACTTGGATTTAGCAAAGGCAGAAAAACCAGAGAGCAAGCTGCCAAAATTTGTTGGATTATAGAAAATGCAAGGGAACTCCAAAATAATATATTTCTACTTAATTGACTATGCTAAAATCATTGACTGTGCAGATCATGAAAAACTGTGGAAAATTCTTAAAGAGATTATAGTATCAGACTACCCTACTAGCTTCCTGAGAAACCTGTATGCATGTCAAGAAGTAATAGAACCAAACATGGAACAAGGGACTGATTCAAAATTGGGGAAAGAGTGTCAAGGCTGTCACCTTTCTTATTTAACTTATATGCAGAGTACAGTATGCAAAATGCCAGGCTGAATAAATCACAAGCAGAAACCAAATTTACCAGGAGAAATATCAACAACCTAAGTTATGCAGATGATACCACTCTAATGGCAGAAAATTAAGAATATTTAGAGTCTCTTTATGAATGTGAAAGGGGAGAAAAAACGTTGTCTTAAAAAAAAAATTCAACATTCATAAACCTAAGACCATGGAATCTGGTCCCACTCTTCACAGCAAATAAGTGGGGAAACTTTTGAAACAATGATATATTTTATTTTGGGGGGAGATGGTGACTGCTGTCACAAAATTAAAATGCATTTTCTCCTTGGATAAAAAACCATGACCAAACTAGGCAGTATATTAAAAAACAGAAACATAACTTTGGTGACAAAGATCCATATAGTCAATGCTCTTGCTTTACCAATAGTCATGTACAGATATGAATGTTCAACTGGAAAGAAGGCTGAGCACAGAAAAATTGATACTTCCCAATTGTTTTGTTGGAGAAGACTCTTGAGAGTCCCTTGGACAGCAAGGAGATCAATACAATCAGTCCTAAAAGAAATCACCCTGAATATTTAGTGGAAGGACTGATGCTGTAGATGACACTCCAATATTTTGCCACCTGATGTAAAGACTGACTGAGAATGACCCTGATAGTAGGAAAGATTGAGGGAAAGAGGAGAAGGAGGCAACAGAGAATGAAATGGTTGGATGGCATCACTAAATCAATGAACATGAGTTTGAGCAAGCTTCCAGAGGTGTTGAAGGACAGGGAAGCCTGGCGGGGTGTAGTTCATAGGTTTGCAAAGATTGGGGCACCACTTCTCTGAACAACAATGTTTTAGGTCATAGTGTTTTCATTGTCATTTTTTCTAGGCTTTTTTTTTTTTTTTTGGTGCTTTAGGGAATTTATTTTTTATTTTTTTTATTTTTTTATTTTTGTATTTATTTATTTTTTTACACGAACTCCCAAACATGAATCCCCCTCCCACCTCCCACCCCACATCCTCCCTTCAGATCATCCCCCTACCCCAGCCCCA
>SJYX01002801.1:148734-184727 GCA_006410675.1 Oreotragus oreotragus | reverse complement strand
TAAGGCTATGGTTTTTCCAGTGGTCATGTATGGATGTGAGAGTTGGACTGTGAAGAAGGCTGAGCACTGAAGAACTGATGCTTTTGAACTGTGGTTTTGGAGAAGACTCTTGAGAATCCCTTGGACTGCAAGGAGATCCCACCAGTCCATTCTGAAGGAGATCAGCCCTGAGATTTTTTTGGAAGGAATGATGCTGAAGCTGAAACTCCAGTACTTTGGCCACCTCATGAGAAGAGTTGACTCATTGGAAAAGACTCTGATGCTGGGAGGGATTGGGGGTGGGAGGAGAAGGGGGCGACCGAGGATGAGATGGCTGGATTGAATCATGGACTTGATGGACGTGAGTCTGAGTGAAGTCCGGGAGATGGTGATGAACAGGGAGGCCTGGTGTGCTGCAATTCATGGGGTCGCAAAGAGTTGTACATGACTGAGCAACTGAACTGAACTGAACTGAACCAGACTCATTCCCACAACATACATCTTAAGATAATAAGATTAGTAAGAAGGCTCTTGTTAAAGAGAAACACATCCCTAAGCAAGAGACATTGTTATATTGACTAAGGAAAAAAAAAACAAAAAAAAACTCCTTATCACCCTACCTGAGGATGAGCTCTCTCAATTTCAAGTACCAATGTTTCTTTCTTTCTCTCCTTTCATGTCCACCTTCACTTTCCAACCACACGTCTGCTTACTTCAGGCTGCCAGAGACACAAACAGAATGTCCACAGATTGTGTTTTTGGAGCCCCAAAAAATAAAGTCTGACACTGTTTCCACTGTTTCCCCATCTATTTCCCATGAAGTGATGGGACTGGATGCCATGATCTTCATTTTCTGAATGTTGAGCTTTAAGCCAACTTTTTCACTCTCTTCTTCGACTTTCATCAAGAGTCTTTTTAGTTTCGGACAGACTGAGCGACTTCACTTTCACTTTTCTCTTTCATGCATTGGAGAAGGAAATGGCAACCCACTCCAGTGTTCTTGCCTGGAGAATCCCAGGGATGGGGGAGCCTGGTGGGCTGCCATCTATGGGGTCACACAGAGTTGGACACGACTGAAGTGACTTAGCAGCAGCAGTAGCATGCATTATATATGAAATTTTACTCAAATAACAAGATAATCTCCTCATTTATACAATTTATTGAGATCTTTCAGGTAAGCCTCAGCTTCTCCAATGATTGAAAGGTTAAAGTAGATGTCCAAAACATTCCAAGGTTTGCACAAAGAAGGAAAACTCTCTCTCCTCTACTTTTTTTTTTTATTCCTGTTATTCTTCTGTAATATTTTGCCAGATATATAATTCAACTAGGTGCTTCAATGTGGCATAAGTATTCTTAAAATTTGCTGTAATGGAAAACACAAAGATGATATAAGTTGTTTTCTAGCTCTAAATGAGTGGCTTGCTGCTGCAAACCTGTGTCTTGACACTGACATGTGGAAAGATTGTAAAAGAGAGGGAGAAAAGTGAATCAAGCTAAGTATTTTCAAAATAGCCTTTGAAAATGTTCCTGAAAAAAGAAAAAATGTGAAGCAAGTGTTTATGTTTTTGCCCCAGGCCATTTAGAAGTCATTGAATAACACTGTGGGTATTTTAAAAAATCGTATGCAGATTAGTTCTGTTGCTCACTCATGTCCGACTCTTAGGAACCCCATGGATTGCAGCATGTCAGGCCTCCTTATCCATCACCAACTGCCAGTTTACTCAAACTCATGTCCCTTGAGTCAGTGATGCCATCCAACCATCTCATGCTCTGTTGTCCCCTTATCCTTCTGCCTTCAATCATTCCCAGCATCAATGTCTTTTCAAATGCATAATCTCTTCACATTAGGTGGCCAAAGTACTGGAGCTTCAGATTCAGCATCAGTCCTTCCAATGAATATTCAAGACTGATTTCCTTTAGGATGGACTGGTTGGATCTCCCTGCAGTCCAAGGGACTCTCAAGTCCAAGGTCTTCTCCAACACCACAGTTCAAAAGCATCAATTCTTTGGTGCTCAGCTTTCTTCACAGTCCAACTCACATGTCCATACATGATCACAGTAAAAACCATAGCCTTGACTAGACGGACTTTGTTGGCAAAGTAATGTCTCTGCTTTTTAATGTGCTGTCTAGATTGGTCATGACTTTTCTTCCAAGGAGCAAGCATCTTTTAATTTCTTAGCTTCAGTCACCATCTGCAGTGAGTTAGGGAAAAAAAAAAATTACTCCATATTTTAATCTAGATTTTCTTTGATAGTGAAAAAGACCTTTCACACACAAAATTAGTATATATGCTTGTAGAAGACAGCATGTAAAATGGCCCACAGTGACTGTGAACTTCAGCTATCCATGCCTTGGTGTAGTCTTTCCCCACCTCTGTTGTGGTCTGGATCTATCAACTCACTTCTAATGAATACACCATGACAAGAATGAAGGATGTCTCTTCTGAGAAAACATTACTAACAGATTGTGGTTTCTGTCTTACGTGTATGTTTTTGTTTGCTTTCTTATTTTATCTGAATAAAGCTGATTGTCAAGTGATGACTGTCTCATAGAGCATGTAGAACTATGAGAGGTTCTGGGGAAAAACTACAGATGAACTGAGATGTTTAGTCCACAAAATCTTGAGGATCTGAAGTTTGCAAATAAGAACAAGAATGGGCTTAACAATTAATATCCATTTGAGGTGTAGATGAAACCATAGCCCACAGTGACATGCCGATTGCAGTCTTATGAGAGACTTGATCCACAGTCAAAGAGATAAACCAGATGCAGATTTATAACTACAAAGTGTATCATATTATAACTTGCTCTAAGCTACTAAATTTGAGGTAAATTGTTAAGCAGTTATATATTACTAGTATCTGGCTGCTCTTAAATATACATTAGCCAGTGTAGAAGTCATTGCATTTTAACTAGTAATCATGAGGTTTTAGTCCTTTTAATGTATGGTCTATATCTCAAAGTTGGAGAGAAAGTCAAGTTGAAGCTTGAAAGTCATGCGATCAACTTATTTTCAAGTCATCTAACATAAAATTCTTGTACTTAGCTGTTCACAAATCTTATCTCCCTTTCCTTTTGGGGACACAGCTCCACTAGACTCTTATTTTCTAGCCTTCATTGTAGTGACGTAATCTTCATGCCATGTAGCTGAATTCTGACCCTTGATTATTGTCAAAATAAGGTTTGCTGTTTCCACATTAGTACAGAAACAAAATAAATTCCACTTACACATGATGGCCTTTCAATTATTTAAAATACTTAAACATCATTTTTTTTTTAAATTTTATTGATGGGTTTCTTCAGATAGATTTTTATCTCTTGTGTTTTGAATTATCTGTTTTATGACCATGTTCCAATAATATTTGAAAGAATCACAATTCATTTTAATTCTCTGGTCTTATCCTATACACGAGAGGAATTTTTACTTCCTTTAGGCACATAATTATATATATAATGATCTTGATTATAGTTTTATTTAGGATTTTTGCTGTTTTGTCTATGACTTATCGTACTCTTCCTCCAAAAAGGAAAAAGAAATTTTCCTTAAATATGTTAATAATTTTAATTATTAACCTTAATTTTGGATTTGATCAGTTTTTTTTCAGATGCATATTTTTCTTTAATTCTTTAGATATAGTTTCCTTTTGTTCTTTGAACATATTTAAAATAGCTCATTTAAAGTTTTTGTCCAGTAAATCCAATGACTTAATACCCAGGGGAAATTTTTTTATCAATTGATTTTTTTTTTTCCCTCTAAGTATGAGCCATACTTTCTCATTTCTCTACATGTTTTATTAATTTCTTTTGAAAACTAACATTTTCAAAATCAATACAGTATTGTAAAGTAAAATAATAATAATAAAAAAAGAATTTATCCAGGAAAGCTGCAAAACAAGCAAACAACAAAAAGACAATAACAACTGCAAACAACAATGACAAATTTTTAATGTTTAAATGTTTAGGTTTCAGTTAAGTATTTGTATTCAAGTGAAAGTATTTTTATTTCCTTTTCTTAAAATGCATTCTTTTACAGAAAATCTATTGTCATAAGGTCTTGAGTAGCAATATTTTTACTTATTCAGTTAATCCCTACCTTCTTTCTCTCATACAGTACTATAAATAAGCATTTTTCTAAGACCATCTTTCAAATTATCATCATACTGTTGAATAAGACGGGACTAAGGACAGAGATTTGAGATCTGTCACTAGGGATATCAATCTAACGACGCTAATCATTGAGAAACAATCTGATTAAAATTATTTTAAAACTAACAAAGCAAAAATGATAGTATTATCCTAATGCAAGTCAACATGAATTGATGAAAATGAATACCTGGCATTCTAAATGAACCACAACTATTACTATATTATTAGAAGGATGTTTTTTCTTTATAACATTATTCTAACTTTCTATTATGAATTCCAGTTTAATAGACAAAACAGTTCCCCTAAAATCTACAGCACTTAAATAATTTAAATTAACTTTAAATTGTGCCTTATAAGCCCAGAATCACAGCCATAATCTTACTAGAAAGCTTATAAAAATTTGAAATGCTCCAATAATTTTAAATCTTGTAGAAGTCTGGTACCTTCCAAATTAAAGTGCTAATAAAAAAATTAACACTGAAATTTAAATCTCTATGAGCAATACAGAATGATTTAAAATTATTGAAGCCTTTCAATTTTTTATGAACTTTCTATATGAACATGAATCAAGCAGCTGCTTTAATAGCAAATTTTCACTTAAAAATACACAAACAACTTTGTCAGACTGAAAATTTTCTTCTAGCAAATACCTGTCTTATTTGTCTGATATGATATGAAAACCAATCAAACAATTATTTAAACAATACTTCAAAGAAATTATTTTTTGAGTCCCCTCAGAGTTGAATTTCTCTCATCCAATTGATTATCTGAAGTTCCTTTGATGATAGGTACTCTACTCCTTAGAGATAAAGGTGGGGGAGAAGGAGGAACCTAGGGCTTTGAGCAAATATATAGAGTGTTGGTACATGGAAATTTTACCCTGCTGCTACGTATTTTGAATACATCTATCATGCCCAAGTCTGAGTTCCTCTGGACATGCATTAAAAGCTTTAAACACATCCCACACTGAGTATATGATCTCATAAGGAAAATTACCTACTCTCTTCTTACTTTTAGAAAATAGGTACCCTATTTTCTGTGAGTGTATTCTTACTACAAACACTAGAATATGCTGGTTTTAATTGTGGAAATAGTTACTTTGAGATAGTCTATTTTTCTCTTCTTATCAGTTTACAGTATATACTTCTTTCATATAGTTATAAAACACAGAACTATGAAGCAGAACTATCTCTTCTATGTAGGGATACACATACTCTTTATTTCTATTAACAAATTTGACTCATCTTTCCTACTCCTAAGGATAATAAAAAGCAGTAACAAAAAATAAATAAAATAAAAAGCAGTAACAGAAAAAAATCCTTTTCACATTTTATACTACTCTTATTGCAATAGTACTAAGTAATAAATAATTATTAAGTAATAAGTAGTATTAAGGAATTCCTGTACTTTGTGTAAACTCTTGATGTTGTTTTCTTTAGAAATAAATAGCAAAGGGTAGTTTTGAAAATTTTAGTATCTGAGACTTCTTGCAATTATGCCCTATAATTTTTAAAATAAAATACTTTTTGATACTAAAAACACTCTGGATATTCAAAGTCTGGGGTTTATTTGATATATTACCATTTTAAAAGCACATTGATTGTAACAAAATGGCTTTGTTTCCTAAATAATATATATATATACACACACACACACATATATATGGAATTGAGAAAGACGGTAATGATTATCATATATGCAAGGCAATAAAAGAGACACAGGTGTAAAGAACAGACGTTTAGAACTAAGTTTATTTTAAAATGAAGATATAATTATACACAAGAAAAATCACAGATATCTGTTTTCATTTCTATGAATTTTGGCAATATGCTTATGTAACTACTACTCACATGATAGAGAACATTTCCTTTATTTCCCACATTTCCTTTGATTATTTTCCCATCAGCCTTACAACCCCTCTCCCCTGCCCTTCTCCCCAGAGGATCACTGGCTTTCCCACAAATGAAATCATATAATATGTATTCCTTTGTGTATCTCTTTTTTTGTTCATCATAAAAATGTTACCTACCATTAAGATTACTCTGAAAATTAGACAATATATGCACTTCTTAATTTCAAACTTATACTAAATGTATAAGAAATGTCTAACAATGTGCAACACTTTGTTAAATCTGGTTTCACTCTCTTTCAGTTATAAGTGAGTCTTAAACCAAACAGTGACAATTATTGCATATTTCAAAGAAAAGTACTAGGCAAAGCAAAAGATCAGAAAAGAAAGTGAAAAAAATATTGTGACCTTGGTCCTTACATCTTCATGGTAGAAAATTAAAAACTTAAAAATAATAAACTGACAGTAAATTTATTTGAAAGCAACATACACAGAGAAAGAGAAAGAAATAGAGAAGAGTAGAACAGTGCATGGGCAGAGTTTTGTTGTAGGAGTGAGTAGAAAGCTTCCTATGGGGTGTTAGTGCACTCACTTTGAGGAGTCAAAGGGACATACTTACTATGGACCAGGTAATAAAGTTTTGTGCTAGATATCCAAGGTGAAGGTAGAGAGAGGGGAGGACTTCCAGGAGTGTGCAGGGAAATATCTGAGTTTTAAACATTTATCATGGCCAGAATAAATCAACATCTGATTGCACTGGGTATTGCAAGACATTTCTGTCTCTTTCTTTCTCTTCCCTAAGGTGATCCTTGAGGAGTAAAAGCATGTAATAAGGGAATAAAGGCAGATTTAGGTAGAAGAATAGAAAATATGCCAGCCAAGACTCCCTTATGCTCACAAGCTGCTGCTGCTGCTGCTGCTAAGTCACTTCAGTTGTGTCTGACTTTGTGCAACCCCTTGGACTGTAGTACACTGGGCCTCCCTGTCCATCACCAACTCCCAGAGTCCACCCAAACCCATGTCCATTGTTTCAGTGATGCCATCCAACCATCTCATCCTCTGTTGTCCTCTTCTCCTCCTGCCTTCAATCTTTCCCAACATCAGGGTCTTTTCAAATGAGTCAGTTCTTCATATCAAGTGGCCAAAGTATTGGAGTTTCAGCTTCAGCTCAATCCTTCTAATGAATATTCAGGACTGATTTCCTTTAAGATGGACTGGTTTAATCTCTTTGCTTTCCAAGGGACTCTCAAGAGTCTTCTCCAACACCACAGTTCAAAAGCATCAATTCTTCGGTGTTCAGCTTTCTTTGCAGTCAGTCTCTCACATCCATACATGACCACTAGAAAAATCATAGCTTTGACTAGATGGACCTTAGTTGGCAAAGTAATGTCTCTGCTTTTTAATATGCTGTCTAGGTTGGCCATGACTTTTCTTCCAAGGAGCAAGCATCATGGAGGTCATGTTAGAACAGCAAAAACTTCAACTCAGATTTCAGACTTTTACTTGGTCTTGGCTTCTCTAAGTTAAGAAAGTGTGTGTCTGTGTGTCTGTGTGTAGGTAACTGGCAAAAAGTTCCTCAATTCCAAAGTGATCCCTGAGATATTTTACAACTCTCAAATTCTCTCTACTCATTTCAGTTATAAATAATTTTTTGGCTTCCTACTGGAGCTTCGTTTCCTTCATTTATACATTTAAAATATTTATTTAAGCATAAAGTGATTACCTATGAATAAAACAAATATTTTGAGAGTATTTGTATTATTTAAATTGAAGAGAAAGCTAATCTTATTAAAATTATCTTAAGAAATATTTTAAAACACGGTTTTCCCTCAGTTACATCTTTAGAAAATAATTAATTTAGAAAAGTGTGTGGCTTGGTAATCTCTGTTTCAAACACTTTCATGAATGATTATTTTCATCAGTCAATGGTAGAAATCATTTTATGAGACCATATTTAAATTAGCATGTCTTGAAATGTCTTGCTATCACATTTAAATGCATAACTAAATAGCACTGCTGAATAATTCTTCATTTGTCTCAGTATATGAGAGTATCCCCTCTGTTGGAAATATAGATTCTTCTCTAGATTAAATATTATAATAGGACAAATAAAATCAGAAAATAAAAGAGTGAAAAATTCATGAACCATGCAATGTCTACTGATTTCTAAAGATTTAATGCAATAAATCTTAAAATAAATGTCCATTAAGATAAAATATTTTAAATTTATATATTTAAATGAAGTTTTTAAAAAGTTTCCATTACTAAAAATGTTCTTACCTCATATTTCATCACATAATAGACAAGACTATTCTAACTACCACTAACAAAGCCTAAGCCAGTTAAAAATGTCCATAAAGCTTAACAGGAATAGGGTTATGCATTTACATCTAATGAAGCATGAAAGGACTTAATTGAGTTTTAAAATACTTGCATTTCATGAGTGGTTTATGGAAGTTGAGATATGAACTGAGTATGTACGTTAACAAAAATTACAGCAAAATTTTCATTGGCACATCTACACTGAAGCAAAATTTTCCCATTAAGTGATATGTTGACTATTGTGATATAAATCTGATTTTACACTATATTCTTTTCAAGATTGACAACAATATTTTCTGGGTATACTATAAAAACAGGGAAAACAGGTGAAAGGAAAAAAAATTGAGCAGACAATATATTTTCATCTCTATGTACAAAGATCTTTCAAAAAACCTCATAAATATATTCTTAGATTTGGAAAAGGGGTTTCCCTGATGGTTCAGAAGTTTTAACCTGTTTTTAGGTTGTTTTCTGCTAAGATGTAAATGCATCTGATGGAGGAATACCTGCAATCATCAATTAGCAATTATTTTTCAAATTTGCCACTGAAACCAGAAATGGATGGGAACAGTATGAATTGAAACCCACAATCAAAAACTGTATCTCTCTGTATGTGAGTAGAACAGTGCATGGGCAGAGTTTTGTTGTAGGAGTGAGTAGAAAGCTTCCTATGGGGTGTTAGTGCACTCACTTTGAGGAGTCAAAGGGACATACTTACTATGGACCAGGTAATAAAGTTTTGTGCTAGATATCCAAGGTGAAGGTAGAGAGAGGGGAGGACTTCCAGGAGTGTGCAGGGAAATATCTGAGTTTTAAACATTTATCATGGCCAGAATAAATCAACATCTGATTGCACTGGGTATTGCAAGACATTTCTGTCTCTTTCTTTCTCTTCCCTAAGGTGATCCTTGAGGAGTAAAAGCATGTAATAAGGGAATAAAGGCAGATTTAGGTAGAAGAATAGAAAATATGCCAGCCAAGACTCCCTTATGCTCACAAGCTGCTGCTGCTGCTGCTGCTAAGTCACTTCAGTTGTGTCTGACTTTGTGCAACCCCTTGGACTGTAGTACACTGGGCCTCCCTGTCCATCACCAACTCCCAGAGTCCACCCAAACCCATGTCCATTGTTTCAGTGATGCCATCCAACCATCTCATCCTCTGTTGTCCTCTTCTCCTCCTGCCTTCAATCTTTCCCAACATCAGGGTCTTTTCAAATGAGTCAGTTCTTCATATCAAGTGGCCAAAGTATTGGAGTTTCAGCTTCAGCTCAATCCTTCTAATGAATATTCAGGACTGATTTCCTTTAAGATGGACTGGTTTAATCTCTTTGCTTTCCAAGGGACTCTCAAGAGTCTTCTCCAACACCACAGTTCAAAAGCATCAATTCTTCGGTGTTCAGCTTTCTTTGCAGTCAGTCTCTCACATCCATACATGACCACTAGAAAAATCATAGCTTTGACTAGATGGACCTTAGTTGGCAAAGTAATGTCTCTGCTTTTTAATATGCTGTCTAGGTTGGCCATGACTTTTCTTCCAAGGAGCAAGCATCATGGAGGTCATGTTAGAACAGCAAAAACTTCAACTCAGATTTCAGACTTTTACTTGGTCTTGGCTTCTCTAAGTTAAGAAAGTGTGTGTCTGTGTGTCTGTGTGTAGGTAACTGGCAAAAAGTTCCTCAATTCCAAAGTGATCCCTGAGATATTTTACAACTCTCAAATTCTCTCTACTCATTTCAGTTATAAATAATTTTTTGGCTTCCTACTGGAGCTTCGTTTCCTTCATTTATACATTTAAAATATTTATTTAAGCATAAAGTGATTACCTATGAATAAAACAAATATTTTGAGAGTATTTGTATTATTTAAATTGAAGAGAAAGCTAATCTTATTAAAATTATCTTAAGAAATATTTTAAAACACGGTTTTCCCTCAGTTACATCTTTAGAAAATAATTAATTTAGAAAAGTGTGTGGCTTGGTAATCTCTGTTTCAAACACTTTCATGAATGATTATTTTCATCAGTCAATGGTAGAAATCATTTTATGAGACCATATTTAAATTAGCATGTCTTGAAATGTCTTGCTATCACATTTAAATGCATAACTAAATAGCACTGCTGAATAATTCTTCATTTGTCTCAGTATATGAGAGTATCCCCTCTGTTGGAAATATAGATTCTTCTCTAGATTAAATATTATAATAGGACAAATAAAATCAGAAAATAAAAGAGTGAAAAATTCATGAACCATGCAATGTCTACTGATTTCTAAAGATTTAATGCAATAAATCTTAAAATAAATGTCCATTAAGATAAAATATTTTAAATTTATATATTTAAATGAAGTTTTTAAAAAGTTTCCATTACTAAAAATGTTCTTACCTCATATTTCATCACATAATAGACAAGACTATTCTAACTACCACTAACAAAGCCTAAGCCAGTTAAAAATGTCCATAAAGCTTAACAGGAATAGGGTTATGCATTTACATCTAATGAAGCATGAAAGGACTTAATTGAGTTTTAAAATACTTGCATTTCATGAGTGGTTTATGGAAGTTGAGATATGAACTGAGTATGTACGTTAACAAAAATTACAGCAAAATTTTCATTGGCACATCTACACTGAAGCAAAATTTTCCCATTAAGTGATATGTTGACTATTGTGATATAAATCTGATTTTACACTATATTCTTTTCAAGATTGACAACAATATTTTCTGGGTATACTATAAAAACAGGGAAAACAGGTGAAAGGAAAAAAAATTGAGCAGACAATATATTTTCATCTCTATGTACAAAGATCTTTCAAAAAACCTCATAAATATATTCTTAGATTTGGAAAAGGGGTTTCCCTGATGGTTCAGAAGTTTTAACCTGTTTTTAGGTTGTTTTCTGCTAAGATGTAAATGCATCTGATGGAGGAATACCTGCAATCATCAATTAGCAATTATTTTTCAAATTTGCCACTGAAACCAGAAATGGATGGGAACAGTATGAATTGAAACCCACAATCAAAAACTGTATCTCTCTGTATGAATTGAACTAATAGGTCCCACAGAAATATAGTAGGAATGTGACATGAGTTAAACATTTAGTAGATTGAGGAATGCTTAAAGTAGAAAAGGGACATCCATGTCTTTAAAAACAATTCAGGAACATGCTATTATTTTAATATAGAAAGAAAGTCTTACAAATAAAATTTGAGCTACATTTTCCTTAATAATTTGCACATGCTATTTCACATATCCAACATACACACACAAAAGGACTTAAGTCTGAAAATTCAAATTTAAAAATTTCAACAAGGAACTTTGGATTCTTTATTGTATGAGCCATCAGGGAAGCCCCAATAAATCTATATAAGGTATTAACATTTTATTGCTTCCTTGAAATTGAATTTAAGCAATTTTTAATGTAGAACATGGAAAAATGTTCAACCTGAAGATGCAAATACATCTGGGCAGTTCAAGCCACTAACTCTTATTTAATGATATATAAATCATTTGAATTATGCTTGCATAAGTTATTAGTATTGAACTAGTAACGTACTTGGTAAAGGTTTGGTATTTACTACTTTGTTAAAAATATAACAGAAATTTACTGAAATATATGTGAGATGTTACTATGCACTGTGATATCAAAGGTAAATATATTTTAAGCACGCACACACACACATAAGAGTTACTATACTCAGGAAATTGATAATTTATTAGGGAAAGCAAAGCATATTCATGTAACTTAATATGATAAATGTCATTGAAGAAAGGAAAGGTAAACTATAATCAAATTGCAAAGATTGTAAGTATTTGCAAATGATATCACCAGTAGGGATTAATTTCCACCATATATAAACATCTCATATAACTTGATAAAAAAGTACAACTCAATCAAAAAATGTACAGAAGAACCTAATAGACATATTTCCAAACAGCAAATACAGATGGCCAAGAGGCACATGAAAAGATGTTCAACATTGTTAATCATTGGTAAAATTCAAATCAAAATCACTGTGAGATATCACTTTATACCTGTTAGCATGTCTATTATCAAAAAGGCAAGGTGTAAAAAATATTGGCAAGGATGGAAAGTAACTTTAAAAAACTGCATTAATTTAAAAAATGTTATAAAATGGAGTTAATACTTCAGGTCTAGGAAACACATATAGTCTTTTAAGAGGCCAGAATGGCATTAAACTGGTGGTCAGGGATGACATTGATTAGGCACAATTAATTACACAGCACCTGAGGCCCATAATTATCTTAGATAGCTACATAAAACATTTCATTTATTGCAAAAGTATAAGGGAAATATACTTTCATATCTAAAATGTTTTAATATATAATATCAACATATTTGTCTTTATATCATGGCAGCACTAAAACATAATTTTTTTTTTTTCTGGAAGAATGGTCTTATGAAAACAAAAGTGCTTAAGTCCTATGAAATTCACAGCTCCCCCTTTTTCTAGTTGTTCAACTTTAGCCTCTATACTTCAGTTTTCTTGTCAACAAAAGGGTGAAAATAATTATACTCACCTCAGAAGGTTATTTATGAGGATTAAATAAAATATTACACGTAAAATTCCTTGAACAGTATCTGGAATAAAGCAGGTTAAATATAAACCTTAGTTGTGATATGTCATTCTTTTTTGTTGTTGTTGTTTGTTTGTTTGTTTGCACTGCATCTTCCTTGCTGCACACAGCCTTTAGTAGCCTTTAGTAGTTGCAGTGCTTAGGCTCAGTAGTTCATGCACGTGGGTTTATTTATTCTGAGGCAAGTGGGATATTAATTCCCTAACCAGGGAACTACATCCCTTGCATTGGAAGGTATATTCTTAACTACTGGACTTCCAGGCAAGTCACAGTAAGGTCATGTAATTACCCAGAAGACTGAATGGTGTGAACAGAAAGGCAGAAGTAGTCAACATGTTTGGGAAAATAGTAATTTTGACAAGTGAGCAATGACATTAGTTACTTATAGAGGAATGATGAGATAAATCTAGCACTCATAATGTATAACCTTAAGCTCATAGTTACTGTAAAGGAAAGTTACTGTACTAAAATCTTTGAAGAGTTAGGCAATGGACAGCCACTGGATCACTAATCAGCCAGAGTAGGCATGAAAGTTTGAAGTGCTGAAAGACTAAAGTCGGGCGGGGGGAGAATAATTGAATAGAAATGGAAAAAAAAGAAACAATTGAGAAAGATTGAATCTGAGAATCTTGAAAAAAATTGATCTTGATGCTTAGAAAAGAAGAGAATCAAGTTGAATTTTTTAAAAATTGTGACTACTGCTTTCTGAAGGAAATTTAACTTGCTTCCTAATTAAGTAAAAGTTAGAGTTTACAAAGAGATATTTGATTTTTTTTTCTTAAACGTGGAATCTGTATTTGTCAACTTTATAACTTAATTGGGCTGTGAGGCTAACAAATTGATTTTTCTTGCTCCTAATTTATTTAATTCAGTTTTCACAATTAGGCAAGCAATTAATCAATGGTGGAGTCATTAAGATTCATTGCATTGAAACAGTGTCCTGACAGTCATTCTAAATAAGATCTGTGCAATTTATCAGAAGTCAGATATCCTGGAAAATCTTAAGTATACTGCAGGTAAGATGCTTACACTGATGATGGCTGATTTTCAGCTTCACCTGAAATTGTAAGATGAAATTGAATTCAAGTAATTAAGTTTTGCTTTGGTTCATCTTTCAATCTTACCTAGAAATAAAATGATAGTTACTTACTAGTTATTAAGTCAAAACATGACAATTTTAAAGTGTAACAATACTATAAGAGCATAGTTGCAAGATCCATTAATTATTTATTTCCTATTATATGGAATAATTGGAAAAGGCAATGGCACCCCCCACTCCAGTACGCTTGCCTGGCAAATCCCATGGACGGAGGAGCCTGGTAGGCTGCAGCCCATAGGGTCTGGAAGAGTCGAACACAACTGAGTGACTTCATTTTCACTTTCACTTTCATGCATTGGAGAAGGAAATGGCAACCCACTCCAGTGTTCTTGCCTGGAGAATCCCAGGGACAGGGGAGCCTGGTGGGCTGCTGTCTATGGGGTCACACAGAGTCGGACACAACTGAAGTGACTTAGCAGCAGCAGTATGGAATAATACAGTTCTAGTCAGTTAAGATTTAAGTTTAGGATATCAAGCTCATGTATATAATATGAGAGATGTAAAAAGTTTTAGATGACATTTTACTTAAAATCTGTGTAGTATTCTGGAAAATATCGAATATCGGGACATGTTAAGACTGAATTTTGGGAGTTCTGCCATATAGAACCTCTGTGTTCTTGAGGAAAATTTCAAGAAATTCTGCTATAATTTCTTAGTGGTGACTGTTGTTACTTTGAACTTCTCTGGTGGATCAGTGGTAAAGAATCCACCTGCCAATGCAGGAGATGTGGGTTTAATCCCTGGGTTGGGAAGATCCCCTGGAGAAGGACATGGTAACCCACTACAGTGTTCTTGTCTGGGAAATTGCATGGACACAGGAGCCTGGCGCACTGCAGTCCATGGGGTCACAAAAGACACAAACATGATTTAGCAACTAAACAGTGTTATTTTAAGATAATACATGAAAATACTATGTAAATTGTAAATGGATATAAAATTTTAAAAACTATTAATCTGATTTGTATTAGATTAATCTGAGTTTTAAAACTATTAATCTGATTTAGTATCACTGTGTACAATTAAATATTTTAGAGAAAACTACATTTTGTGTTTTTTTTTTTTTATTGAGCATTATTTTAGGAACATATCATCTAAATAAACCTTTCCCAAAATTGATCTCAAAATTTGAGATAAAGTCTTATTGCNTTTTAAAAACTATTAATCTGATTTGTATTAGATTAATCTGAGTTTTAAAACTATTAATCTGATTTAGTATCACTGTGTACAATTAAATATTTTAGAGAAAACTACATTTTGTGTTTTTTTTTTTTTATTGAGCATTATTTTAGGAACATATCATCTAAATAAACCTTTCCCAAAATTGATCTCAAAATTTGAGATAAAGTCTTATTGCATTGGTTTTCAACTTTATCTATTCCTTCTATCTGTGTTTCAGTTAATTAATCCCAGGCTTAAAATACCACCTTTACCCTAAAATTTGTTCTGCCTGGGTTCCTAGTCTCTTTTTAAAGGTCCGTTTCTGCTACTGTTGTCCAACTGGATCATTTTCCTTGCTTCTGTCTATTTACCTTAATTGTTCACTCTCATATACTTTTTGAAGACATTCCTGAATCTTCTGTGTTTCTCTGCCAGTCTTCAGACATTGTACTCATAATCTGGTCTGCAGAGATTCCTAAGTAGTTTGAGTTCTTTGCTATTAAATCTGAAGCTCCTTTCTCAAAGTATTCAATAATTACAAAGAACTTGCTCATAAAGGTTATTTTTAAACTATGTATGGGAATCGCCTGGTTCAGTTCAGTTCAGTTAGTCTCTCAGTCGTGTATGATTCTGCAACCCCTTGGACTGTAGCACACCAGGCTTCCCTGTGCATCACTAACTCCCGAAGCTTCCTCAAACTCATGTTCATCAAGCCAGTGATACCATCAAACCATCTCATCCTCTATCATCCCCTTCTTCTCCTGCCTTCAATCTTTCCCAGCATCAGGGTATTTTCAAATGAGTCAGTTCTTCACATCAGGTGGCCAAAGTATTAGAACTTCAACTTCAGTATCTGTTCTTCCAATGAATATTCAGGACTGATTTCCTTCAGGATTGACTGGTCAGAACTACTTACAATCCAAGGGATTCTTTTTTTTTTTTTTTAATTAATTTAGTTTAATTGGAGGCTAGTTACTTTACAATATTGTATTGGTTTTGCCATACATCAACATGAATCTGCCACGGGTGTACACGTGTTCCCCATCGTGAAGCTCCCTCCCACCTCCCTCCCCACACCATTCCTCTGGGTCATCCCAGTGCACCAGCCCCGAGCATCCTGTTTCATACATCAAACCTGGACTGGCGATTCATTTCATATATGGTATTAAGAGTCTTCTCCAACACCACAGTTCAAAAGCATCAATTCTTCAATGCTCAGCTTTCCTTTTTTTTTTTTTCCCTTTTTTAAAAAAACAAATTTATTTATTTTAATTGGAGGTTAATTACTTTACAATATTGTATTGGTTTTGCCATACATCAACATGAATCTGCCACAGGTATACACATATTCCCCATTCTGAACCCCCTCTCTCCTCCCTCCCCATACCATCCCTCTGGGTCATCTTAGCGCACCAGCCCTCTCAAATCCATACATGACTTTTGGAAAAACCTTAGCTTTGACTACACAGATCTTTGTTGCCAAAAGTAATGTCTCTGCTTTTTAATATGCTGTCTAGGTTGGCCATAGCTTTTCTTCCAAGGAGCAAGCGTCTTTTAATTTCATGGCTGCAGTCACCATGTGCATGATTTTGGAGCCAAGAAATTAAAGTCTGCCACAGTTTCCATTGATTCTCCATCTATTTTCCATGAAGTGATGGGACTGGATCCCATGATCTTAGCTTTATGAATGTTGAGCTTTAAGCCAACTTTTCCCACTCTCCTCTTTCACTTACATCAAGAGTCTGTTTAGTTCCTCTTCATTTTCTGCCATAAGTGTGGTGTCATCTGCATTCCTGAAGCTATGGATATTTTTCCTAGCAATCTTGATTCCAGCTTGTGCCTCATGCAGGCGAGCATTTCACATGATGCACTCTGCATACATGTTAAATAAGCAGGGTGACAATATACAGTCTTGATGTACTCTTATCCCAATTTGGAACCAGTCTGTTGTTCCACATCCAGTTCTAACTCTTGCTTCTTGACGTGCATACAGATTTCTCAGAAGGCAGGTCAGGTGGTCTGGTATTCCCATATCTTTAAAAATTTTCCACAGTTTGTTGTGATCTACACAGTCAAAGGCTTTGGCATATTCAGGAAAGCAAAAGTAAATATTTTTCTGTAACTCTCTTGCCTTTTCAATGATCCAGTGGATGTTGGCAATTTCATCTCTGGGTCTTCTGGCTTTTCTAAATCCAGCTTGAACATCTGGAAGTTCTCATTTAACATACTGTTGAAGCCTAGCTTGGAGAATCTTGAACATTAATTTGCTAGTATGTGAGATGTGTGCAACTGTGTGGTAGTTTGAGCATTCTTTGGCATTGACTTTGGGTTTGGAATGAAAACTGACCTTTTCCATTCTGGTGGCCACTGCTGAGTTTCCAAATTTGCTCACATATTGAGTATAGCACTTTCACAGCATCATCTTTTAGGATTTGAAATAGCTCAACTGGAATTCCATCACCTCCACTAGCTTTGTTCGTAGTGATGCTTTCTAAGAACCACTTGACTTTGCATTCCAGGATATCTGGCTCTAGGTGAGTGATCACACCATCGTGGTTATCTGGGTCATGATGATCTTTTTTCTATAGTTCTTCTGTGTATTCTTGCCACTTCTTCCTAATATATCCTGCTTCTGTTAGGTGCATCCCATTTCTGTACTTTATTGAGCCCGTCTTTGCATGAAATCTTCCCTTGGTATCTCTAATTTTCTTTAAGTGATCTCTAGTCTTTCCCATTCTATTGTTTTCCTCTATTTCTTTGCATTGATCACTGAGGAAGGCTTTCTTATCTCTCCTTGCTATTCTTTAGAACTCTGCATTCAGATGGGTGTATCTTTTGTTTTATCCTTTGCCTTTAGCTTATCTTCTTTTTTCAGCTATTTATAAGGCCTCCTTGGACAACCATTTTGTCTTTTTGCATTTTGTTTTCTTGTGGATAGTCCTGATCACTACCTCTTGTACAATGTCATGAACCTCTTTCCATAGTTCTTCATCACTCTGTATTAGATCTAATCCCTTGAATCTACTTGTCACTTCCACTGTATAATAGTAAGGGATTTTAGGTCATACCTGAATGTTCTAGTGATTGTCCCTTCTTTCTTCAATTTAAATCTGAATTTGGCAATAATGAGTTTGTGATATGAGACACAGTCATCTCCCAGTCTTGTTTTTGCTGATTGTATAGAGCTTTTCCATCTTTGGCTGCAAAGAATACAAACAAACAGTTCCCTAGTGGTCAGTGGTTAAGACTTGCTGCTTTAACTGCAGCAGCTACTGCTGCTGCTGCTGTTAAGTCGTTTCAGTCGTGTCTGACTCTGTGCGACCCCATAGACAGCAGCCCACCAGGCTCCCCTGTCCCTGGGATTCTCTGCAGCAGCCAAGTCCAAACCCTGGTTNTTGAATCTACTTGTCACTTCCACTGTATAATAGTAAGGGATTTTAGGTCATACCTGAATGTTCTAGTGATTGTCCCTTCTTTCTTCAATTTAAATCTGAATTTGGCAATAATGAGTTTGTGATATGAGACACAGTCATCTCCCAGTCTTGTTTTTGCTGATTGTATAGAGCTTT
The DNA here is from genome assembly GCA_006410675.1 of Oreotragus oreotragus. NCBI lineage: Eukaryota > Metazoa > Chordata > Mammalia > Artiodactyla > Bovidae > Oreotragus > Oreotragus oreotragus. Next base: position 166,012 of record SJYX01002801.1, on the reverse strand, counting down.
TCCATCTTTGGCTGCAAAGAATACAAACAAACAGTTCCCTAGTGGTCAGTGGTTAAGACTTGCTGCTTTAACTGCAGCAGCTACTGCTGCTGCTGCTGTTAAGTCGTTTCAGTCGTGTCTGACTCTGTGCGACCCCATAGACAGCAGCCCACCAGGCTCCCCTGTCCCTGGGATTCTCTGCAGCAGCCAAGTCCAAACCCTGGTTGGGGATCTAAGACCCTACAAGCCTCATGGAGTGATGAAAATAAATAAATAAATAAATAAATAAATAAAATATATAATAAACACATAAAATAAATATAAATATTTTAAATTATTTTAAATATATAATATATATTTTATAAATTTTATAATTATATAAAAATTATATAATATGTATAATATATTTCATATATTTATAAATATATAAATAAATATATAAAATTGTATGATAAAAATTAATTACATATATATTATATAATATATTAATCATTATATATTATATATATAATAAACATAAGATTTTATATATATAGACATATATATATAATCTTGTTATGTCTAAAGGTCTACTTTAAAAACTTGAGGCCATGTTGATGCCCACTGACATGGACTACATTTAGAGCTGGCATCAGAGTATAGCTCTAACTCAATTCTAAGCTTTCTCATAGTATATCTTTATGCCTTATTAAGGAGCTATAAAGAATCACCACTTCCAACAAAAAAGGGCTGACAGGGACCAGATTTTGAGATGCAAGTCTCTATAAATCCTTCACATATTTCTGCACAACGAGGCAATAAAAAGGCACGTGCTTCAGGACTATCTTTTAAGAATGCTGATATTAACACATGACTCTGAAAAGGACTTCCTCCAAAGGAAATTTGTTTATGCTTTTAGACAGTAAAGATGGAGACATTTTTTCTCCCTGAAGACTTTCCAATATAATAAAAATAAGACATTTCTCTCCTCCTTTAAGAGATACTTGCTTACATCTCAAGATAATGAAGATAATGTCTCACTAGCAGGGAGGATGAGTATTCGTTCAGGCAGTCCTACTTTATCTCTTAACCTTTGAGTTTCTTTCCTATAGCATACCTCCAGTGAGCAAACAGGTATCATCTGGCTCTTACTATCTTACTCTTGGTAATCATGGTCCAGGAATCACTACCACTATCATTACCACTACCAGTTATTCTGACTGCTACTTTTTACTCTGAGTGACAAATGATCTCTTGTCACTGACCCAGACATCTCATGTCTCTCTCTGTTAAGTATCTGTGAAACTGTGATAGGTTAACTTATTACTTTGCAAGAAAGATAAATCCCAGACTATTTTTTAGTTTCTTACTTGATAATTTAATACCAAATTTATACTTCCATCTGAAACATATAAACTAATTAAAAAAAACAAAATACTTTTTAAAAATTAAAAAAAAAAAAGTTTACATAGTGGACATCAGGCCAAAAAGTACAGTGATCTTTGAAAGACAAGAAATAAATAAGTTAAGCCCTATAATAGCGTCACCTTATTACCCTCTAAGATTCTCCATGGTACAGGAAGTGGCATTCAGTGAGATCATGTGTTGAAATACCTGTACTGAGGAAATGAAGCTCAGGAAATGGTCTCCAAGATGGCTATATTACCGAGTATAAGCTGCATAGAAAGAGAACTTCATATTTGCAAAAGATTTTCCTCAAGTATTCAGTGAAGCACTGGTTAGAGCATGCTCAAGCTGGGAGAGAGGTGTATCATCTAAAAGGATTAGAGAAATATGGCTAGTTCTCACATAGCATCAGGGAAATGCTTGTTCCCAACAGCCATACTGGAAAAATCCATAATTTATGGGAACTTTAGTAGAAGAGTCAAGGTATTTTTAATAGTTAATGAACACAACATGGCCTTAGATTGAGTCTTGCACTAGATCTTCCTAATAACTTGAAACAGAAATTCCTGAATGAATCATACTTTTTCCAAGTAATTCAGTTACATCCCGGAATAAAAAGCATTGAATAGCTTTGTGAATATAAACATACCTAGTACTCGGTAAGTTAAAATTCACAGAATCTGGCATCTAATCAAATATTATTAAACATACAAATATGATCCAAGAAGCCATAATGAAGAGAATAATTAGTCAAAACCTACCCAGAAGTGACACAGATATTGGAATTAGCAGACAAGGATATTAAGACACTTATTATTAACTGTATTCCAAATGTTTAAATAAAAGCATGAAAAGTATAAAAATACCCAGTATAATTCTAGGGATGAAGACAGTATTTGACATCAAAAACATATTAGATGGGATTAGCTACAAATTAGAAATGGCAGAAAAAGTGATTAGTTAACTTGAAGTCACAGCAATAGATATACCTAAATTGAGACAGAGTAAAAGATTAAGAGTACAAAATAATGAAAAAAAGTTTTACAACATCTCTAAGGGCCTTAATATTCATGTAACTGGAATCCCCACAGAGGATGAGAAACAGAAAAAGTTTGAGGAAATAGCAGTCAAGTTTTTCTAAATGAGATGCTGTGGGAAAGTTAACAAGATGGTCCCAGTCAGGCTCTGTTGCCCCATACTCTCATGTCTTTTTGCCCCATGTTCTGTAAACAATGATTTTGCACTCTTGTTTAACAGTTGAGATCACTTATAGCACTGCATGTTCACATCATGAGATACCCACTTGGTTAAGGTTCACCTGAATGAACTTTGTGTGGTGTGGTTCACATGTGTAAGCTTCACCATGAAAGCCTTAGCTGCTGCTGCACTGGGGCTACATGAGAGCAGGATCATGATCATCTTATATGAGGTTATGTTATGACTACATTATGGCTATGTTATGGTTATGTTATGGCTGCTGCTATGGTTGCTGCATCAACCAAGAGAGAAGCTGTGTAATGGCAGCCATGCCTTCCAGAAGATAATAAATTTATCTGCAGTTCCTACAGTTCCTGCTGTCTCCTTCCAGCATCTTAGCTCGTGCCTTGTCTACTCTGGGTTCAGCGAACAGTGTGGAAAATGTGAACAGCAAGACAATTGGCCTCAGGAACAGGATTAACTGTACAATTTGCATAGGCATCAGGATACCCAGCAGATAGGGAAACCTGAGGTTACACTGGATCAAGGAAGCCAGTGGCCACCATATAGAAAGTAGTACCATGTGGCTGCAATCCTCTCAGTGTGGTCTCCAGTGGAAGACTGGGAGGCAATGAATGGTTCACCAGATACCATTGAAAGGCATTACATGCAATGACTTCCCATTTGCCAAACAAGGTGTCACAGATTCACGCTTGAACAGAGGGGTGGATTTTCCTGACTTCCCTGAAGATGAATATGGACCATGACATAAATGATGCTATGCTGGTGTGCAATGTGCAGAGACACTTGGAAGAATTAGAGCAATGTATTTTGGCAAGAATTCCATGGCCCTAAGGAACCCAGCATCTCTGACAATGAGGTGGTAAGTGATGGTGATGATGAACATTATAAGACTAAGGGTGATGATGATAAACATTATGAGACTGCAGGTCTATGTTGGCAATGAGGCCTGTTGTATAGCAGAAAGTGAAGCAGCCTATGGCCCTGGAGAGGGCAACTTTCATCAAGGGGCCCGGTTTGTGACTGAGATCACGACATATCAACCACATTCTCAGACAGAGTTGATCGACTTGAGGAAAGAATTTCAGCAAAAGCAAGGGGAACCCTTGGCAGCATGGCCTTTGGGGCTTTGGGACACAAGAGTGGACACTATCTGTGTTATGAGGATGAAATAGAGTGGCTGGCATCTATAACCATTTACACCTCAATGAAACAAAGGTTGCATAATGTTAGGCTTTATACAAGGGCTTAGATTGCTCATGCAAGGACATCCAAGGGCTGCCTAATCAAACACACACCCTCATGGAATGGATTAATGCTGCCATCAGCAACATGTGGTTGAATGTGTGAGAGCTCCTGGATACTATGAGTAAATGACATACCTATGTCCAGTTGATGCAAGTGGTGAGAGAGCTGGCATGAAGCAGTTGATATTTCTCCCAAATAGTAGAGACTCAGATGATGAGTGTTTTACTGGTAACATTCAAGATGCCATTTTGAACAATGTCCCATCCACCATTTTTGGATCTCTGCTATGCTTGCACCCTATGTGAGGCGTTCCATTTATAAGGTGACTCGATGGTGGTTAGCTTGGGAAAAATAGAGGAATGACAACAGGCAAAGGGTATTAGAATTGTGAAGACCCCGAAGGGGGCCCAAACTGGTAAAAGCCCCATCTGGGTGATGAGAATGCAAATGTAGGCTGATTTGCTAGCAGCAGGAGTTGACAGAAGTAAAATTGATAGACAGCCCAATGCTCTGCTCCTAGAGCTATAGAGGCAGCTGAGACTGGGGCAGTAGTTCACCAAGTTTGGAAAGAATGCACAGCAAGGGATACGGGTGGTTCAGTTAAAAGATTACATGGAGCATAAGGATGTTCCTTTCTGTGATGCATTTTTCCACTTTGAATGGGACTAAGACCAAGGTATCCTCCCGAAGAGTCCAAGCAGGGACTGGAGGCCTCAGGTAGAACTTGCAATTCACTGGTCACTAGCTAATATACAAAGAGTAATGTCCCTAGTTGACACTGGTGTCAAATGCAGTCTTATTTATGACAAGCCTTACTAGTTTCCTGGTCCTAGTACATACATTGATGGCTATAGTAGCCAAGTGATGTAGATTTAGACTGTAAAGATTTAAGGTGTTGTCCTATGATGTAGATTGTACTATAAAGCTGTGTTCTATGATGTGGATTTAGAACAATGTTCAGTAATGTTATGTCTGTGATGTAGATTCAGAAGAACAGTACAATATAAAGGCCGTGTCCTGTGATGTGCTACTAACCTTTGATTCTCTTGCAGATTTAAAACAGTGTGAAAGCATTTGGAATCCTGTGGGTGGGCTCTTTGAAGGTGTGGGCCTGACACCAGTTGGGGGTTTCTCAGGTCAATAATAATAAAAGCCCTGTAGGGGTGGAGTTGCTCCTGTGGAGGCTCTCCTGTAATTTCGTAAGGACAGATGGTGGATTGAACTTGTTCATGGAAGATAAAGTCACTCCACATGAGGTGGGTGGCTCTGCTAGCCCCATGAGGGCAAGGACTACAGCATGAGTTTCACATGATACCTGGCATTGGGTTTTGCTATGCATTGGAGATGTAACTGTTTGTTGTTGTAGCTACTGTTGTTGCAAGATGTAAGTTCAAGGGTCAGTGTTACTTGCCAAGGGAATACTGCGGAAGATGGACTATGCATAGGTTGTGAGATGAGAGACCCTGCAAGGGTAAAATGTGGGGAAATTAACAAGATGGTGCCAGTCAGGTTCTGTCACCCCACAATCTTATGCCCTCTTGATCTATGTTCTGTAAACAATGATTTTGCATGGTTGTGTAACAGATGAGATCACTTACTTATAGCACTGCACGTGCACATCACAGTGTACTCTCTTGGTCACAGGCTTCTTTGTGTGGTACTCCTGTGTAAGCTTCACCATGAATGCCCTGGCTGCTGATGTACTGGGGCTACATTGGAGAGACATCATGATTATGTTATATGACGTTATGTTATGGCTACATTATGGTTATGTTGTAGTGGCTGTTACAATTGCTGTGTCAGCCAGGAGGAAGGTTGCTTAATGGTGTGTAATGTTTGCTGTGTTAGCCAGCAGATAATGAACACGTCTGCAATTCCTATGGCTCCTTGGGTCTCCTTTCAGCCTCTTAGCTTGCACCTTGCCTACTCTGGGTTCAGCAAACAGTGCAGACAATTGGTGTTATGAACAGAATCAGCTATACAGACGCAAACTACAAACCCACAAGTACAAGAAGCATAATAAAACCTGAACAGAAGACATATGAGAGTAAAGGAAGTTCTTGATCTCTCAGAGTCCACGTGATATATAGAAAATCTGGAACATAAGAAAAAAACTCAGCTCTATTTATTTAACTGATAAAACTGAATTACCATATACTAGAAAGTGTCTTAAGTTCTACAGGCATTGTTTCATGTAATTCTGTTTTAAACAGTTCATTTTGTATTGGGCTATAGCTGATTAACAAACAGTGTTGTGATAGTTTGAGGTGAACAGTGAAGGGATTCAGCCATACATATTATGTATCTATTGTCCCTCAAATTCCCTTCTCATTCAGGCTGGCACATAACACTGACCACAGTTCCATGTACTAACAGTACTGTTGGTTATCCATTTTAAATATAAAAGTGTGTATAAATCTATCCCCGGGGAAGGCAATGGCACCCCACCCCAGTACTCTTGCCTGGAAAATCCAATGGATGGAGTAGCCTGGTGGGCTGCAGTCCATGGGGTTGCTACTAGTCAGACAGACTGAGCGACTTCACTTTCACTTTTCTCTTTCATGCATTGGAGAAGGAAATGGCAACCCACTCCAGTATTCTTGCCTGGAGAATCCCAGGGATGGGGGAGCCTGGTGGGTTGCCGTCTATGGGGTCACACAGAGTTGGACACGACTGAAGTGATTTAGCAGCAGCAGCAGCATAAATCTATTCCAAACTCCCTAGATATCCCTTGCTACCATCCTTCCCCCCAGCAACCAGAAGTTCATTCTCTAAATCTGTGAGTCTTTTTCTATTTTGTAAGGCAGTTCATTTGTATAATTTCTTTTTAGATTTGACGTGAGGGATGCCACTCAATATGAACCTTTCTGTCTTATTTCACTCATTGTGACAATCTCTAAGGGGTCCATCAATGTTCCTGCAAATGACATTATTTCATTATTTTTGATGGATGAGTAATATTATACTACCCCACTTCAGAGGTCAGGGGCAGCAGCCGAGAGGAGCAACCCCATGTTCAAGGAATGGTGGATACATGGGCCCAGGAGGGCCAAGAAGAGCTATTCCACGTTCAAGGTCAGGAGGGGCAGCCTCGTCCAAGAAAAGGAACAGTGGCTGGGCTTTTCTGGAGAGCTGTCTGAAGAGATAGTCCACATCCAAGGTAAGCGATATCCCACATCCAAGGTAAGAGAAACCCAAGTAAGGTGGTAGACATTGTGAGAGGGCATCAGAGGGCAGACACACTAAAACCATAATCACAGAAAACTAGCCAATCTGATCACAGAGACCACAGCCTTGTCTAACTCAGTGAAACTAAGCAATGCTGTGTGGGGCCACCCAAGATGGATGGGTCATGGTGGAGACGTCTGACAGAACGTGGTCCACTGGAGAAAGGAATGGCAAGCCACTTCAACATTCTTGCCTTGAGAATCCCATGAACGGTATGAAAAGTCAAAATGATAGGATACTGAAAGAGGAATTCCCCAGGGCGGTAAGTGCAAAATATATGACTGGAGATCAGTGGAGAAATAACTCCAGAGAGAATGAAGGGATGGAGCCAAAGCAAAAGCAATACACAGTTGTGGATGTGACTGGTGATAGAAGCAAGGTCCGATGCTGTAAAGAGCAATATTGCATAGGAACCTGGAATGTTAGGTCCATGAATCAAGGCAAATTGGAAGTAGCCAAACAGGAGATGGCAAGAGTGAATGTTGACATTCTAGGAATCAGCAAATTAAAATGGACTGAAATGGGTGAATTTAACTCAGATGACCATTATCTCTACTACTATGGGCAGGAATCCCCTAGAAGAAATGGAGTAGCTATCATGGTCAAAAAAAGAGTCCAAAATACAGTACGTGGATGCAGTCTCAAAAATGACAGAATGATCTCTGTTCATTTCCAAGGCAAACCATTCAATATCACAGTAATCCAAGTCTATGCCACAACCAGTAAAGTTGAAGAAGCTGAAGTTAAACAGTTCTATGAAGACCTACAAGACTTTTTAGAACCAAAGAATTGATGCTTTTGAACTGTGGTGCTGGAGAAGACTCTTGAGAGTCCCTTGGATTGCAAGGAGATCCAACCAGTCCATCCTAAATGGGATCAATCCTGAATATTCATTGGAAGGATTGATGTTGAAGCTGAAACTCCAATACTTTGGTCACCTGATGTGAAGAGCTGACTCATTTTAAAAGACCTTGATGCTGGGAAAGACTGAGGGCATGAGAAGAAGGGTACGACAGAGGATGAGATGGTTGGATGGCATCATCGAGTCAATGGACATGGGTTTAGGTAGACTCCAGGAATTGGTGATGGACAGGGAGGCCTGGCGTGCTGCGGTTCATAGTGTCACAAAGAGTCAGACATGAATGAGCAACTGAATTGAACTGAAGAATGCTTTATTTATTCTCAGCAGTTAAGGCACTGTTTAAAATAGTGAAGATGGGTATGTACTCTCCTGCCCCTTCTATGTCTATATTGGAAGCTTTTTCTGTAATTTTCACTTTAAATAAAATCTACACAAAGCTCTGAGTGACCGAGACTCTCTTTGGTCCTGCAATTAAATATTCTCCTTTGGAGACCACAAATCTGGCAGCACTGTTCACCATTCACTGTAAGTTATCAGTGATCTTTCTGCTTTTTAAAGCACTCTCTAGATTTGTCATACTGTTGCTTTCAAGGATCAAGTGTCTAAATATCTTGGTTACACTCACCATCTACGTGTCTTTGGAGTCAAGAAAATAAATTCTGTCGCTATTTTCATTGTTCCCCCATCTATTTGTGATAAAGTGATGGGACTGGGTACCATGATTTTAGTTTTTTGAATGTTGAGTTTTAAGCCAGCTTTTTCATTCTCCTCTTTCACCTTCATCAAGAGGCTCNAATTCTGTCGCTATTTTCATTGTTCCCCCATCTATTTGTGATAAAGTGATGGGACTGGGTACCATGATTTTAGTTTTTTGAATGTTGAGTTTTAAGCCAGCTTTTTCATTCTCCTCTTTCACCTTCATCAAGAGGCTCTTTAGGTCTTCTTTGCTTTCTGCCATAAGGGTGGCATCATTTGCATATCTGGATTTCTTGATATTTCTCCTGGCAATCTTGACTCCAGATTCTGCTTCATCCAACATGGCCTTTCACATGATGTACTCTGCACAGAATTTAAATAAGTAGGGTGATGATATACAGCCTCGATCTACTCCTTCACCAATTTTGAAACAGTTTGTTGCTCTATGTTTGACTTTGTTACATCTGGACCTGCATTCATGTTTTGCAGGATGCAGGTCAAGTGGTCTGTTATTCCCATCTTTTTAAGAATTTTCCACATTTTGTTGTGATCCACACAGTCAAAGGGTTAGCATAGTCAATGAAACAGAAATAGACATTTTTCTGGAATTCTCTTGCTTTTGATATAATCAAATGGATGTTGGCAACTTTATTTTTTGTTCTTCTGCCTCTCTGTGATCCCATGAACTATAGCCCACCAGGCTCTTCCCTCCATGGAATTCTCCAGACAAGAGTACTGGAATGATTTGCCATTCCCTTCTCTAGGGGATTTTCCTGACCTAGGGATTGAATCCAGGTCTCCCACATTGCAGATAGATTCTTTACTATCTGAGCCAGCAGGGAAGCCTTTATCAATCACCATAATTCACTATATTAATTGAATAAAGAAGAAAATGTATGCAATTGGCTCTATAGATGCAAATCAAACATTCAGAAATCCATTTTTTAATAATTTAAATTTTTTTAGGAATTAGCACTATAAATTTTTTTTATTTATTTACACACAAGGGCATCCATAGTGATTATAAGCAAAATGATTTAATTACAAATTTGACATATAAGGTAAACTGTAGAAATTAAGGACTATTAAAGCAAATCATGTGATGATGTATTGATCATTTCCCAAAACAAAACTCATGAGTTTTTCCACAAATCACAATAAAGTCAAGAAGGGAATTATTTTGAGGATTTTCTTGATGGTCTAGTAGTTAGTATTCTGTGCTTCCACTACAGGGGGTATAGGTTCAATGCATGGTTGGGGAAGCAAGATATTGTACATTCTATATCATTTGGCAAAAAAGAGAGAGAAAAAAAGAGTTAAACATATAGCATAAATTTCTGTTTATGAGAAATGATGTATCACTGGGGATTTCAAGCCATATCCATGAAGGTTGAATGTATTTGTGCATGCTTAATCAGTCAGTAATATCTGCCTCTTTGTGACTCTATGGAGAGACTAGAATACTGGAACATACTGTCATTCCCTCCTCCAAGGGATCTTCCCATTCCAGGCATCAAGCCTATGCATTGGCAGGCAGGTTCTTTACCATTAGTGCCACCTAGAAGTTTAAACAATATATACCTAATATTTATTTTATCATAGGTAAATGGCACAACCAATCTGTGTCTTGGTTTCCACATCTAGAAAGAATGCTAATAACGTGAGTGAATTGTTAAAATGAAATGTGAAACACTCATATAAAAATGTGAAACACTCATATAAAAATGTGAAACACTCATATAAAAATGTTTGACCTGGTGATATATTTTGAAATGTCATTAGGAATAAATTTTACAATTTGAAAGTCTCTATTTCCTAGTATACTTCATGAGAGAAATCTCAAAATCAAGAATTTAGGAAGGACATATTTTTTTCAATATTCTGAAATTAAAGACACTCGGGTTATCAGAAACACTTCAACTATTCCAAAATGTTAAAAAAAAAAGTTTTTTTAATTTAAAAATTAATGTATTTGGAAAAATGGACTTTCCAACAACTTGAGTACTATTAAAGAAATGAATTCCAGCATTATTAAATTAACAAAAAGGAATTAAACTAAAATATAACATTAGTAACATTTACAGCACAAAACCCAGCAGGAGAATTTTTATTCTTAATTCTTTTAGAGTCAGTAACACCCAGGAATATAGAGCATTTAATAAATCACAAGGTGTGTAAAATTATTGACTCAAAAAGGCTTAAATCCTCAAATCATTAAAAAAAAGTCTGCCATTAATGTGAAAAATGCAAGGAAAGTGGATAGATTGGAAGTCAAGAAGACCTTGTTGAATTACTTATTGACAAACAGAAAGTAACAAAGTACTTGGCTCATACTGAAAAGAATGTGAGTAAGCAGGATGCATAACGTGCATTCCAGAAGAAATTTTAAAATTTGCTTACTCTGTTGAGTTGTATTTTAAAGCCAAGGAAGTGGATTCATTTATTATATAGAACTGAGTGAAAGAGACACTAAACAATAAAATATTTTAAAAGTGAATATAATGATAAATTAACATGGTAGATTAAATAGATGGGGAAACAATGGAAACAGTGGCAGACTTTCTTTTCTTGTGTTCCAAAATCACTGCAGTGGTGACTGCAGCTTTGAAAAGACACTTGCTTCGGAAGAAAAGCTATGACCAACCTAGACAGAGTATTAAAAAGCAGAGACATTATTCTGCTGACAAAGATCTGTCTAGTCAAAGCTGCGGTTTTTCCAGTACTCATGTATGGATATGAAAGTTGGACAAGAAAGAAAGCTGAGTGCCAAAGAATTGATGCTTGTTAACTGTGATGTTGGAGAAAACTTTTGACAGTCCCTTGGATTGCAAGGAGACCAAACTAGTCAAAAGGAAGTCAGTCCTGAGTATTCATTGGAAGGACTGATGCTGAAGCTGAAACTCCAATAGTTTGGTCACCCAATGTGAAAAAATGACTTAGAAAAGACCCTGATGCTGGGAAAGATTGAATGTAGGAGGAGAAGGGGACAACAGAGGATGAGCTGGCTGGATGGAATCACCAACTCAATGTAGATGAGTTTGAGGAAGCTCCAGGAGTTGGTGATGGACAGGGAAGCCTGGAATGCTACAGTCCTTGGAGTAACGAACAGTCAGACATGAATAAGCAACTGAACTGAAATTAAAAGAACTTTGGAAAAAAAAATTAAATGCCCAGCTGATTAGATGCACAACTAAGTAAAAACCTTAACGTTTAATCTTATTTTTTTTTCATCCCGTATTCCTTATATATATATATTTTTTTCTTTCTTTTTCCTTTAATCTTTCAGGGATTCTAATGTCTAAGAAAGCTTGAAAACCACTGTTTTTCCATTTTATGTAGTATTTTACATGCATGAAACATTCCTGTAGACCTCCTCTTTAATCAGCACTTGATGATTTCTTTCCTATTCTCTATGGTACTTAGATTATTGATAAATACATAAACACAACTAGTCAAAAACCAAAACCATTATCTATGCTATCTCTTATCTTTTGAATAATGTTTTCCCTTTTTAATTTTTGCTAATTTGAGAAATTTTACCAACTCTTCTCCATCTTCTTTTCTGAGACAGAAATATTGGGGACTCCTAGACTTTTCTTTAATTTGAAGAGTTCTGGCCATTCTCTTTGATAAGTGAGTTCTAAACCTGTCAAATCTACCAGAATGCTTATTATTAACTAAAATTGTGAACAGGGCCTAATCAATTAGATTGTCTCAAGTTTACATATTCCCTTCTTTAACTAAAGCCTATAGCAAATGACTACTCAATGATACTTCTGACCTTGAATTGATTGCTCTGATATGTAGAATTTGTAAAATGTCCTCATAATCTTCAGGACAAAGTTCATCCCTTTTGTTTTCTAACATGGAGAGCAACATTAGCTACAGGATTTCTCCTGTTTTAATTGACACTAGAAAGTGTGAAGGCAAGAGAGAATTAGGGATAAGAGAAATGCCCTAAAAAGCCTTGAATAAATATTTGGGAAACTGAAAACTAAGGCAAACTGCTATGGATCTTTATATCCATATATATATATATATGGACTACCCTGGTGGTTCAGAGGTTAAAGCGTCTACCTCCAATGTGGGAGACCCGCGTTCGATCCATGGGTCAGGAAGATCCCCTGGAGAAGGAAATGGCAATCCACTCCAGTATTCTTGCCTGGAGAATCCCATGGATGGAGAAGCCTAGTAGGTTACAGTCCAAGGGGTCGCAAAGAGTCAGACACGACTGAGCGACTTCATGTCACCTCATATATATATATATATATTTCTGTTTGTATATTTAGGCTATCGTGGGTCTTAGTTTCAGCATGAAAAATCTTTTTTATTTGTTTGTTTAAGTTCCCTGACCAGGGATTGAACGTGGTGCCTCCTGCTTTGGGAGCATGGAGCCTTAGCCCTTGGACCAGCAGGGAACTACCCTTTTTTAAATTCTCATTTTTATTTTTTTAATTTTATTTTAAAAAATTTATTAATTTTTAATTAGAGGATAGTTGTTTTGCAATTATATTGGTTTCTGCCATATGTCAACATGAATCAGACATCAGTCAGTTCAGTTCATTTGCTCAGTCGTGTCTGACTCTGTGGCCCCATGAATTGCAGCACGCCAGGCCTCCCTGTCCATCACCAACTCCTGGAGTTCACTCAGACTCATATCCATTGAGTCAGTGATGCCATCCAGCCATCTCGTCCTCTGTCGTCCCCTTCTTCTGCCCCCAATCCCTCTCGGCATCAGAGTCTTTTCCAATGTGTCAACTCTTCACATGAGGTGGCCAAAGTACTGGAGTTTCAGCTTCAGCATCATTCCCTCCAGAGAAATCCCAGGGCGGATCTCCTTCAGAATGGACTGGTTGGATCTCCTTGCANTATATATATATATTTTCATCTTTCTTTTTCCTTTAATCTTTCAGGGATTCTAATGTCTAAGAAAGCTTGAAAACCACTGTTTTTCCATTTTATGTAGTATTTTACATGCATGAAACATTCCTGTAGACCTCCTCTTTAATCAGCACTTGATGATTTCTTTCCTATTCTCTATGGTACTTAGATTATTGATAAATACATAAACACAACTAGTCAAAAACCAAAACCATTATCTATGCTATCTCTTATCTTTTGAATAATGTTTTCCCTTTTTAATTTTTGCTAATTTGAGAAATTTTACCAACTCTTCTCCATCTTCTTTTCTGAGACAGAAATATTGGGGACTCCTAGACTTTTCTTTAATTTGAAGAGTTCTGGCCATTCTCTTTGATAAGTGAGTTCTAAACCTGTCAAATCTACCAGAATGCTTATTATTAACTAAAATTGTGAACAGGGCCTAATCAATTAGATTGTCTCAAGTTTACATATTCCCTTCTTTAACTAAAGCCTATAGCAAATGACTACTCAATGATACTTCTGACCTTGAATTGATTGCTCTGATATGTAGAATTTGTAAAATGTCCTCATAATCTTCAGGACAAAGTTCATCCCTTTTGTTTTCTAACATGGAGAGCAACATTAGCTACAGGATTTCTCCTGTTTTAATTGACACTAGAAAGTGTGAAGGCAAGAGAGAATTAGGGATAAGAGAAATGCCCTAAAAAGCCTTGAATAAATATTTGGGAAACTGAAAACTAAGGCAAACTGCTATGGATCTTTATATCCATATATATATATATATGGACTTCTCTGGTGGTTCAGAGGTTAAAGCGTCTACCTCCAATGTGGGAGACCCGCGTTCGATCCATGGGTCAGGAAGATCCCCTGGAGAAGGAAATGGCAATCCACTCCAGTATTCTTGCCTGGAGAATCCCATGGATGGAGAAGCCTAGTAGGTTACAGTCCAAGGGGTCGCAAAGAGTCAGACACGACTGAGCGACTTCATGTCACCTCATATATATATATATATATTTCTGTTTGTATATTTAGGCTATCGTGGGTCTTAGTTTCAGCATGAAAAATCTTTTTTATTTGTTTGTTTAAGTTCCCTGACCAGGGATTGAACGTGGTGCCTCCTGCTTTGGGAGCATGGAGCCTTAGCCACTGGACCAGCAGGGAACTACCCTTTTTTAAATTCTCATTTTTATTTTTTTAATTTTATTTTAAAAAATTTATTAATTTTTAATTAGAGGATAGTTGTTTTGCAATTATATTGGTTTCTGCCATATGTCAACATGAATCAGACATCAGTCAGTTCAGTTCATTTGCTCAGTCGTGTCTGACTCTGTGGCCCCATGAATTGCAGCACGCCAGGCCTCCCTGTCCATCACCAACTCCTGGAGTTCACTCAGACTCATATCCATTGAGTCAGTGATGCCATCCAGCCATCTCGTCCTCTGTCGTCCCCTTCTTCTGCCCCCAATCCCTCTCGGCATCAGAGTCTTTTCCAATGTGTCAACTCTTCACATGAGGTGGCCAAAGTACTGGAGTTTCAGCTTCAGCATCATTCCCTCCAGAGAAATCCCAGGGCGGATCTCCTTCAGAATGGACTGGTTGGATCTCCTTGCAGTCCAAGGGACTCACAAGAGTCTTCTCCAACACCACAGTTCAAATGCATGAATTCTTCGGTGCTCAGCTTTCTTCACAGTCCAACTCTCACATCCATACATGACCACTGGAAAAACCATAGCCTTGACTAGACCGACCTTTGCTGGCAAACTAATGTCTCTGCTTTTGAATATGCTATTTAGGTTGGTCATAACTTTCCTTCCAAGGAGTAAGTGTCTTTTAATTTCATGGCTACAGTCACCATCTGCAGTGATTTTGGAGACCCCCAAAAATAAAGTCTGACACTGTTTCCCCTGTTTCCCCATCTATTTCCCATGAAGTGATGGGGCCAGATGCCATGATCTTTGTTTTCTGAATGTTGAGCTTTAAGCCAACTTTTTCACTCTCCTCTTTCACTTTCATCAAGAGGCTTTTTAGCTCCTCTTCGCTTTCTGCCATAAGGGTGGTGTCATCTGCATATCTGAGGTTATTTTTATTTCTCCCGGCAATCTTGATCCCAGCTTGTGCTTCTTCCATTCCAGCTTTTCTCATGATGTACTCTGCATAAAAGTTAAATAAGCCGGGTGACAATATACAGCTGTGACGTACTCCTTTTCCTATTTGGAACCAATCTGTTGTTCCATGTCCAGTTTTAACTGTTGCTTCCTGACCTGCATATAGGTTTCTCAAGGTGCTCTGGTAGTCCCATCTCTTTCAGAATTTTCCACATAGGAATACATATGTCTCCCACTCTTGAACCTCCCTGCCACTTCCCACCCGATCCCACCCCTCTAGGTTACCATAGAGTATTGAGTTTGAACTCCCTACATCATACAGTAAATTTCTACTGGCTATATAATTTTACACATTGTAATGTATATGTTTCAATGCTACTCTCTCAATTTGTCCCACCTACTTCCCGTGCTTTCACCAGAAGTCTGATCTCTATCTTTGCGTCTCCATTGCTGCCTGGCAAATAGGTTCCTAAGTATCATCTTTCTAGGTTCCATGTATATGTGTTAATGTGCAGTATTTGTCTTTCACTTTCTGACTTACTTCATTCTGTAAAATAGACTCTAGATTCATCCATCTTATTAGAACTGAGTCAAATGTTTTCCTTTTTATGGCTGAACAATATCCCATTGTGTATAGGTGCCACAGCTTCTTTATCCATTCATACATTGATAGACATCTAGGTTTCTTCCATGTTCTAGCTATTGTAAATGGTGCTGTGATGAACACTGGGGTGCATGTGTTTTTTCAACTATGGTTTATTCAGGGTATATGCCCAGTAGTGGAATTGTTGGGTCATATGGTAGTTTTATTCTCAGTTTTTTAAGGATTCTTCATACTATTCTCCATAGTGGCTATATTAATCTACATTCCTATTAACAGTATAAGAGGTTTTGCTTTTTCCTATACCCTCTCTAACATTTATTGTTTGTATATTTTCTTTATAACGCCCATTGAGACTAGTGTGAGGTGATAGCTCGTGTGGTTTTGATTTGCATTTCTCTAATAATGAGCAATATTAAGTATATTTTCATGTGTTTATTAAACATCTGTATGTCTTCTTTGGAGAATTTTCTGTTCAGGTCTACTGCCCACTTTTTGATTGGGTTGTTTACTTTTCTGGTACTGAGCTGTATGAACTGCTTGCATATTTCTGAGATTAATTCTTTGAAAGTTATTTCATTTCCTATTATTTTCTCCTATTCTGAGGGTTGTTGTTTTGCCTCATTTATAGTTTCCTTCACTGTGCAAAAGTTTTTGTTTAATTAGGTGCCACTTGTTTATTTTTGTTTTTATTTCCATTACTCTAGAAGGTGGGTCATATGCTATTCTCCCAGATCATCCCTCCCTCTCCCTCTCCCTCTCCTTCTCCCTCAGAGTCCATAAGTCCACTATACACATCTGTATCTCTTTTGCTGTCTTGCATACAGGGTCCTCATTACCATCTTTCTAAATTCCATATATATGTGTTAGTATACTGTATTGGTGTTTTTCTTTCTGGCTTACTTCACTCTGTATAATTGGTTCCAGTTTCATCCATCTTATTAGAACTGATTCAAATGTATTCTTTTTAATGGCTGAGTAATACTCCATTGTGTATATATACCACAGCTTTCTTATCCATTCATCCGCTGATGGACATCTAGGTTGTTTCCATGTCCTGGCTATTATAAA
>SJYX01002801.1:137802-147895 GCA_006410675.1 Oreotragus oreotragus | reverse complement strand
TTTTCGTTCAACACTTTAAGTATGTCTTGCCATTCCCTCCTGGCCTGAAGAGTTTCTATTGAAAGATCAGCTGTTATCCTTATGGGAATCCCCTTGTGTGTTATTTGTTGTTTTCCCCTTGCTGCTTTTAATAGTTGTTCTTTGTGTTTGATCTTTGTTAATTTGATTAATATGTGTCTTGGCGTGTTTCGCCTTGGGTTTATCCTATTTGGAACTCTCTGGGTTTCTTGGACTTGGTTGGCTATTTCCTTCCCCATTTTAGGGAAGTTTTCAACTATTATCTCCTCAAGGATTTTCTCATGGTCTTTCTTTTTGTCTTCTTCTTCTGGGACTCCTATAATTCGAATGTTGGAGCGTTTCATATTGTCCTGGAGGTCTCTGAGATTGTCCTCATTTCTTTTAATTCGTTTTTCTCTATTCCTCTCTGATTCATTTATTTCTACCATTCTATCTTCTATTTCACTAATCCTATCTTCTGCCTCCGTTATTCTACTATTTGTTGCCTCCAGAGTGTTCCTGATCTCATTTATTGCATTATTTATTGTACAATGACTCTTTTTTATTTCTTCTAAGTCCTTGTTAAACCTTTCTTGCATCTTCTCAATCCTTGTCTCCAGGCTATTTATCTGTGATTCCATTTTTATTTCAAGATTTTGGATCATTTTCACTATCAATATTCGGAATTCTTTCTCAGGTAGATTCCCTATCTCTTCCTCTTTTGTTTGGTTTGGTGGACATTTCTTAAATCTTATTATTTAAGTTTTGTAAAACAGTTTGGATGAAGCTCCTGTGTTAATCCATTCTGGGTACTATATTTTTAAATCTGAACTTGTGTAATTAAAGGTTTGCCCCCAAAGCCTCAGCATACATTGGTGGAACAGGTATGGAATAACACTAAGAGACATTTTTGTTTAAAAAGTGGGGAGATGGAAGGTAAAATGGTCACCTGCTGCTACTGCTGCTAAGTTGCTTCAGTCATGTCCGACTCTTTGCAACACCATAGACAGCAGCCCACCAGGCTCTGCCATCCCTGGGATTCTCCAGGCGAGAACACTGGAGTGGGTTGCCATTTCCTTCTCCAGTGCACGAAAGTGAAAAGTGAAAGTGAAGTCACTCAGTTTTGTCCAACTCTGTGTGACCCCATAGACGGCAGCCCACCAGCCTCCTCCATCCATGGGATTTTCCAGGCAAGAGTACTGGAGTGGAGTGTCATTTTAAAATCCAGTCAAGTAAACTGCCACTGAAGTTCTCTCATTAAGTTTCAAGGGTTTGGAATGATCTTCCTCTGGGTCTCTCAGCTCTGTCCACTTGGCTTTTCTCTTCTTCCTCTGGACTCTCAGCTCCACCTGCTGCATCAGCCTTCCTTGTTCGTAATAACAACTATTAGCAACTGAGTAGTTTTTTCAGTCAACTTTCTGCCATTAGATTTTAGAATCCCAAGGTGCTAAATAACTTCAGTTATGTCTGACTCTTTGTGACTCTATGAATTGTAGCCTACCAGGCTGCTCTGTCCATGGGATTTTCCAGGTAAGAATACTGAAGTGGGTTATTATGGCCTCCTCCAAAAGATCTTCCGAATCCAGGGACTGAACCCACGTCTCTTATGTCTTCTGCCTTAGCAGGCCAGTTCTTTACAATTACTTCCACTTGGGAAGGTGGAATCCCAACAGTCTCCTTTTATTTTGTATTCTTTTCTTTCCCCCCTTTACCCCAAGCTGACAGCATTTCTACTAATAAAAATTTCCCTTTATTTTGCAGTTTCTTTGTAAATGTAAATTTCACCAAATTGCAAACCCTTAAATAAAAGCCACACCCATAAATCTTTTGAGAATAATCCCTTTTCTTGACCTACTGTGGAGATGTCTTTCTTAGAGGTCTTCTGGTTGAATTGAGAAAATCTGTGAAACAAACCTTAACCTCTTGTAAGAACCTTTGTGCCACTGTACACACTGATCTTATGATCTTTCTCAGTTTTTAGCAAAAATCTGTACAGTCACACTTTCATATACTCCCTATGCCATTTAAATGTACCAGTTAGTTTTAGCATTTTGCTATATGGATAGACTGAAAATCTTCTAAATAATCACATACTGGTTTGCTTTATTTTTTTTAACAGTTTTTCCATTTACTCTTTTTTTTATTATTTTTCTCATTTTACTATGAGCACTGAAATAAACTAGGTCAAACCTTTGAAATTTTAGTTAGAAATATCCTCTCATCAATATTTACTATAATATTTTATTATAAATTCTGCTACTACATAAACATAAAAAAAAATTTTCCCCAACTTTTTCTTACCATAAAGCATGGATGTCCAGTCTTCTACGTTCTAATCCTTACATTTTTATTTCCTATTGAGTCCTTTTTATTCACATCACCCCAGATTTCTACTAACAGTCTATATCTGGTGATATAGACTTTCTAGAGGTGATTTTCTCAAAGATGTTTTAGTACTTCTTCATGTTTTGCCTGCTCTTCAAAAGCTTCACTGGTAGTACCTTTAAAATACATATTTGTACAATTTCCTGGAGTAGGAAATGACAACCCACTCCAATAATCTTGTCCGTATAATTCCACTGACAGAGGAGAAGAGCACACTTATAGCCCATAGGATTGCAAAGAGTCAGACACAACTGATAACACATATGTGCACTAATAGTTTGTTCATGAAAACATAGGGTTTCCTTATGGTCTTCAAAATTATTCAATTTCCAACCCACTATCCAATTTCAAAGCCTTATTTATATATGCAAAATATTTTTCATAAAATATAGCCTACCCTAAGGAAAAAATTATTTTATAATAAGGTATTGAATGTCTCATGTAATTTATTGAATACTGTGCTGAAAATAAAAAATGGTTGTAAGTATTTTGATTGTTTATCCCTTGATCACTTGGCTGAATGAAAGCTGTGGCTCACTGTAGCTGCTCAGCTTCAAAAGATAGAGTATCATACCTTGTAGCCTGGAAAAAGATCAAAATTTAAAATCGAAAGTATAATTTCTACTGACCATATACCATATTGGTACCATTGTAGTTGACTGACAAAACATTGTAAGTCAGGGACAGTCTGTAATGAAAATCTTTGCCAACAAAGGTCTGTCTAGTCAAGGATATGGTTTTTCCAGTGGTCATGTATAGATGTGAGAGTTGGACTGTGAAGAAATCTGAGTGCAGAAGAATTAATGTTTTTGAACTGTGGTGTTAGAAAAGACTCTTGAGAGTCCCTTGGACTCCAAGGAGATCCAACCAGTCCATTCTGAAGGAGATCAGCCCTGAGATTTCTTTGGAAGGAATGATGCTAAAGCTGAAGCTCCATTACTTTGGCCACCTCAGGCGAAGAGTTGACTCACTGGAAAAGACCCTGATGCTGGGAGGGATTGGAGGCAGGAGAAGGGGACGACAGAGGATGAGATGGCTGGATGGCATCACTGACTCGATGGACATGGGTTTGGGTGAGGTCTGGGAGTTGGTGATGGACAGGGAGGCCTGGCATGCTGTGATTCATGGGGTCGCAAGGAATTGGACATGACTGAGCGACTGAATTAAACTGAACTGAGAGCCTTCTACTGCACTTCTTTCAGTAGAACTCCAAAGCCTTTTTTTTTCCTACAAACTGTGTGTGTGTGTGTGTATATATATATATATATATATATATATATATAATTAGAAACAAATTTCTCATTACCAAAGCAGTTTTAACTCCACGTCTCTTCAATTTATTGTTTCCCATATATTTTAAAATATGTGAAAAGCATTTGCTGTAAATTCAAATATTTTAATATAGTTACATTATGCTTATTATCAAACACATGTTCAACCACTTGTTGCAATAATTGAAAGACAAGTTTTGGTCAAAAAGAAAAGACTGACATATTCAAGAAGTCAACAACCAAAGAAGAACTTAGAATTATGTACAAGAAAAAACTCTGAAGATTCTGTGCAATGATGAAATTTTTAAAGGTAGAAATAGGAGGCTTATCACAGTTAAACATTGCTGGACGGGGCAGGGAGAGAGCAGACAGAGTCATTGTTATCTTCCATTGTTTGCTCACGTTCTTCTGATTGGTTGGTGGAGAGATAACAGACCTGTGTTCTAGAGGTGTTGTGTTCAGTTCAGTTCAGTCACTCAGTTGTGTGCTGCTACTTTTCATGACTCCATGGACAGCAGCATGTGAAGCTTTCCTGTCCATCATCAACACCAGAAGCTTGTTCAAACTCGTATCTATCAAGTCGGTGATGCCATCCAACCATATCATCCTCTAGTGTCCCTTTCTCCTCATGCCTTCCATCTTTCCCAACATAAGGGTCTTTTCCAAGGAGTCAGTTCTTCACATCAAGTGGCCAAAGGATTAGTGCTTCAACTTCAGCATCAGTCCTTCCAATGAATATTCAGGACTAACATCCTTTAGAATTGACTGGTTTGATCTCCTTGCAGTCCAAGGAACACTCAAAGGTCTTCAACAACACAGTTCAAAAGCATCAGTTCTTTGGCACCAGCTTTCTTTATAGTCCAACCCTCACATCCATACCTGACTATTGGAAAAACCATATATTTGACTAGATGGATCTCTGTTGGCAAAGTAATGTCTCAGCTTTTTAATATGCTGTCTATGTTGGTCATAGCTTTTTCTTCAGGGAGAACGTATCTTTCAGTTTCATGGCTCCAGTCACCATCGGCAAAGATTTTGGAGCCCTCCCAAAATAAAGTTTGTAACTGTTTCCATTGTTTCCCCATCTATTTACCATGAACTAATGGGACCAGATGCCATGATCTTAGTTTTTGAATTATGAGTTTTAAGTCAGCTTTTTTACTCTCCTCCTTAATTTTCATGAAGAGGCTCCTCAGTTCATCTTTGCTTTCTGTCATAAGGGTGGTGTCATATTCATATCTGAGGTTATTGATATTTCCCCCAGCAATCTTGATTCCATCTTGTGCTTCATCCAGCCAGGTATTTCTCATGATGTACTCTGCATTTAAGTTAAAAAAGCAGAGTGACAATATACAACCTTGACATACTCCTTTCCCAATTTGGAACCAGTCTGTTGTTTCATGTCCAGTTTTAACTGTTGCTTCTTGACCTGTTTACAGACTTCTAGGGAGGCAGGTCAAGTGGTCTAGTATTCTAATCTCTTTAAGAATTTCCCAGAGTTTGTTGTGATCCACCCAGTCAAAGGCTTTGGAGTAGTCAATAAAACAGAAGTAGATGCTCTTCTGGATCTCTTGTTTTTGCTATGATCTAATGGATGTTGGAAATTTGATCTCTTGTTCCTCTGCCTTTCTAAATCCTGCTTGAACATTTGGAAGTTCTCGTTTAACATACTGTCAAAGCCTGGCTTGGAGAATTTTGAGCATTACTTTGCTAGCGTGTGAGATGAGTGCAATTGTGTGATAGTTTGAACATTCTTTGGCACTGCCTTTCTTTGGAATTGGAATGGACTCTGACCCTTTCCAGTTCTGTTGCTCCTGCTGAGTTTTCCAAATTTGCTGGCATATATGTGAAGCACTGTAACAGAATCATCTTTTAGTGTTTACAATGGCTCAGCTGGAATTCCATCAGCTCCACTAACTTTGTTCATAGTGATGCTTCCTAAGGCCTACTTGACTTCACACTCCAGGACCTCTGGCTCTAGGAGAGTGATAATACCTTCGTGGTTGTCTGAGTCATCAAGATCTTTTATGTATATTTCTTCTTTGTATTCTTGCTATATTTTCTTAATATCTTCTGATTCTCTTAGGTCCATACCATTTCTGTCCTTTATTTTGCCCATCTTTGCATGAACTATTCCCTTGGTATCTCTAATTTTCTTGAAGAGATCTCTTTTCCATTCTATTGTTTTCCTCTATTTCTTTGAATTGATCACTTAGGAAGAATTTCTTATCTCTCCTTGCTTTTCTTTGGAACTCTGCTTTCAGATGGGTATAGCTCTCCTTCTCTCCTTTGCATTTAGCTTCCTTTTTTTTTTTCCCAGCTATTTGTAATGCCTCTTCAGTTCAGTTCAGTTCAGTTCAGTCGCTCAGTTGTGTTTGACTCTTTGCAACCATTTTGCCTTTTTCCATTTCTTCTTCCTGGGGATGGTCTTGATCACTGTCTCCTCTATAATGTCATGAACCTCTGTCCATAGTTCTTCAGACACTTTGTCTATCAGATATATTCCCTTGAATCGATTTGTCACTTCCACTGTATAATAATAAGGGGTTTGATTTAAGTCATGCCTGAATGGTCTAGTTGTTTTCCCTAGTTTCTTCAATTTAAGTCTGTTTTTGGCAATAAAGTATTGTGCTCAGCTTGACGTTATCATCCTCCATGGGACTGGGTCCTTTGTTCCTACAAAAGAATTCAAAGATTATCTATATCTATATCCTTATCTATATTTATATCTACCTACCTGTCTTCCTATCAGGTGGCTATAGAATATTCAGGGTTGATTTCCTTTAGGATCCATTGGTTCAGTGCCCTTGCTAGCCAAGGGACTCTCAAAAGTCTTCTTCAAAACCACAGGACAAAAGCATGAACTCCTTGGTACTCATCCTTCTTTATGGTCCAACTCTCACATCTATACATGACTACTGGAAAAACCAGATTTGACTCTACAGACTTTTGTTGGCAAAGTAATCTCTCTTCTTTCTAATCATAGCTTTTATCATAGCTTTTCTTCCAAGGGTGAAGCATTTTTTAATTGTATATTTATATTACAATTAATTGTAATATTTAATTATTTAATTAATAATAATTTAAATGATCTAATAATTATTTAATTGTATATTCATATTACACATAATATGCATATATAATTTGGGAAGAGAGGTGGAGGCAGGACCCTGCTTTATCACTGCACTATTTTCTTAATTGCTTCTGCTTTTTCGCTGCAGTTCTTCACCTTTCTGTTTAACAACTGCTTGCATCTACCCTCTGGAACTCAGAGATGGTCAGAAAGCTTGAAGGAAGCCTATTTTCCACAAAAAAGAAATGGGTGACATGGAAATACAGAAAGTATTTGTACCCAGGATGGCTCTACAGGGTCCTATTCAGGTTTATATTCCCCACTCCAGAGTTTTTAAATGCTTTGCTGTTTTCCTGCTGTCATTTTTTCATTATTATATTCTAATTATTTCCTGGTGTTTTAATATATCAGGTGATATATTAAGTAACCATCATTTCCAAGATGCTTTCGTTCCAATATATCTGATTGATATCTGAGTGTTCCTTTGATACAAAGACAACATTCCGTCTATACCTTCATATCTGTTACTCATAATTTATTCATTTATATTTACTGTATTGTGTGTGTTTTATTCTTTATTTTGCTTGAGGACATAGCAAGAAGAATTGAACTGCAAATAAGTATTTCTAGTATTCACATTTATGAAAATTTTTAAATTAAGGCCTCAAAATCCACTTATACTTTTTCTGGGTTTAGAAAGTGAGGATGGCATCTTAAGAGAACTGAAGTTCTACTTTATTGATTTCTAATATGTAGTATTACTATTGCCCACATTGAGGTCAGTTTTTCCCTTGTTTTATTGAAGTTGTCCTCTTCATTTATCTCTGGAAGCTTTAGGGTCTTTTTTTTTTTTTTTTTTTTAATCTCTGGTGTGATAGTTTTGGGTGTAGTTTGTAATTTTCTCATTATGCCAAGCACTCTATGGAACTGTTAATTATCTCTGATGTAATACAAATAAAAAAACGTTTTAGTTGAGCTGGATACTTAGTAGCAAAATATTTACATTAAAAAACAAAACAAAACAGCTGAGCACTGGTACTATCTTTATTGGGATTCCCTGCTGGGTCAGCTGTAAATAATCTACCTGTAGTGCAGGAGACATGGGTTCAGTCCCTGGGCCATGAAGATTCTTTGGAATAGGAAACATTGATCCACTCCGGTATTTTTGCCTGGGAAACACCATAGACAGAGAAGACTGGAAAGCTATCCAAGAGTCCAACACAACTTAATGACTAAATCACCACCACCACCATTAATTCAAGTACTGGATACTTAAGTGAAGGCAAAGAAATAAGCTCATAAACTAAGCATATAGAAATAGAAAATTCCCAGAATTTTCCAAAAATAAGACCATCGTTTAAGTCATTTACAAAAGTAAATGTGAAACAAAAAAGTCACACCTTAATCCAGAGTGCAAGTAATAGTATATTTTATTTAATAGAGAATAAATTAATAGCTATTTTTATTCCTTTAGTTCCTTTAAAAAAGTTTAATTTGTGGGAAAAAGACTAAATTCATAAAGCTGGAGAAATATTAAAGTTATTAATTAGGGTTGGTTTATTAGGAAAGTTTAAAAATCTATACCTTGAGGAGAACAAGATAGCAGAGGAGTAGGTGGATGTGGAGTATATTTCTCTCCATGGATACATAAGGAATATCTCCTAAGAGCTAACAGGAGTCCCTGATCACTGGAAAGGAGTATACAGATCCATGCAAAACTTGGTAGGATGAAAGAAGGAAAGGAAAAGAGATTGAGAGTGAACAGGACTGGGCCTGCACCGGGGAAGTGGGAGAAACTGAAACAGGGGTGAAGTCCCCACATTGAGGCCATTGTTTGGGACAAAAGGGAAGCATTTAATCTGTTGGACAGTTCAACAGTTGATTTCTGTCAATCTGAATGGAGTGAGAACTAGTAAGACAATTTATGCTCCAACCCTACTTACTGCAAATAGGAACACAGTTCCCTGGAATGTGCTGTGGCTTGGAGCTGGAGTGTAGGGATTGGAGAGAAATTCCAGGATGAGGACTGTTGTTGATTGTAGAGAGATGTCCCAAGGGGACATGAGGAAGGACATTGTGGTGGGAAGTGTCTTTGGAGAAAAGTCTGGCAGTCAAGGAGGCAGGGCAATACTGCTGAGTCACATGCAAGAGTGGAGTCATCACTATAGCCTATTTCTTCCTGCATACCAATGCTAGTAGCTAACCAATAAAGATCCTGGAGAGGGTGTCCCTTTGAGTGCCTGACATGCTGACAAATAGTAAAGGACCCCATTCAGGGGGAAATTTTGACTGCCTCCTGTGCCAAGAAATAAAGAAAGACAAGCCAGGGAGCCCCTTTGAATACCAGCTTCCAAAGGCTAGAAAAAGACTCTAATAGTGCCATATATCCGGTGCCTATACACTTGATGCCACCAGGGACCCCATGAGTCAAGCAGCTACACCATCTCCCTGCTCTATCCTCACTGGGGCAGAACTGCCAGAGGCTAGAGAAAAATCTCTAATAGTACCATATCTCTTGCACCACCCGTGTCACCAGCTCCCCTGTGTATCTGGCCCTGCCATGGTCACCATGATATAAGCAACTGTACTGTCTCAATGCCTAGTCCTCACTGGGGCAGACACAAGTTCTCCAGGGCAATTTCAGGAGCTAACTCCTGTGGGTGACCCACATTCAGAGACGGGGATAAAATCACAACTGAGTTCTAGGGGCAGAAAGGCTAAGGAAGAGGATCAAAACCTTTCCACCAGTTGTATAAGCTACAGATTAAATTAACACAATCAACTAGGTAGACTCTGTGTCTATGGGATATACAAAAGGACAATTAGAGTTTTCACAAAAGAAAATTCCTTATCTCTGACAGTTGTGGACATTGGAGACAAGAATAAGCAAGAAGAGGGTCAGATTAGAATCTGACCTGTCTCCATAGCAGGTCCAGAGACAAACCCAGGGCCTCTTAGAGAGGTGAAGGTGGACTGTGACTCACAGTGAGGGAAATGACAGTGACAACTGAGATCCAAGAAAAACATTGATTTGTTCTATAATTGTTTCTGGATTTCCTTTTTTCTTATCTTTTTTTTTTCCCTCTATTGCTGTGGTTGTTTTTATTATTATCATTATTAACTCTATTTACACTTTTGAGAGTTTTCTTTTAATCACACATTTTATTTCCTTATATACTTCTACCTCTATGTTTGCTTTATGTGGCTGTTTTTCTTTTTTTTAATTCTTTTTTCATTGGTTTTCTTATTGCTCTTTTCCTGTTGTAGTTATTCTTTAATATATTAGTATTTTTAAATATATACTTCTATTTCATTTTGCTTTTTAATTTTTTTTCCCTTTTCCTTCTTTATTTCTTGTTTTTTTTTT
>SJYX01002801.1:107640-134107 GCA_006410675.1 Oreotragus oreotragus | reverse complement strand
TTTTTTTTTTTTTTTTTTTTTTTTTTTTGCTTTTATTCCTAGTTGATACTCTGCTTTGGTCTTCTTTTCTGGCTTGTGTTTTAGATGATTTTTGATTTTAATTTCTCAATAGCATTTTTTGTTTTCTTTATTCACTGCATCACTCTCTTACTTTACTTTCTTTGGACTGTTTTCATAATGTTTTTATGTGTATATCTTCCTTTGATTTTGCTATTATTTTTCTGATTTTGCTTTTACCACTTGTCTGGGGTTCGTTTTTTGCTTCTTGTTTTTTTCTTTTTTATTATTTTTGTTTTTGGGTGTTTGTTTTAATGCTCTTTAATGTCATAGCAAATTGCTTATGGGATCTTGTTTCTCTGGCCAGAGATTAGGCCTGAGATCTAGAGTGGAAGCACTGAGTCTGGGACACTAGATTTCCTGAGAACTTCCTATTCCAGGAACTATTAATTAGTGAAAATTCTTATAAGGCCTCTACCTGTATCTAAGACCTAGCATTCCCAAATGCTAGCAGCAGTATCCTATGCAGAACACCTCACACACACAAAAAAGCAAGTTATAGTCAAAGTACTGAAAGGGAAAACTCTACAATCAAGATTACTCTACCAGCAAGGATTTTATTCAAAATAGAGGGAGACATCAAAAGCTTTAGAGACAAGCAAAAGTTAAGAGAATTTAGCACCACTAAGCCAGCTTTACGACAAATATTAAAAGGACTTCTATATTCAGGAAACACAAGAGAAGAAAATGACCTACAAAACAAATGCAAAACAAGAAAATGGCAATAAGAATGTATATATCAACACTTACTTTAAATGTACATGGATTAAACACTATAAGCAAAAGAAAAACTGGCTGATGGATAGAAAAGCAAGACCCATAAATATGCTGTTTACAAGAGGTCCATTTCAAGCCAACAGATATATACAGACTGAAAGTAAGAGGATATAAAAAGATAAAGGAAATCTGTAGTAAAAATTCTCATATCAGATAAAATAGACTTTAAAATAATGGATATTAGAATAGATAAGGGAGGATAGTACATAAACGTATTTAGATGGAATGTCCTTAAGATATCAAGGAAGTACATCTGGTCTAATGTGTCATTTAAAGTTTGTGTTTTGTTATTCAGTTCAGTTCAGTTCAGTCTTTCAGTCATGTCTGACTCTTTGTGACCCCAGGCCTCCCTGTCCATCACCAACTCCAGGAGTTCACACAAACTCACATCCATCGAGTCAGTGAAGCTATCCAGCCATCTCATCCTCTGTTGCCCCCTTTTCCCCCTTCCCCAAATCCTTCCCAGCATCAGAGTCTTTTCCAGTGAATCAACTCTTCGCATGAGGTGGCCAAAGTAATGGAGTTTCAGGTTTAGTATCATTCCTTCCAAAGAACACCCAGGGCTGATCTCCTTTAGAATGGACTTGTTGCAGTCCAAGGGACTCTCAGGAGTCTTCTCCAACACCACAGTTCAAAAGCATCAATTATTCAGTATTCAGCTTTCTTCACAGTCCAACTCTCCCATCCATACATGACTACTGGCAAAACCATAGCCTTGACTAGATGGACCTTTGTTGGCAAAGTAATGTCTCTGCTTTTGAATATGCTATCTAGGTTGGTCATAACTTTTCTTCTAAGGAGTAAGCATGTTTTAATTTCATGGCTGCAGTCACCATCTGCAGTGATTTTGGAGCCCCCCAAAATAAAGTCTGACATTGTTTCCACTTTTTCTGTATTTTTTTTTCTTAAACCTGTCCACTAGTACAAGTGGGTTGTTAAGGTTTCCAAATGCAGAAGATACACTTTCTTGTCAAGTGCACATGGAACATTCTCCAGGATAGACCACATTTTGGGTCATAAGTAAAATCTTAGGGAATTTAAGAAAATTGAAATCACAAGTATCTTTTCTGATCANCTGTCTCTTATACACATCTAGATGTGTATAAGAGACAGTATCAAGGAAGTACATCTGGTCTAATGTGTCATTTAAAGTTTGTGTTTTGTTATTCAGTTCAGTTCAGTTCAGTCTTTCAGTCATGTCTGACTCTTTGTGACCCCAGGCCTCCCTGTCCATCACCAACTCCAGGAGTTCACACAAACTCACATCCATCGAGTCAGTGAAGCTATCCAGCCATCTCATCCTCTGTTGCCCCCTTTTCCCCCTTCCCCAAATCCTTCCCAGCATCAGAGTCTTTTCCAGTGAATCAACTCTTCGCATGAGGTGGCCAAAGTAATGGAGTTTCAGGTTTAGTATCATTCCTTCCAAAGAACACCCAGGGCTGATCTCCTTTAGAATGGACTTGTTGCAGTCCAAGGGACTCTCAGGAGTCTTCTCCAACACCACAGTTCAAAAGCATCAATTATTCAGTATTCAGCTTTCTTCACAGTCCAACTCTCCCATCCATACATGACTACTGGCAAAACCATAGCCTTGACTAGATGGACCTTTGTTGGCAAAGTAATGTCTCTGCTTTTGAATATGCTATCTAGGTTGGTCATAACTTTTCTTCTAAGGAGTAAGCATGTTTTAATTTCATGGCTGCAGTCACCATCTGCAGTGATTTTGGAGCCCCCCAAAATAAAGTCTGACATTGTTTCCACTTTTTCTGTATTTTTTTTTCTTAAACCTGTCCACTAGTACAAGTGGGTTGTTAAGGTTTCCAAATGCAGAAGATACACTTTCTTGTCAAGTGCACATGGAACATTCTCCAGGATAGACCACATTTTGGGTCATAAGTAAAATCTTAGGGAATTTAAGAAAATTGAAATCACAAGTATCTTTTCTGATCACAATGCTATGAGACTAGATATTAATTTCAGGAAAAAAGGAAAACTAAAAAACACAAACAAATGGAGATTAAACAGTGTCTTTCTAAACAACAGACACATTACTAAAGAATAAAAAGAAATTTTAAAAATGCTAGAAATAATTGACAATGAAAACATGACTCAAACCTATTGGATTCATAAAAAGTAGTTCTAAGAAGAAAGTATATAGCAATACAATCTTACCTCAAGAAATAATAAAAAAAAAATTAGAATAGAAAACCTGAATTTATACCTAAGACAACTGGAAAAAGAAGAGCACACACACACACCAAAAGAAAACAAACAAACAAACAAAAAATACCTCAAAGTTAGTAGAGAAATAAATCATAAAGACTGAGTAGAAATAAATCATAAAGACTGTGTAGAAATAAATGAAAAATAAATGAAGGAAACAATAGTAAAAATCAGTAAAATTAAATGCTGGTTCTTTGAGAAGATAAACTAAATTGACAAACTATTTGCTAAGGTCACCAAGAAAAGAAGGAGAATGTGGTTTTCCTTCTATTTGAACTTAAGTCAGTCTATATACATTTTGTCAGAAGAGATCTTCAGAAAAGATATTCATGAACCAGATAATCACATGATGTGATCATTCACCTAGAGCTAGACATCCTGGAATGTGAAGTCAAGTCATCACTATGAATAAAGCTAGTGGAGGTGATGGAATTCCAGTTGAGCTTTTTCAAATCCTAAAAGATGATGCTGTGAAAGTGCTGCACTCAATATGCCAGCAAATTTAGAAAATGCAGCAGTGGCCCCAGGACTGGAAAAGGTCAGTTTTCATTGCAATCCCAAAGAAAGGCATTGCCAAAGAGTTCTATTTTATTTTTTAAGCATGATATATAGCATTTGATTTTAGTTTGAACTGGCTGTCATTTACAATGGATTTGGTATACATTGGGGAGAATGTAAAAGCAGTCATAGGTAACATTTAGAAAGCCAGACTTTGAATATATAGTAGCACTTTTAAGTGAGCTTAAAAAATTTATACCAGTACTTGAATTAAAGTCTGAGAATATTTTTATATACAGTAAATTGAATTATAATATTTATGTATGTATAATTTTAAAATGATTCTGGGAGAAGAGAATAATCTAGAGTCAACTTATAGAAGAGTTTAGTTATCTGTGGTGGATTCATGTTGATGTATGGCAAAACCAATACAAAATTATAAAGTAATTAACCTCCAATTACAATAAATAAATTTATATTTAAATAAAGAGTTTAGAAAATATATGTCAAGGGAAACATTATTGAAAGAATTGAGTTACTTGGCAATATTTGAAACTTGGATTAAATCATAGGAAACCAAACCTTTATGAGTTCTGCTTTAGACATTTGGAAGTCAAGGAAATGCATGAAATCACTGTTTTCTTGAAATATAGGAAATCATAAAGCCATAGCATGTTATGTATCCAAAAAGATGAGATGATAATTAGGGCAAACCAAGTGAATTTGCATTTTATTGGCATTTTGTGTAAGATAAAATGTATTGAAAATTTGCCTTCTAATTATTCAATTTTATTTTAGAGCTAATGATGGGTGAAAAATGATAGATATAACTACATATAAAAGTAGTTGTATTTAATATATATAATTGTTTTTCTACTAATTAATTCTACTAATTATATATAGGCAAGTGATTATTAATACAAGTGTTAATTATTTTAAATGAGTAAGCCATTATTAACATTTGTGTTGTCATTTTGTTAATTTGCATTATGTTAATTGGCATTCAATGAAGTGATGATGTCAAATTTAATAGATTTTTTAAGACTAAACACTTTTGATAATTTAAGAAGCATTTGTCAAGAACCCTCTTTGCTTTTAAGGAATAGTCTGGCAAGTTTTTGCACAGAAAAAATTAGTTTCTTCATAAATGAAATATTTGAATTTGCATAAAAATATCACCATGTGAGTTGTTTCCTAAAGCATTCTAGATCATTTGACAGAACATATTTATAGTACATGATTTTTGCCAATATGTGAAGCTCACACAACCCATACTTAGATATGGACCTTCTTCCAGAACCCATTACACCTACACAACACTGGAGTTCTGTGTTGGTTTACAGAATGCAGTTTATGATATGACAGAAAGCAGTGGTCCCCAACATTTTTGGCACCAGGGACTTGTTTCATTTGTTCATGGAAGACATTTGTACAACTTGTCCATGAAAGACAATTTTTCCATGGACAGAAGTAGAGGTATGGTTCAGGTGGTGATGAGAGTTGTGGGGAGTGATGGAGAGCACATGAAATTTTGCTCACTTGACCACCACTCCTGTTGGCTTCCTAACTGTGTGGACTGGTACCAGTCTGTGGTCAGGGAGTTGGGGACCCATGGTATAAGGAATTAGGAAGGAAGAGAAATGTGACATCTTGAATTGTAAAATAGAAAAAGGATTAAGGAAAATGAAGACAAATACGTAAAATTTGAGCAAATACATTCCAATGATGTTTGTATTAAAGTTTAAATCAAATAATCTTTTAAAAAACAATTCTTTTATACTCTCATTTAATTAATTAAGAAGTCATTTCCGCTTTGAATAGATACTGTGAAGGGGAATGCAGAATTCTGAATTTCCAGGTTTTTCATAAAGAACCCCAGTAACTTCATTCTATTATCAAAATAGAGAAACTATTCTCAGTGTTCCACGTTTCCTTACCTCTCAGTTCAGTTCAGTTCAGTCACTCAGTCGTATCTGACTCTTTGCGAACCCATGAATCACAGCATGCCAAGTCACCCTGTCCATCACCAACTTCCAGGGTTTACAGAAACACATGTGCATCGACTCAGTGACGCCATCCTGCCATCAAATCCTCTGTCGTCCCCTTCTCCTCCTGCCCTCAATACCTCCCAGCATCAGGGTATTTTCCAATAAATCAACTCTTCACATGAGGTGGCCAAAGTATTGGAGCTTCAGCCTCAGCATCAGTCCTTCCAATGAACACCCAGGACTGGTCTTTTTTAGGATGAACTGGCTGGATTTCTTGCAGTCCAAGGGACTCTCAAGAATCTTCTCCAACACCACAGTTCAAAAGCATCAATTCTTCAGCCCTCAGCTTTCTTCACAATCCCACTCTCACATCCATACATGACTACTGAAAAACCCATAGCCTTGACTAGATGGACCTTTGTTGGCAAAGTAATGTCTCTACTTTTGAACACGCTATCTAGGTTGGTCATAACTTTCCCTCCAAGGGGAAAGTGTCTTTTAATTTCATGGCTGCAATCACCATCTACAGTGATTTTGGAGCCCAGAAAATAAAGTCTGACACTGTTTCTACTGTTTCTCCATCTATTTCCCATGCAATGATGTGACTAGATACCATGACCTTAGTTTTCTGAGTGTTGAGCTTTAAGCAAACTTTTTCACTCTCCACTTTCACTTTCATCAAGAGGCTTTTTAGTTCATCTTACTTTCTGCCATAACGGTGGTGTCATCTGCATATCTGAAGTTATTGATATTTCTCCCAGCAATCTTGATTCCAGCTTGTGCTTCTTCCAGCCCAGCGTTTCTCATGATGTACTCTGCATAGAAATTAAATAAGCAGGGTGACAATATACAGCCTCAATATACTCCTTTTCCTATTTGGAAACAGTCTGTTGTTCCATGTCCAGTTCTAACTGTTGCCTCCTGACCTGCATACATGCTTCTCAAGAGGCAGGTCAGGTGGTCTGGTATTCCCATCTCTCTTTTAGAATTTTCCACAGTTTATTGTGATCCACATAGTCAAAGGCTTTGGCATAGTCAATAGGGCAGAAATAGATGTTTTTCTGGAAATCTCTTGCTTTTTCCATGATCCAGCGGATTTTGGCAATTTGATCTCTGGTTCCTCTGCCTTTTCTAAAATCAGCTTGAACATCTGAAAGTTCATGGTTCACACACTGCTGAAGCCTCACTTGGTGAATTTTGTGAAATACTTTACCAGCATGTGAGATGAGTGCAATTGTGTGGCAATTTGAGCATTCTTTAGCATTGCCTTTCTTTGGGAGTGGAATGAAAACTGACCTTTTCCAGTCCTGTGGACACTGCTGAGTTTTCCAAATTTGCTGGCATATTGAGTGCAACACTTTCACAGCATCATCTTCAGGATTTGAAACAGCTCCACTGGAATGCCATCACCTCCACTAGCTTTGTTCGTAGTGATGCTTTCTAAGGCCCACTTGACTTCATATTCCAGGATGTCTGGCTCTTCATGAGTGGTCACACCATTGTGATTTTCTTGGTCAGGAAGATCTTTTTTGTACAGTTCTTCCGTGTTTTTCTGCCACCTCTTCTTAATATCTTCTGCTTCTGTTAGGTCCATACCATTTCTGTGCTTTATCAAGCCCATCTTTGCATGAAATGTTCCCTTGCTATCTCTAATTTTCTTGACGAGATCTCTAGTCTTTCCCATTCTGTTGTTTTCCTCTATTTCTTTGCATTGATCACTGAGGAAGGCTTTCTTATCTCTTCTGTTCTTTGGAACACTGCATTCGGATGCTTATATCTTTCCTTTTCCTGTTTGCTTTTCATTCCTCTTCTTTTCACAGCTTTTTGTAAGGCCTCCTCAGACAGCCATTTTGCTTTTTTGCATTTATTTTCTGTGGGGATGATCTTGACCCCTGTCTCCTGTACAATGTCACGAACCTCCGTCCATAGTTCATCTGGTACTCTGTCTATCAAATCTAGTCCCTTAAATCTATTTCTCACTTCCAATATATAATCATAAAAGATTTGACTTAGGCCATATCTGAATGGTTTAGTGGTTTTCCTTCCTTACTTCTGCTGCTGCTAAGTCGCTTCAGTCATGTCCGACTCTGTGCAACCCCACAGATGGCAGCCCACCAGGCTCCCCCATCCCTGGGATTCTCCAGGCAAGAATACTGGAGTGGGTTGCCATTTCCTTCTCCAATGCATGAAACTGAAAAGTCAAAGTGAAGTCGCTCAGTCGTGTCCGACTCTTTGCGACCCCATGGACTGCAGCCTACCAGGCTCCTCCATCCATGGGATTTTCCAGGCAAGAGTACTGTAGTGGGGTGCCATTGCCTTCTCCACCCTTACTTCTAAGCAAACAAAATTTTTGTCTTTTCTGGAGCCTCCTTAGCTGAGAACTAGAGATTGTGAATTATAATAATAATAAAGAGCTCTTCTGGGTTCAAAAATTGACAAGAATGATTCTCTTCAGTTCAGTAACAATCTAGAAATAATGAATCCAAAGGATATAAAATATATAAATATGAATGAATGAATGTAGCTAGACCACACTTCCTGATCTGCCATGGTGGCAAAATTTGGTAGTCAATGCACTCATATAAGCTAAGGAAGCCAATAGATCAAAGAGTAGAGGGGGAAAAAGAAAAAAAAATATATATATATGTCTTAGTGTGGGAACTATCAACACAATATTCAGTTTGTTTTTATGTTCTCTTGTTCTTTCATCTTTTCTTTTTATTGTGTCACTAAGCCTAGAAAATTGTACTTTCATCATTTCCTAAACTCACCAGTACATTTCTAAAACATATCTCTAATCTTTTATTTTAAACGCCCTACATGTGTGTATTTCATAGTGTCCCATATCATTATGTTTGGTATTTTAAAGTTATCAAATTCTTACCAACAGTGTAAGAGGGTTCCCTTTTCTCCACACCCTCTCTAGCATTTATTGCTTGTAGACTTTTTGATAGCAGTCATTCTGACTGGCATGAAATGGTACCTCATTGTGATTTTGATTTGCATTTCTCTGATAATGAGTGACATCGAGCATCTTTTCATGTTTTTGTTAGCCATCTGTATGTCTTCTTGAATGCAAACTAGTACAGCCACTGTGAAGAACAGTGTGGAGATTCCTTAAAAAAACTGGAAATAGAACTGCCATATGACCCAGCAATCCTACTGCTGGGCATACACACTGAGGAAACCAGAATTGAAAGAGACACGTGTACCCCAATGTTCATTGCAACACTGTTTAAAACAGCCAGGGCATGGAAGCAACCTAGATGTCCATCAGCAGACGAATGGATAAGAAAGCTGTGGTACATATACACAATGGAATATTACTCAGCCATTAAAAATAATATATTTGAATCAGTTCTAATGAGGTGGATGAAACTGGAGCCTGTTATACAGAATGAAGTAGGCCAGAAAGAAAAACACCAATACAGTATACTAACGCATATATATGGAATTTAGAAAGATGGTAATGATAACCCTGTATGCAAAATACAAAAGAGACGCAGATGTATAGAACAGTCTTTTGGACTCTGTGGTAGAGGGCAAAGGTGGGATGATTTGGGAGAATGGCATTGAAACATGTATAATATTGTGGTACATATACACAATGGAGTATTACTCAGCCATTAAAAAGAATACATTTGAATCAGTTCTAATGAGGTGGATGAAACTGGAGCCTGTTATACAGAATGAAGTAGGCCAGAAAGAAAAACACCAATACAGTATACTAACGCATATATATGGAATTTAGAAAGATGGTAATGATAACCCTGTATGCAAAATACAAAAGAGACGCAGATGTATAGAACAGTCTTTTGGACTCTGTGGTAGAGGGCAAAGGTGGGATGATTTGGGAGAATGGCATTGAAACATGTATAATATATGTGAAAAAAATAAAAGTAAAATAAAATGTAGGGTAGCCTGTTTATAGTTTTTATGCAAAATAATAATAAAATTATCAAATTCTTAATCAATGTCATAATTTAGGACAGATTTTTAGAACTCATTCCAGAGTGTTTTTTCTCAGTGGAGTTTCATGTTCTCAATTCATTCATGATAGGATCTAACATATTCTTGACTTCTTCAATATCAATGACCTTATCATCACTTCAATGACCCAAATGCTGTAAATGGTTTTAATTATTACAAATACCAAAATATGATATGTGTTTCTTTAAAAATATCTTTCTCTCTTTTAATCTATCACATTTCTGGAAAACTCCATTACTCTCTAATCTATCAGTTTCTTCCTTGTATGGCTTCATTTCCTATATTATATAGACCCCACTATATATCAGTACAAATAATTTTTTATAAATAGCTATAATAAAAATAAAACCATCTAACACTAACTACTGCTGTATTTACTGGCCCTTCCCCCACCACTGGTATGGCAGTATGTCCTACTTTGGCCAATGGAATGTAATGTTACAAAATCTGCCATGTCCTAGTAAAAGCTTTTTAGAGGCATTTTAAATTTATTCTTAGGCTCTAGGCTTTCTGCTTTATGAGAATGTATCACAAATAGTGGTCATTTGTTCAGCCTGGACTCTGAACAGAGGGACCCAAAGTTAACCTCAACCTAGAATTAAGCCCAGTGGAGCCTGACCAAGATTAGAAGATGCAAATAGAGTAGAGTCCTAGGCAACCTGCAGGTCCATGACAAATGCTTGTGATTTTAAGCCACTGTGAGTTGTGGTTATCTGCTACAAGTGCAAAATTGATTGTAGTCACTAAGTACTGTGTTACCCACATTTCACAGATGAAGAAATTAAGATGTAAAGGTTAAATAATTTATCAAGTTGTAAAGATATTAAATGCTAATATTTAAATCCAGAACCTATTCTTTAGCCTAGTTCATGCTCTACTGTCCTCTGGGGTAAATACAATCAAATCTCTGGTGGAAACAGAAAGTTACTGATGCTGTTGTACATATTTGATTTTAACATAGAGATCTACACTAAGGCTGCTGAATATTTCACTAGAAAATTACAAAATTCTTCAGATACGTTGTGATACGTATTCATAGTTTATATTTTTATCTTCAATTTGATAACCCGCTCCTGTGTTCACTATTAACTGTCATTTCCCACAGAGGTTTTCCCAGTCTCTAAAAGGTTCCTTATTTTTCCCAGGCCACCAGTATCTCAATATACACTTGTGATGTTTTACCACATATATCTCTTTATTATTTTTTACTACTGACCACTCTTCCCTTAGTATATTTCTGTTCTCTGTTGACTTTTGTGAAAGCATTCTATTCTGATTTACTGTATTCCGAATGCTTATATCTCTGTTATTTTTTCTTTCCATGTATATATTGCTTTTGGTGGAGTTTATGCTAAGCTGTGCTAACAGAGAGACTCAAATACATTGATTCAGGTAAAGTGGAAGTGTGCTTATTCCTCACAGAATGGCAGGAGTTGGTGGTGGTCCAGAGTAGATAGGAAAATATTTCAACAGGATATTCAGCAACTCAGCTTTGCTCTATCTCCTTGTTTTAACAGATGTTCAACCTGGATTTAGAAAAGGCAGAGGAACTAGATATCAAATTGACTACATTTGCTTTATCACTGAAAAAATAAGGGAGTTCCAGAAAAATATCTACTTCTGCTTTATTGGTTATGCCAAAGCCTTTGACTGTGTGGATCACAAAACACTGTGGAAAATTTTTAAAGAGATGTGAATACCAGACCACCTGACCTGCCTCCTGAAAAATCTGTATGTAAGTCATAAGTAACAGTTAGAACTGGACATGAAACAACAGATGGATTGCAAATCTGGAAAGGAGTAATCCAAGGCTGTATATTGTGACATTGCTTATTTAACTTTTATGCAGAGTACATCATGAGAATTGCCAGGCTGGATGAAGCACAAGTTAGAATCAAGATTGCTGGGAGAAATATCAGTAACCTCAGATATGCATATGACACCACTCTTCTGACAGAAAGCTAAGAACTAAAGAGCCTCTTGATGAAAGTGAAGGAGGAGAATGAAAAAATTGACTTAAAATTCAACACTCAGAAAACTAAGATCATGATATCCAGTCCCATTCAGTTCAGTTCAGTTCAGGTCAGGTCAGTTCAAGCACTCAGTCGTGTCTGACTCTTTGCGGCCCCATGAATTGCAGCATACCAGGCCTCCCTGTGCATCACCAACTCACGGAATTCATTCAAACTCACATCCATCAAGTCGGTGATGCCATCTAGCCATCTTGTCCTCTGTCATCCCCTTTTCCTCCTGTCCCCAATTCCTCTGAGCAGCAGATTCTGTTCTAATGAGTCACCTCTTCACATGAGATGGCCAAAGTACTGGAGTTTCAGCTTTAGCATTATTCCTTCCAAGGACATCCAGGACTGATCTCCTTTAGAATGGACTGGTTGGATCTCCTTGCAGTCCAAGGGACTGTCAAGAGTCTTCTCCAACCCCACTGCTCAAAAGCATGAATTCTTCAGTGCTCAGCTTTCTTCATATTCCAACTCTCACATCCATACATGATTACTGGAAAAACCATAGCCTTGACTAGTCAGACCTTTGTTGGCAAAGTAATGTCTCTGCTTTTCAATATGATATCTAGGTTGGTCATAACTTTCCTTCCATGAAGTAAGTGCCTTTTAATTTCATGGCTGCAATCACCATCTGCAGTGATTCTGGAGACCCCAAAAATAAAATCTGACACTGTTTCCACTGTTTACCCATTTACTTCTCATGAAGTGATATGACTAGATGCCATGATCTTACTTTTCTGAATATTGAGCTTTAAGCCAACTTTTTCACTCTCATCTTTCACTTTCATCAAGAGGCTTTTTAGTTCCTCTTCACTTTCTGCCACAAGGGTGGTGTCATCTGCATATCTGAAGTTATTGATATTTCTACCAGCAATCTTGATTCCACCTTGTGCTTCTTCCAGCCTAGCATTTCTCATGATGTACTCTGCATAACAGTTAAATAAGCCAGGTGACAATATACAGCCTTCACGTACTCCTTTTCTTATTTGGAACCAGTCTGTTGTTCCATGCCCATTTCTAATTGTTACTTCCTGACATGCATATAGGTTTCTCAAGAGAAAGGTCAGATGGTCTGGTATTCCCATCTCTTGAAGATTTTTCCACAGTTTATTGTGATCCACACAGTCAAAGGCTTTGGCA
Organism: Oreotragus oreotragus; assembly: GCA_006410675.1. NCBI lineage: Eukaryota > Metazoa > Chordata > Mammalia > Artiodactyla > Bovidae > Oreotragus > Oreotragus oreotragus. The sequence goes on along the minus strand of SJYX01002801.1, from coordinate 121,416 downwards.
TAACCAATAAAGCAGAAATAGAACTCTCTTGCATTTTCCATGATCTAGCAGATGTTGGCAATCTGATCTCTGGTTCCTCTGCCTTTTCTAAAACCAGCTTGAACATCTGGAAGTTCACAGTCACATACTGCTGAAGGCTGGCTTTCAGAATTTTGAGCATTACTTTACTGGCGTGTGAGTTGAGTGCAATTGTGTGGTACTTTAAACATTCTTTGGCATTGCCTTTCTTTAGGATTGCAATGAAAACTGACCTTTTCCAGTCCTGTGAACACTGCTGAGTTTTCCAAACTTGCTGGCATATTGAGTGTAGCATTTTCACAACATCATCTTTCAGGATTTGAAACAGCTCAATTGGAATTCCATCACCTCCACTAGCTTTGTTCGTAGTGATCCTTTCTAAGGCCTACTTGACTTCACATTCCAAGATGTCTGGCTCTAGATTAGTAATCACATCATCATGATTATAGGGTCATGAAGATCTTTTTTGTACAGTTCTTCCGTGTATTCTTGCCACCTCTTCTTAATATCTTCTGCTTCTGTTAGGTCCAGACCATTTCTGTCCTTTATTGAGCCCATCTTTGAATGAAATATTCCCTTGGTATCTCTAATTTTCTTGAAGAGATTTCTAGTCTTTTCCATTTTGTTGTTTTCCTCTATTTCTTTGCATTAATCACTGAGGAAAGCTTTCTTATCTCTCCTTGCTATTCTTTGGAACTCTGCATTTGGATGCTTATATCTTTCTTTTTCTCCTTTGCTTTTCACTTCTCTTCTTTTCACAGCTATTTGTAAAGGCTCCCCTGATATCCATTTGCATTTTTGCATTTCTTTCTCTTGGAGATGGTCCTGATCTCTGTCTCCTGTACATTATCACTAACCTCCATCCATAGTTCATCAGGCACTCTATATATCAGATCTAGTCTCTTAAATCTATTTCTCACTTCCACTGTATAATAATAAAGGATTTTATTTCAGTCATACCCGAATGGTCTACTGGTTTTCCCTACTTTTTTCAGTTTAAGTCTGATTTGGCTATAAGGAGTTCATGATCTGAGCCACAATCAGCTCCCAGTCTTATTTTTGCTGACTGTATAGAGCTTCTCCATCTTTGGCTGCAAAAAATATAATCAATCTGATTTTGGAGTTGACTATCTGGTGATGTCCATCTGTAGAGTGTTCTCTTGTGTTGTTAGAAGAGGGTGTTTGCTATGACCAGTGTGTTCTCTTGGCAAAACTCTATTAGCCTTTGCCCTGCTTCATTCTGTATTCCAAAGCCAAACTTACCTGTTACTCCAGGTGTTTTTTGAGTTCCTACTTTTGCATTCCAGTCCCCTATAATGAAAAGGACATTTTTTTGGGGGGGGGTGTAGGTCTTCATAGAACCATTTAAGTTCATCTTCTTCAGCATTACTGGTTGGGGCATAGATTTGGATTATTGTGATATTGAATAGTTTGCCTTAGAAACAGATCATTCTGTCGTTTTTGAGATTTCATCCAAGTACGGCATTTTGGACTCTTTTGTTGACCATGATGGCTACTCCATTCCTTCTAAGGGATTCCTGCCCACAGTAGTAGATATAATGGTCATCTGAGTTAAATTCACCCATTTCAGTCCATTTTAGTTCACTGATTCCTAGAATGTCGACATTCCCTCTTACCATCTCCTGTTCATCTACTTCCAATTTGCCTTGATTCATGGACCTGACATTCCAGGTTCCTATGCAATATTGCTCTTTACAGCATCGGACCTTGCTTCTATCACCAGTCACATCCACAACTGTGTATTGTTTTTGCTTTGGCTCCATTCCTTCATTCTTTCTGGAGTCCCATTCAGTTCAGTTCAGTTCAGTTCAGTCGATCAGTCGTGTCTGTCTCTTTGCGACCCCATGAATTGCAGTACGCCAGGCCTCCCTGTCCATCACCATCTCCTGGAGTTCATTCAAACTCACGTCCATCAAGTCGGTGATGCCATCCAGCCATCTCATCCTCTGTTGTCCCCTTTTCCTCTTGCCCTCAATTCCTCCCAACATCAGAGTCTTTTCCAATGAGTCAACTTTTCTCATGAGGTGGCCAAAGTACTGGAATTTCATCTTTAGCATCATTCCTTCCAAAGAACACCCAGGACTGATCTCCTTCAGAATGGACTGGTTGGATCTCCGTACAGTCCAAGGGACTCTCAAGAGTCTTCTCCAACACCACAGCTCAAAAGCATCAATTCTTCAGTGCTCAGCTTTCTTCACAGCCCAACTCTCACATCCATACATGATCACTGGAAAAACCATAGCCTTGACTAGACGGACCTTTGTTGGCAAAGTAATGTCTCTCTTTTTTAATATGCTATCTAGGTTGGCCACAACTTTTCTTCTAAGGAGTAAGCGTCTTTTAATTTCATGGCTGCAGTCACCATCTGCAGTGATTTTGGAGCCCCAAAAAATAAAGTTTGACAAAAAATAAAGTTGTTTCCAATGTTTCCCCATCTATTTCCCATGAAGTGATGGGACCGGATGCCATGATCTTCATTTTCTGAATGTTGAGCTTTAAGCCAGCTTTTTCACTCTCCTCTTTCACTTTCATCAAGAGGCTTTTTAGTTCCTCTTCACTTTCTGCCATAAGGGTGGTGTCATCTGCATATCTGAGGTTATTGATATTTCTCCTGGCAATCTTGATTCCAGCTTGTGCTTCTTCCAGCCCAGCGTTTCTCATGATGTAGTCTGCATAGAATTTAAATAAGCAAGGTGACAATATACAGCCTTGACTTACTCATTTTCCTATTTGGAACCAGTCTGTTGTTCCATGTCCCATTGTAACTGTTGCTTCCTGACCTGCATATTGGTTTCTCAAGAGTCCCATTACTTCATGGCAAATAGATTGTGTAAACAATGGAAAGAGTGACAGACTTTACTCCAAATTCAATGCAGATGGTAACTGCAACCATGAAATGAAAAGACGCTTATTCTTTGGAAGGAAAGTTATGACTAATCTAGATAGCATAGTAAAAAGCAGAGACATTACTTTGCCAACAAAAATCTATGTAGTGAAAGCTATGGTTTTTCAAAAAATCATGTCTGAATGTGAGAGTCGGACTACCAAGAAAACTAAGTGCCAAAGACTTAACACTTTCAAACCGTGGTGTTGGAAAAATGTCTTGAGTGTCCCTTGGACTGCAAGGAGATCAAACCAGTCAATCATAATTGAAATCAGTCCTGAATATTTATTGGAAGGACTTATACTGAAGCTGAAGCTCCAATACTTTGGCCACCTGATACGAAGAACTGACTCATTGGAGAAGACACTGATGCTGGGAAAGATTGAAGGCAGGAGGAGAAGAGCATGACAGAGGATGAGATGGTTGGCATCAACAACTCGATGGACATGAAGTTGAGCAAGCTTTGGGAGTCGAAGATGGACAGGGAGGCCTGCCATGGTGCATACCATGGGGTTGCAAAGAATTGGAGATGACTGAGTGGCTGAACTGAACTGATGATGTTTCTTGTTTAAATCACTGACCACCATTTCCACATCCACCTAGTGGTAAGAAATAAAAAGAGAAAAAAAAAAAAAAAGACAAAGTTTTTTTTTTTTTTTTAAATTATGTGGTAGTTACATCCTTTTAAAATACATTTCAGTGGCCATAATTTAGTCATATATCCATATGTAGATGGAAAGAAGATTGATAAATATAATTTTTATCTTGATAGGTAAATGCCTTGCTGAAGCTCACTGTGGGCAACTCTAGTACTAGAAAGAAAAAATAAGATGCATATTGAGGGATAATTGGCATTGGGTATATGAACTGGTCTTAAAATTTCATATTTGTCCATTTATGACCTTATGGTACATATTTTTCTGTGTGATGTCTTCCACATCTATGGTTTATATTACAATAACTTGTGTAAGCAATGTAATAATATCTTCATCTCCAGTTCTAATATCTCTTATGATTTCTATAAACCAGTGCATATATATTTGTTCTTTACATCATGTCTAAAACTGAGGTGGGGAATCCTAAAATAAGATATAAATCTGGGAGATTTTCCAGAGACCACTCAAAGGATCTCCAGAAATGTACTATTTTAAAATATTAGTACTTCAGAATAAAATAATGCCAACTGTATCTAATTTTTAAAAATCAATAATAAATTATGGATATTAAGTTAATATTATAAAAAGAGAGCTCTGATCAGTTTAAAGAAAATATCTACCTTAGATATACTAGAGCCAGAGAAATTAGCTGAACAGTTATGATGATTGTGTGAGAAGCCATGAGGGAGTGAAATTATTATTGCATCAGCTGAGAATGGGTGAACACTCAACAAAATCATGAGCAAACAAGGAAAACTTTAAAGACCTTGCTAAGAGATTTAGGCGCACTATGAGAAGGAAGGAGCCAAGACGACTCCCTGGATTCTAATTCAGGAAATTGGTTAATGTGGATAAGGAGAGGTTTAGGTGAGGAACAGGATATATTAATAGTTTGATATCCTTAGCAGAGTATGTTTCAGTCCTCGCTATGCCTATAGTAACTTGACATAAAAACCAAAGATTAACCCCAGTCTGATGTGCTTTCAGCAACATTTAATGACTATAAAGCTAGCAATATTTTACAAGGATAGTGATGGAATATCTCAACTTCCTTTTTAAGAAGCATAGTTTGAAACTTCTTTGGCAACAATATTTTACAAATTTTCCTAATTTCCTTTTACTGTTCACACTCTAAAAATCCACATTACTTTTGGTGGTATTGAAGATATAGAATGTTACCAGGAGTAAAACAATATTCTCTTATTACCATGATATCTAATTTAGAATCTTTTTTCCTTATATTCTTTTTCCTGTCTTTTGTAGATATATGTCATGGATCATCATTAACATCCACAGTAAATTAATCAGATAAATATGACAAGAATATTTCTTTATTCCACACATAAGTGAGATTATTTTAAATTTGCTAAGAAAATAGATTTTTAAAGCACTCATCATAATAAAAAAATGTATAATATGAGTGATTATAGATACTAACTGACTATATTATGAGCATTTCACAATGTATACATATATGGAATTAATGTTGTACACTTCCAACTAATGCTATGCATCATTTATATCTTAATAGTTTAAAAAATGCAAAAACAATGGATTCCATATATATAACCCAAGTCCTTTGAAAAATAATATGGTGACTACAGCAATGAAAGTAAAAGACATTTGCTCCTTGGAAGAAAACTTATGACCAACCTAGACAGCATATTAAAAAGCAGAGACATTACTTTGCTGACAAAGGTCCGTCTAGTCAAAGCTATGGTTTTTCCAGTAGTTAGGTATGGAGGTGAGAGTTGGACTATAAAGAAAGGAGATCCAACCAGTCCATCCTAAAGGAAACCAGTCCTGAATATTCATTGTAAGGACTGATGCTGAAGCTGAAACTACAATACTTTGGCCACCTGATGCAAAGACTGACTCATTGGAAAAGACACTGATTTTGGGAAAGATTGAAGGTGGGAGGAGAAGGGGGCGACCGAGGATGAGATGTTTGGATGGCATCACCGACTCAATGGACATGAATTTGAATAAGCTCCAAGAGTTGGTGATGGACAGGGAAGCCTGGCATGCTGCATTCCATGGGGTCGCAGAGTTGGACAGGACTCAGCAACTGAACTGACTGACTGACTGACTGAGAGGATTTTGGAGGAAATGTAATTTACTCAAGTTGCATTGCTGTAATTGGCTCCCAAGTGCTTAGGTTGTGCCAAATCTCATCAGTGCCCCAGAGGCAGAAGAAATGCCCACAAATCTGTCTTCCAGAGGGCTATGAATTGTCTGCCCCGCAGGTCCCAGATGCCAACTAATTAGAAGTCTGACCTTTGGGCATCAACTGGGAAAGCTGAGACATTAAATATTGCTGATTAGCTCCTCTAGAGAGAAATGGTTGCTGAGTGCTTTTGCCTACTCACTCTGTGTTGAGCATAGGGATACCTCTGAGAGTGCTTGTGTGTCCACGTAGATTGTCTCCTTTGTTCTCTGTGGTCTTAGAAGAGTTTCAAATGTCAAGTCCCATCACCAACCAGAGCTAGATGATTGAGGAGCCAGTCCTTCATCTGAAAACTATAGAAATCAGGGAGTTAGATGCATGAGCAAACACCTTTCTGGGAGAAGCCAGAGATACGGTTTTATTGCTGGGGTGAGTCAAAATAGAGAAAGCTCAGGAAGATCCTACAAATCTGTTTGAGTTCCTGGAAGACTAGTAATTATATAGTCTGTCAGCCTCCAGATGCAGGAGCCTGGCTCCTGATTAGAAGCTTGGGTCTTGGGTAGTAGCTTGGAAAGTACACAGACAAACTACTTCCAAGAGGAAACTGGGAGCCTTATGTTCTTGCCTGTTCTCTCTGGACTGAACTAATAGATAGCTAAGATAATTATTTTAAGACTGTTTATTTGTTCAATGTGGTCCTGATGGACCCATGAATACAAAGTCATATTGACTATCAGTGCTCGATATTTTGGCAGTCTAGACCTTGGGTGGCAGCTATAAAGTTGGGGCACCAGATATATGAACAAGCTTCTTCCAGGGAAAAGCTGGAGAGTTGGTTTCAAAGGTGTTTGAATAAGCCAGAGAGAAAGACAGAAGTGTCCACATACTCTTTCAGGCACTTGGGAGAAACTCAGTCAGATCCCAGTGAACATGGATTAGTAGCCTTACTTTCAGGCAGCACCTGACAAAGTGTGAAGTCCCATTTCTTCCAGGGAGAAACTAGGAACAGGATATTTTTGCCTATTTCCTCTGTGCCAAGCCCAGCGTGATAGCCAGGGGAAGTGTCTGCTACCCAGCTTAAGAGCCACCCTTTTGTTGAATGTCAGTCATGCAGACTTGTGAATATCATGGCCTTTTGTTTCTCCAAGCTAGGTGATTTGGGAGTGAGTCCCATGAATGGCAGTGGTGCAAGTTGGGGTGCCAAAGTATGTGGTCCAAGCCCTTAATTTCTCAAGGAGAAACTGAGAGTTGAAAGTGAGAGAAGAAAGTAGGGATTTCTTCTCAAATCTTAGGAGTTGTGCCAGGAGTGTTGCTTTTGGTGTGTGTGTGTGTGTGTGTATGTGTGTGTCTGTGTTGTTTCAATGCTTGTTTTCTCAGTTGCTTTTTGTGTAGGAATCACTCAATTCAATTCTGGTTTTCTCTTCAGTTCAGTTCAGTCGCTCAGTCATGTCTGACTCTTTGCAACCCCATGAATCGCAGAACGCCAGGCCTCCCTGTCCATCACCAACTCCTGGAGTTCACTCAGATTCACGTCCATTGAGTCAGTGATGCCATCCAGCCATCTCATCCTCTGTCGTCCCCTTCTCCTCCTGCCCCCAATCCCTCCCAGCATCAAAGCCTTTTCCAATGAGTCAACTTTTCGCATGAAGTGGCAATTAATCTATTTCTAATTGTATAGTTGATGAGTTGGTAAGAAGAGAGAGATAGGAGCGTCTTACTCTGCCATTTTGCTAACATCACTTGTGAATATATTATGCACTCTTTTTAACAAAGCATTATTTAGTTAGATAAATTTGAGATTAGAAAATAAGGTTTTTAAATTTTATCTTAACATATTCCTTATTTTGTCCTCTTCCTTTCTTTATGTAGGCCTAAGTTTCTGACCTAAATTATTTTCCTTTTCTCTAAAGAACTTCTTTTAACATTTCTTACAAGGCAGGTCTACAGGCAAAAAAAAAAAAAAAAATTCTTTTTTTTTTTTTTTTAAGTTGGAAGTTAATTACTTTACAGTATTGTGGTGGTTTTTGCCATACACTGACATGAATCAGCCACAGGTGTACACGTGTCCCCCTGTCCTGAACACCCCTTCCAACTCCATCCTCATCCCATCCCTCTGGGTTGTCCCAGTACACTGGATTTGAGTGCCCTGCTTCATCATCAAACTTGGAATGGTGATCTAATTTCACATATGGGACTTCCCGGTGGCTCAGACAGTAAAGCGTCTGCCTACAGTGTAGGAGACCTGGGTTTGATCTCTGGGTCCGAGAGATCCTCTGGAGAAGGAAATGGCAACCTACTCCAGTACTCTTGCCTGGAAAATCCCGTGGATGGAGGAGCATAGTAGGCTACAGTCCACTGGGTAGCAAAGAGTCAGACAGGACTGAGTGACTTCACTTCACTTCATGTTTCAATGCTATTCTCTCAAATCATTCCATCCTTGTCTTCTCACAGAGTTCAAAACTCTTTTCTTTACATCTGAGTTTCTTTTGCTGTCTTGCAGACAGGGTCATCATTACTATCTTTCTAGATTAATATATGCATTAATATACTGTATTGGTGTTTTTTTCTTTATGACTTACTTAACTCTGTATAGCTGGCTCCAGTTTCATCCACCTCATTAGAACTTACTCAAATGTACTCTTTCATATAGCTGAGTAATATTTCATTGTGCATGTGTACTGCAACTTTCTTATCCATTCATCTACTGATGGATATCTAGCCTGCTTCCATGTCTCAGCTATTGTCAACAGTGCTGCAATGAACATTGGGGTACACGAGTCTCTTTCAATTCTGAATTCCTCAGTGTGTATGCACAACACTGGGATTGGTGGGCCAAATGGCAGTTCTATTTCCTGTTATTTAAAAAATGTCCATGCTGTTCTCCATAGTGGCTGTGCTAGTTTGTATTCCCACCAATAGTTAAGAAGGTTCCCTTTTCTCCATACCCTTTCCATCATTTATTGTTTGTAGACTTTGTGATTGCAGCCAATCTGGCTGGCAGAAGATGGTATCTCATTGTGGTTTTGATTTACATTTCTCTGATAATGAGTGATATTGAACATATTTTCATGTGTTTATTAGCCATCTGTATGTCTTTGTTCTTTGAAATGTCTTAATTCTTTGGCCCATTTTTTGATTGGGTCTTTTATTTTTCTGGTATTGAGCTGCTTGTATATTTTGGAGATTATTTGTTTGACAATTGTTTCATTTGCTATTATTTTCCCTCACTAGCAATGCTGTCTTTTCACCATGTTTATAGTTTCCTTCTTGTGCAAAAGCTTTTAAATTTAATTAGATCCCATTTGTTTATTTTTGCTTTTATTTCTATTACTATGGGAGGTGCATCATAGAGGATCTTGCTGTGATTTATGTCAGAGAATGTTCTGCGTATGATTTCCTCTGGCAGTTTTATAGTTTCTGGTCTTACATTTAGATCTTTAGTCCATTTCGAGTTTATTTTTGTGTATGGTGTTAGAAACCACATGAAAAGCACAATCACAGAGAGCTAATCAAACTGATGACAGTTCCTATGCAATATTGTTCTTTATAGCATTGAACTTTACTCCCATCACCCACAGAAAACTGACCACAGTTTTCTCTAACTCAGTGAAACTATTAGCCATGCCAAGCAGGAAAACCCTGCTGAACTGCACATGGTGGACAGTTTTGACAACATGTGGTGCACTTGAGAAGAGAATAGCAAACAGCTTCAGTATTGTTGCCTTGAGAACAACATGAACAGTATGAAAAGGGAAAAAAAGATATGACACTGAAAGATGAACTCCCCAGGTCAGTAGGAGCCCAATATGCTATTGGAAAAGAGTGGAGAAATAACCCTAGAAAGAACAAAGAGATGGAACTAAAGCAAAAACAATGCCCAGTTGTGGATGTCATGGGTGATGGGAGTAAAGTTCAATGCTATAAAGAACAATATTGCATAGGAACCTGGGATATTATGTCCATGAATGAAGGTAAATTAGAAGTGGTCACACAGGAGATGGCAAGAGGGAACATCAACATTTTAGGAATCAGTGAACTAAAATGGACTGGAATGGTCTGATTTAATTCAAATGACCATTATATCTACTACTGTGTGCAAACATCCTTTAGACAAAATAGAGTAGCCCTCACAGTCAAAAAAAGTCTAAAAAGCAGTATTTGGGTGCAATCTACAAAATAACAGAATGATCCCTGCTCTTTTCCAAGGGAACCCATTCAATATCACAATGATTCAAGTATATGCCCCTACCAGTAATGCTGAGGGAGCTAAAGTTGAACATTTCTATGAAGATCTACAAGGCATTCTAGAACTAACACCCAGAAAAAATAGGGGACTGAAATGCAAATGTAAGAAATCAAGTGCTACCTGGAAATTTGGCCTTGGAATACAAAATGAAGCAGGGCAAAACTAACAGTTTTACTAAGAAAACACACTGGACATAGAAAACACACTCTTCAACAACACAAGAGAAGTCTCTCCACATGGACATCACCAGATGGTCAAGACCCAAACCAGATTGATTATATTTGTTGTAGCCAATGATAGAAAGCTCTATACAGTCAGCAAAAACAAGTCTTGGAGTTGACTGTGGCTCAAATTATGAAATTCTTATTGCCAAACTGGGACTTAAATTGAAGAAAGTAGGGAAAATCACTAGATCATTCAGGTATAACCTAAATCAAATCTCATACGATTACAGTGGAAGTGACAAATAGATTCAAGGAATTAGATTTAATAGACAGAGTTCTTGAAGATCTATGAAAGGAGGTTCATGACATTGTATAGGAGACAGTGATCAAGACCATCTCCAAGAAAAATAAATGCAAAAAGGCAAAATGGTTGTCTGAGGAGGCCTTACAAATAGCTGAGAAAAGAACAGAAGAAAAAACCAAAGGAAAAGGAAAGATATACCCATTTGACCGCAGAGTTCCAAAGAATAGCAAGGAGAGATAAGAAAGCCTTCCTTGGTGATCAATGCAAAGAACTAGAAGAAAACAACAGAATGGTTAAGGCTAGAGATCTCTTCAAGAAAACACCAACGGATCATTTCAAACAAAGATGGGCACAAGAAAGGAAAGAAATGCTATGGACCTAACAGAAGCAGAAGATATTAAAAAGAGGTGGTGAGAACACATAGAAGAACTACACAAAAAAGATCTTCATGACCTAGATAACCATGATAGTGTGATTGCACACCTAGAGCCAGACATCCTGGAATGTGAAGTCAAGTGGGCCATAGGAAGCAACACTACAAACAAAGGTAGTGCAGGTGAAAGCATTGCAGTTGAGCTGTTTCAAATCCTAAAAGATGATGCTGTGAAAGTGCTGCACTCAGTAGGTCAGCAAATTTGAAAAACTCAGCAGTGGCCACAGGAGTGGAAAATGTTAATTTTTATTGCAATCCCAAAGAAAGGCAATGCCAAAGAATGTTCAGATTACTACACAATAGTGCTCATCTCACATGCTAGCAAAGTAATGCTCAAAATTATCCAAGCCAGCTTTAAACAACATGTGAACTGTGAATTTCCAGATGTTCCAGATGGAATCAGAAAAGCCAGAGCAACCAGAGATAAAATTGACAACATCTGTTAGATCATCAAAAAAGCAAGAGAGTTTCAGGAAACATCTACTTCTGCTTCATTGACTACACCAAAGCCTTCAATTGTGTGCTTCTGCTGCTGCTGCTGCTAAGTCACTTTAGTCTTGTCTGACTCTGTGCAACCCCACAGACAGCAGTCCACCAGGATCCCCCATCCCTGGAATGAACACTGGAGTGTGTTGCCATTTCTTTCTCCAATGCATGAAAGTGAAACGTGAAAGTGAAGTTGCTAAGTCGTGTCCAACTCTTGGCAAACCCATGGAGTGCAGCCTACCAGCCTCCTCCATCCATTGGATTTTCCAGGCAAAGTACTGGAGTGGGGTGACATTGCCTTCTCCGTGGATCACCACAAACTGTGAAAAATTCTGAAAGAGATGAGAATACCAGACCACCTGACCTGCCTCCTGAGAAATCTGTATGCAAGTCAAGAAGCAACAGTTAGAACTGGGCATGGAACATCAAACTGGTTCCAAATCAGGAAAGAAATAAGTCAAGGCTATATATTGTCACCCTGTTTATTAAACTTATATGCAGTATACATCATTCTAAATGTCAGCTGGATGAAGCAGAAACTGGAATCAAGATTGTTGGGAGACATATCAGTAACCTCAGATATACAGATGATACCACCATCATGGGAGAAAGTGAAGAAGAACTAAAGAGCCTCTTGATGAAAGTGCAAGAGGAGAGTGAAAAAGTTGGCTTCAACATTCAGAAGACTAAGATCATGGCATCTGGTTCCATCATTTCATAGCAAATAATTGGGGAAATGATGGAAACAGAGGGAAACCATTTTTCCGGACTCCAAAATCACTGCCAATGGTGACTGATGCCCTGAGATTACAAAATGCTTATTCCTTGAAAGAAAAGCTATGACCATCCTAGATAGCATGTGAAAAAGTAGAGACATCATTTTGCCAACAAAGGCCCATCTAGTCAAAAATATGGTTTTTCCAGTAGTCGTGTATGGATGTGAGAATGGATGATAAAGATAGCTGAGTGCTAAAGAACTGATGCTTTTCAACTCTAGTATTGGAGAAGATTCTTGAGAATCAGTTGAACTGCAATTACATCAGACCAGTCAATCATAAAGGAAATCAATCTTGAATATTTATGGAAGGATTGATGCTGAAGCTCAAATTCAAATACTTTGGCCACCTTATTTGAAGAACTGACTCTATGGAAAGACCCTGATGCTGGGAAAGATTGAAGGCAGGAAGAGAAGGGGACAACAGAGGATGAGATAATTGGATGGCATCACTGACTTAATGGACATAAGTTTGAGCAAGATCTGGGAGCTGATTTTGGACTTGGAAGCATGGCGTGTTGCAGTCCATTGTGTCATGAAGAGTCAGACATGCCTGAGTGACTAAACTGAACTTAGTGTTAAAAAGTGTCCTAATCATGATGGTGTGATCACTCATCTAGAGCCAGACATCCTGGAATGTGAAGTCAAGTGGGCCTTAGAAAGCATCACTATGAACAAAGCTAGTGGAGGTGATGGCATTCCAGTGGAGCTATTTCAAATCCTGAAAGATGATGCTGTGAAAGTGCTGCACTCAATATGTCAGCAAATTTGGAAAACTCAGCAGTGGCCACAGGACTGGAAAAAGTCAGTTTTCATTCCAATCCCAAAGAAAGGTAATGCCAAAGGATACTCAAACTATCGCACAATTGTACTCATCTCACATGCTAGTAAAGTAATGCTCAAAATTCTCCAAGCCAGGCTTCAGCAATATGTGAACTGTGAACTTCCTGATGTTTAAGCTGGTTTTAGAAAAGGCAGAGAAACCAGAGATCAAATTGCCAACATCTGCTGGATCATGGAAAAAGCAAGAGAGTTCCAGAAAAACATCTATTTCTGCTTTATTGACTATGTCAAAGCCTTTGACTGTGTGGATCACAATAAAATGTGGAAAATTCTGAGAGAGATGGGAATACCAGACCACCTGACCTGCCTCTTGAGAAACCTATATGCAGGTTAGGAAGCAACAGTTAGAATGGGACATGGAACAACAGACTTGTTCCAAATAGGAAAAGGAGTACGTCAAGGCTGTATATTGTCACCCTGCTTATTTAAATTATATGCAAAGTACATCACGAGAAACACTGGACTGGAAGAAACACAAGCTGGACTCAACACTGCAGGGAGAAATATCAATAACCTCAGATAGGCAGATGACACCACCCTTATGGCAGAAAGTGAAGATGAACTAAAAAGCCTCTTTTGAAAGTAAAAGAGGAGAGTGAAAAAGTTGGCTGAAAGCTCAACATTCAGAAAACAAAGATCATGGAATCCGGTCCCATCATTTCATGGGAAATAGATGGGGAAACAGTGGAAATAGTGTCAGACTTTATTTCTTGGGGCTCCAAAATCACTGCAGATGGTGACTGCAGCCATGAAATTAGAAGACGCTTACTCCTTGGAAG